>QEPC01009342.1:1118337-1186072 GCA_003113815.1 Sphenodon punctatus
GTGTGTGTGTGTCTTTGCTAAAACTGCTTGTAAATGAGGTTTAAGGTTGTCTGCCTGCTTTTAAACCTGCCTAACCTAACTGAAATTGCTTGATTAAGTAATGTAATGTCCATCTAACATTAACCCTTGGAATTCCTTGCTGCTGGGTTATGCTGCCTACCGTTGCCCTGGCACTGCCCACCGGTCCGCCGACCTTACTGCCCCTCCAACCTCAACACCCACCAGCCGCCCCTGGGCGCGACAAAATGTCCGTCGCCACCAAGTTTCTGGCAGCGACGGGTATGAGTCCCCAATACATTAAATTATATATTTTTATTTTTAAAGTTGCTTAAAAAAAGAAAACATACTGAGGAAGAACTTTTGAGCTATGCTTAGGATGCATGATCTGGTAAAGCCCCTTTCCTGAGTGTTACAGGTAAAGCATTGCTTCAGTGTTGCTGTATGTGTTAAAGGGTGACTATTAACAGGACCGTGTCCATAATCCAAATGGTTTTTACACATTTATTCTTCCTGTTGGAGCTGAATTTGAATTATTCCGGCATGAATACTGAAACTTCTCACCAATCCCACCCGTGACCCCTTAGTTAACAGGTGAGGAGGGAGAGGAAAAGGCATGGCACCTGAAAAAGGCCTTGGCAGCAAAATGTTCCCATTAAAGCAGGGCAACCTGCCCAGATGCCATGAAGTAAAAAAAGGGCACTTGTCGTGTGTGTGTGTGTGTGTGTGTGTGCTCTGCTTTCCTCTTCTTAGCCCCCCCTGTTCTCTGTTCAGGCGCAGTCTCTGGGCTTCCAACAGGCTGCTGCACTATCTCCTTTTCACCCAGGGGTTTGACCAGAAAACATTCCTATTTCTTTTGCGGAGGGTGTGTGTGTGTCAGTCTGAGGCACCCTCTGCCCCAGTCGGGGCCAGGGGCTTCGACTCCATTTCCTACCGCCCCTGTTCTTCGTCTCTCCTCGCTACGCTGGGACTCTGTCTTGCTGCCAGCCAGCCCTATTGCTGCCTCACCCCCGGCGCTCAATGTTCCTCCTCCCCGCGTCAGCCAGTGCTTGAACCCCAGCCGGTCTCCAGCCCCATTTCTCCTCGCATGACTGTCGCCGCTCAGCTCTCCTGCATCCTCCCAGCCCGCCGCCCCAGGGGCCAAATGCGGCTGCCGCAGCGCCCCCTTCTTCTACCTGCCCCCTGCTCTTGCGCGCCTCCCCTCCAGCCCCTTAGCGCTGCTACCTCGGGAGCGCTGCGCTCCTTCCCCGTCCCCTCGGCTTTATTGTACTCTCTCCCCTCGGAGCGGCCGCCTCCTTTGCCTTTTTTAACTTCCTCCTCCCCCTTCGGTTTGAATGCCGCCTTCCCATTCCCGCGGTCTCCCCTTCCCCCAGCAGTTTCCCTGCAGCCTCTCGGTGGTGCCGTCTCCCCCCCCGGTTTGATTGCGTGCTCGCTCTCCTCTGAGGGGCTCTAAGGCCAGTGGTCCATGCGGAGGTTTTCGCCCTGCCCCCAGCAGGGTTGCTATTTACGTCAGACTCCGAGCGGTCTCAGGCTGCCTGCAGCCTCCCGCACTCGCTCACTCGCACACACGGACGGACGGCAGCCGCCCGCCTGAGCCTGCTCCAGCAGCTGCCTCCTACTCTCCCGCCAAGGCGCAGCACTAGCCACACGCTCTGGCAGCCAGCAAGACACAACAGCGTCCATGAGAAGAGCCTTTCTGCCTTGACGTCAAGTAAGGGGCAAGTGGAGCAGCACCACTGCTGCCAGGAGTTTGATGAGCAAAGCTAGGGGAGGAAAGGCAAACCCATCCTTGCGGCTAATGCTACACACTGCCCTCCAGCCCACCCAGGGGCTCTGCCCAACAATCGCCACCTTTGCTAACCTCACTCGCTTTCCTAGGCAGAGAACATCGGTTGGTTTGCAGGTTAGCCCGGCTGAAATTAGAAACCTTGGGTTCAGCACCACGGACAGGGTCTCTCAGCTTCAGGCAGAGGGAGTGTGTTCATGCGTTTAATAAGAAGTAACAGACAGCCTGGCATGGGGCTGTGTTTGCATTTATTCTGTCCTTTGGGTCCCTGCTGAATAGCGCTCCTACTTTTCATAGGCATGTTTCCTTCCCTGTCCTGCATGATTCCCTCTTGCAGGCAAGATCCTCCTTTCCTCTCCCTCCTCAGCTGTTAATTTGGGGGAGAGGAGAGGCAGTACAGTGTAGCAGTATTGGTCTGAGTTTCTCTGCTTCTCTTCTCACACTACTGTTGCTTCTTTTTGCAGGTGCCACACCTGGTGTTGGCAGAGATGAATGAAAGCATCCCACTGAATGAAACTGGGGTCCCTTTACCCTGGATTCAAGCTAGCGATGGCAATTCTTCTCTGGAGCTCTCTTCTCAGCTCCCTATCTTTGCCATTAACCCTTGGGATATTATGCTCTGCATCTCCGGCACCATAATTGCCTGTGAAAATGCTATAGTGGTAGCCATTATATTTTATACTCCCAACCTGAGAACTCCTATGTTTGTGTTGATTGGGAGCCTGGCCACAGCGGACCTACTTGCTGGATTTGGTTTAATCCTCAATTTTGTTTTTCAATATGTGATCCAGTCAGAGACTATCAGTCTTATTACAGTTGGATTCCTTGTTGCCTCCTTCACTGCTTCTGTGAGTAGCTTGCTAGCCATCACAGTTGATCGTTACCTTTCCTTATACAATGCACTGACTTATTACTCAGAGAAGACTGTCCTCTGCATTCATATGATGCTGATCGTCACCTGGGGGGTATCCCTCTGCTTGGGACTACTACCTGTGCTAGGCTGGAACTGTCTAGATGATTATTCATCATGCAGCATTGTCAGACCCTTGACCAAAAGTAATGTGACTTTACTGTCTGCCTCCTTCTTTTTGATTTTTATCATCATGCTCCATCTGTATATTAAAATCTGCAAAATAGTTTGCAGGCATGCACATCAAATAGCTCTCCAGCAGCATTTTCTGACAGCATCTCATTATGTTGCTACCAAAAAAGGAGTATCTACACTTGCTATAATTCTTGGGACCTTTGGAGCAAGCTGGTTACCTTTTGCTATCTACTGTGTAGTTGGAGATCCCGACTACCCTTCTGTGTACACTTATGCCACACTTCTACCAGCTACATACAACTCCATGATCAATCCTATTATTTATGCCTACAGAAACCAAGAAATTCAGAGGTCTATGTGGGTTCTTTTTTGTGGCTGCTTTCAGTCTAAAGTGACCTTTCGTTCAAGATCCCCCAGTGATGTCTAAGTGACTTTTCTCTTTGTAGTACTGCCCTCAGTGACAATCTGAAGTGAATCAAAGTGAATTTCAGTGCCTGTTATCAACTAGATTCATGTTGTGAAGTCATTGGAAAAAAATGTTTAAACATTAGCACTTTATGTATACATATTTGTATCCTTGAGAATGTTCAAGGTATGAAGCTGTTGGTTGTGTGAGGGGGGAGGAGGGGGGAAATGTGGTTGTATGCTAAATTGTACATCACATTTGTAAAGTAGAGACATTCCAGTACTGCTTGATGATAGCACTTTATTTCTAGCTGCTAAACTGCCAAAACAGTGTTGCCATTTCAAGGGCAGAGAGAAAGGTTGCTGCACAATATTGATAAATTATGACATTTTGTACACAAATAAATACATTGAACAATTTTATCTTGTGTGATGAACTGATTTTAAAAATGTAAAAGTTGGAAAACCACACAGTAAGCAGCTCTACCTAAGTAAAATTCAACTGATGTATTCAGACAGAATCTTTCAAAATAAGTGCCTTGGCATTTATTTTTTTGTTGTTCATTTTCTTTTTATTTTGCAAGTCTCACATGTTTTCACTCATTCATAGGCTGGTCACAGAGGGTAATTTCAGATGTGATGGGCCCGGAGGCCCACCATGCTGAACCTTGGACCGGGATCCGTCTCAGATCCCGTCCGTGATCAGGCAGTCCGTCCTGATCTTTGAGGAGGATCAGAGAGGGGGCGGGACTGCGTGGCGCGACGTGGAGCCACACGACCCCGCCCTCCACGGTCCCCCGGCCGGCCGCCCTCGGGGAGACGGGTGGCTGCTGCACCCGATCCCGTTCTGCGGTCGGGGCCATGATCTGGGCTGGGCTGAAGGTAACAGACGTTACCTTCGGTCCATCCCAGATCATGGCCAATCTGACCACAGTTCCAGCCCTGAGGCCCGGACCCGTGGTCAATCTAACCACAGTTCTGGACCTCTGGCCAGTCGGAGGTCCAGAACCGTGGTCAGTTTGATCCCGGCCGGGTGTTCACTGTGGTGAACATCTGGCTGGGAGCAAACTGACGTGCACGGCCTCTCTGCCACCACAAGGGATCTAATGTGGTCCACTGTGGTGAGCGGCGATTTCATCATGTCTGAAATTACCCAGAGTCTTTCTGTCTATCTATTCATCTTATCTAGCCAGCCAATTGGAGAGAAAAACATAAGGGATTTTTTTTGTTTTTTTTTAGTATCGGAATATGTTCCCTTTCTCCTAATTTAAAGTTTATTATAACAACAAAGACAGATTATGCTCCATAAAAGCTTGCATGATGCCATAATGAACTATCTTCAAAATGACTATCCACAGTTTGGAAACAAAATGAATCTTTTTTCCCCCTTAGTCTGCTTGACTAAATCTAGATTTGACCCAAACCCTAAGACTAACTAACCCTCAGTTGGAAAAATCACTTAAGCTACAGCTTTGTTGTATACCTGTTTTAGAGCAATTTTAAATTTCTAACTACTCAGTGGCTTAGTGGAATGATTTTTACCAGTAACCTAGATGCAAGTGTTGAACATTAACTATCTGCTTGGAGGTACTTGGTCTCATCTGAATTCAAATTCCTAGAAAACTGATTTCTTTAGTATTGTATTTTGCAGAACACTTACGGGCACTTTACTATTTAAACACAAGCCACAATCCTCTACTATTAAAGTCAATGTATTTAGAAAACTGATGCCACATGCACAGCACATAAATAATACAGAAACTAGTCACAAATATATTAAAATTCTACTCAAGGCTAAATCAGCAGACATTCTGTTCTTAGAATGTCCAGGCCAGGACCATATGAACAGAGCAAAAGTCATAACAATGTTCTGATTGATAATATTACATTCATGAAAGCAGGAATACTAATGTACCAAAGTTCAGGTACTGAAAATTCCGTGGGTATACCCGTTTTTGTGGGTGCTCATTTTAGCTCTACTCATGATATGTTATCAAAGTTAATTGTCAAGAGAGAACCCACAGATGTCTTGGAGAATCTTACTAATTATGGTTTAGCTTCATAATTCTTTACTATCTTGGCCTGAATATAACTAAAGTTATAGGTCATGACTAGCTGTAAACTATAATTTTGGTTTTAATAATTCCTGTTCATCAGTGGACCCATTTAAAACCCATGGGACTACTCATACATAAGTGTTTTCAAAATTCATACTAGGCATTCTGATCCTCAAAATGCTTGTTGGTGCAAACCATATTGAAGTGATTTGGGCCTCTGCCAATAGAACATTTTAAGGATTAAGCTGCAAGTAATGAAAGTCACCTATGAGAATTAGAGGACACTGATAAGTAGTTGGATTTTTTT
This sequence comes from Sphenodon punctatus, assembly GCA_003113815.1. Lineage (NCBI taxonomy): Eukaryota > Metazoa > Chordata > Lepidosauria > Sphenodontia > Sphenodontidae > Sphenodon > Sphenodon punctatus. The sequence goes on from QEPC01009342.1 coordinate 1,123,935, forward strand.
TACTCTTATACAATCTTCAGCTCTGCTCTGTTTACATTTTAGGCCAACATACAGTGCAGCTTCTCTATAATGCATGTTATCGCACAAATTTGCTTATAGTGTGGTATAAAGCACAGATCCCAATTTTCAAACATAAAGGGAGCAATCTTCATTCATCAAAGAGCCCTTTGATTACAGGCAGACAGATTAGAAGTTTGTGATCACATTCTCCCCCAAGAGAAAGACTCACTAGGCTTGCATTTTTAAAGGAATAATGGCCCATTACAGCCACTCTGCAGGCAGCAAGGAATATGGCATTTCATTTCAAAACAGAGGACTCTTCTGCAGGGATACCTCAAGAGAATTATATTTAATACAAGCTATATAATCTCTTGGAATCAAATCCTACCTATAATATATCCAGATAAACAGAAGGCATAGTCCCCAGTTATACTTACAAATGATGAAATAGTGGGCATACAATAATTTTGCAGACTCTTACTTTATCCTCTTCTTGCTGAGACAATTTTTAAAAAAAAACCAACAGGCACTTACTGATTGGATGCATGAATAGAGACTGAAACGATAACACTAACATCAGAAAAACTGTCTAGCTGCTGTCATTTTAACTTATCTGCTAAACAATTTTTGTCAAAGCCAGAAATCATGCAGCAATCTACAGTGTCAATCAACTGCGGATGCCAAAATAAACTGTGTAGTGGAATAAAAAGAATTTCAAGAAACAGTCCCTCAATTTAAAAAATCAAGAGAGCCAGTCTAGTCGAGTCGATAAAGGGTTGGATTTGAACCTGGAAGATAAGAGTTCAAATATCATTTTAGCCATGAAGACATTGAATAACATTGGACAAGTCATCTCCTAGCCTCCATTCTCTATCTGCTAAAAAAATAAAATAAAAAGGGGGAATTATAATAATAAAATATCTCACAGAGTTGTTATAAGATGACATAGAAATGGATTGCAAAGCATTTGAAAACTGAAAGTGTTATAGCAGGGGGTAAACAAGGTTCAAAAGACCAAGGGTAATTTCAGACGTGACGGGCCTGGAGGCCCGCCACGTTGAACCCTGGACCAGGATCGCTTTCAGATCCCTGTCCGTGATAAAGCCGTCCGTCCTTCAGATGTGCCGGTTCCATTACTGTGGGGAATCGGAGAGGGGGCGAGACTGTGTGGCGCAACATGCGGCCGTACAGCCCCGCCCCCCCATGCTCCCTTGGCTGCCTGTCCATGGGAAGACAGGCAGGTGTGGCGGCCAATGAGGCTGCTGCACCCGATCCCATACCGTGGTTCGGGGTGCGATTTTGGACTGGAGCAATGTAATTGACATTACTTTTGCCCCTTTCCGGATCATGGCCAAGCTAACCACAGTTCTCGACCTCCAGACCTCACTGTGGTGAACATCTGGCGGGGATCAAACAGACATTTACGGGAATGCCGCCACCACACGGGAATCCATTGTGATCCACAGTGGTGAAAAACGTTTTCATAACGTCTGAAATTACCTCAAGAGTTGCATCCCAAAATCTTCATATTGCTAAGAGACGCAACATGTGTTACATTAATCACGACTTTTCTCCAATTCCAGGGACAGATCAGCACTGCTTCCCCAACTCCCCCGTCACATCAAAGCTCTGATTCCCAGGTGGCCTGGTAGTTTGTGAAACAACATTAGTAGCACAGGGTAGGCTCCCCCTGCTCCCATGGCTCTGTGAGCTTCCAGCGGCTGAAAAGGCAGCTTGGCTTCTCTTGCTCCTGAGAAAGCCACATAGTCATTCCTCTAGGCAGCCACATCTGGCAAGAGCTACAGTACAGGTGCCCAAAAGCCACATGCAGCTCCTGAGCTGCCATTTACCCAACTCTGGGATATAGAAATTAGGGGCGTGCATTTTGTTTTTGTTTCCCTAACAACTAAAATGAAATTTTCCAATTTCTTTTTAGTTATTAGGGAAACAGAAATGAAATTTAGTGCAAACAGAATTCTGTTTGCTAATTTAATTTTTGTTTCAGGCTGACTGACGTGTGCCTGAAGATGCAAAACAATGTTGCAAAAAGCCAGAAGGGAGAGGAGAGCAGGAGCTTGGAGTCATGATTGATAGCCCCACTGCCCAATAGACCTGGCTCCCTGTCACTTTGAAAGGCCATTTCCCCTCTCCAGCGCCTCACAGCTGTGAGGCGCTGGAGGGAGGGGAAAGCACCAGCCAGATTAAGCAGAGGCAAGGCATGCAAGCAAAAGCTCATTAACATTAATACTATCCATAGGAATGAATGGAAAACTTAATTTTAAACAAAAATGAAATTAAAACTAAATGAAAAAATATAACTAATTTTTTTTTAAACAGGGAAACTAAGTTAAATGAACACAGAATTGTGCCCTCCTGAATAGGGGTGTGTAGCAGGCACATCATAAATTTTTGTTTTCATTAACAAAACCCCAACAAAACTGTTCATCTTCAGTTTTTTTGTTTGTTCTCTAATTTTATTAAAAATAATAAAATCACTGCACATGTGTAAAATGGCCACTGGGCCATTCTGCACATGTGCATCCCTTTTCCAAAATGGTGCCAGTAGCATCAGCGCCATTATGGAAAAGGGAATGTATGCACAGAATGGTCTGGTGGCCATTTTGCGCATGGACAGTAATTTTTTTTAAATTCAAAAATAAATAAATGTTTTTTTTAATCATTGCACTTCACAAAATGGCCACTGGGGCAGTTCTGCACATGTGCACCCTTTCCCACTGGCAGCATCAGCACCATGTTGAAAAAGGGCATGCATGCACAGAACAACCCTGGCAGCCATTTGTGCATGTGCAGTGCTTAATTTTTAAAAAAATGTTATAATGAAAATGGATGCTTTTTTTTTTTGTTTTCATCCATTTTCATTACCTTGTCATTAGTTGTTATATTTTAATTACTAAAAGGAACTTGGGTTCATTTGTTTTGGTAATTTAAAAACAAATTGCAACCCCCTAAAAGAAATTATAATAATAAATGTAATGGTGTGATCCAATATGCAGTTCTGCAAACAGTAGGGCTTATTCACTGAAGTCAACCACATAGCAGACCTGTTCCTGTATTACCAAAACTTTCACACTGAGAGTTTTATCTGTATATGGAAAACAGAAGTGGGATAGTCATCAACTACCATAACAGTGACCACTTTAGTGCCTGCTCCTGCAAACACGTACGTCCATAAGATTATTCTTGGTACTGAACATTGGACAAGCCGTACTGAACGGATTATTCTTGGTACTGAACATTGGACAAGCCGGGGCTGTACGGCCACACGTTGTGCCACACAGCCTCGCCCCCTCCCCGATTCCCCACAGTAATGGAACTGGCACATCTGACCGATGGACGGCTTTATCACGGACCAGGATCTGAAAGCGGGATCTGCATGTGTCTGGTAACACATGCAGAAATGGACCCTAAAGTAATTATCTCATAACAGCAGATGCTTCTCCCTTACCTTCAGTCCCTATACAAGCAAACTCCTACTGACTTCAGTTCAGGTCTGATGTGTGACTCTGGTGTTTTATATGTACCAATAATTAATATATCATTTCCATCTTTAAAGTAATCTGTAATTTTTGATATAACGTCATCATATAATCAGAGGTACATACAGTATGTGAAGGAAGTCCTATTCTGCTCCTAATGGAATTAAAGCAAACTTTCCTATAGTCCTTATTGGAACAAGGTCATGGGGTAATTTCAGATGTGCCGGCCTCCCTTCTTGACACGGCGCGTGGTAAATTCTTCGTCCCCCTCTGGAATCAGGCCGGCCGGTCAACAGACATGTCGGCCTGATTCCACTTGGGGATCAGGGGAGGGGGCAGGGCTGTGTGGTGCAACATGTGGCCACACGGCCCGGCCCCCCCAAGCTCCCCGGCCGCCTGCCCTCCTGGTGATGGGTGGGCGCAGTGGCCAATCTGGCCGTTGCACCCGATGTCAGCTCGTGGCTGGAACCACGCTCTGGCCTCAGTGGTAGTAACGGACGTTACCGGCTGCCGATTCCGGACCGTGGTCCAGGTAACCACCGTTCCAGAGGTGAGGCCAGCCTCCACTCTGGAACGGTGGGTTTTTTTGGATTCCCGCTGGGTGTTCAATGTGATGAACATCTGGCGGGAACCCCTTTAGACATTATGGGATCTCCTCCACCACAGGTGTTTCACTGTGGTAAAAGGGAGGCCTGTAAAGTCTGAAAATTACCCATAGTTAGGTACTCATGTTCATTGCCAATGGGGAAAACACAGGGAAAATGGGTCCCTGGCAATAGTCATAAGTATAGTTTTAAAAATTTGAAACAGGAACCTTTTGCTATCAACTGTGACTTACGTTTACATCAGTGTACTCCTAACTAGGAAAATCAGACAAGAAATGCAAAATCTGTAATAGTTTCTGACACCTTTCCTTGTGTGGAGAAATGCCCTACATCTTGCAAATATTCCATTCAAATCACAAGAACCATAGAATCATAGAAATGTAGTGTTGGAAAGGACATCAAGGGTCATATAGTCCAGCCCCCTACTTCATGGCAGGATATCTACATGGACAAAGGCTTGTCCAGCCGGATTTTGAAAATCTCCAAGGAAGGAGATTCCACAACCTCCCTGGGCAGCTAACTCCATTGTCCAACAGTCTTCACAGTTATGAAAATTTTCCTCACATTTAACCAAAATGTACATTGCTGCAGTTTTGACCTTTTCCCTTTCCTCATATTTCTTATACTCCAGCCTCTTTATCATCATTGTAGCCCTCCTCTGAATCTTCTCCAATTGGTCTACCTCCACCTTGAAGTATGGTGCCCAAAACTGGACACAATACACCTGGTGAGTCAGGTCTCGCCAGTGACAAAGCACCACCCTTACACATCTTGGATACGATGCACCTATTAATGCAGCTCAAAATGGCATTTGCCTTTTTTGCATCAGCATCACATTGCTGACTCATGTTCAGTTTATGATCCACTATAACTCCCAGATCCTTCTCCCTAGCCAGTTATTCCCCATTTTATATTTGTGCTTCTATTTTTTTGTTCCTATGTGTAATACTTTGCATTTGTCTTTGTTAAATCTCATTTTGTTTCTTGCAGCTCATCTCTAATTTAAATCATTCTGTATTCTATCCTAGTCCTGCGAAATGTTTGCAACCCCTCCCAGTTTTGTGTCATCTGCAGATTTAATGAATATATTTTCCACTCCCTCCTCCAAATCATTAATGAAGATATTGAAGAGTACTGGGCCCAGTACTTGATACATCCTCCAAATTTGATACCATTCCATTAATTACTACTTGCTGAGTGCAACGTTTTAGCCAATTATGAACTCAACTAATGGTAATCCCATCAAGCCCACATTTTATCATCTTCCTGATGAGAATACCATGTGGAACCATGACAAAAGCCTTGCTGAAATCAAGATATATTACGTCTACTGCATTTCCTTGTCAACCAAGTCAGTGACCTGGGCAAAGTAAGTAACTAGATTAGTTTGGCATCATTTGTTCTTAACCATCCATGTTGCTTACGAGTTATTTCTCTCTGTTGCTCAAGCTGCTCATAAATTGATTGTTTTATAATTTGTTTAAAAATCTTTCTAGGTACTATGAAGTCAGGCTGACTGGCCTATAATTATCTGGGTCATTCCCCCCCGCCCCTTTCTTTAAAATAGACATTATGTTTCCTCTTCTCCAGTCCTCTGGGACCTCACCCATTGTCCATACATTTTGAAAGATAATTGCTGGCAATTCTGAGATTTCTTTAGCTAATTCCTTCAGGATCCTATGGTACAGATCACCGGGCCCCGCTGATTTAAATTCCTTCAAGTTGTTCGTCGCCCTGAGCTGCCCTGCGGGCAGGATAAAAATCTTTTATAAATAAATAAATAAAATAAAGTTAACCAGGTATTCCTTTACATCCTCTTTAGTGATCCTGCATCCCCTTCCTGTCATTGATCATGTCCTCCTGTTAAGCATCTGGTCACAGTTTACCCTTTTTGAGACAACCGAGGCAAAGTAGCTGTTGACCAGTTTGGCCTTCTGTGCATCCTCTGTTAAAACCGTCAGAGAGAAGTACTAATCTATCATCCTGATCCTCAAGCACCCCACTAGCATAAACCCCACCGGAGTAAATGGGGCCTGTGTCCACAGGGCATTTTGATGACTGGACCCTTTCTTATACTCCGGTAAGAAAAGAAACATTCTGTTCAGCACCAGTTTTAGTGCCAGTGCAAGTCTCATTCACTTCCATGGCACTCATGCCAGCACTAAAGAGCTGGAGGATGGTGCCCCAAGTCTCTGAATATATACTGAACAGAAACTGAATATTATATAAATGGACAAGAAACTGGATGGATAAATCCATAACTTGATTAGGATGGATAATCAAATCTTATTAACTTTATGAAGACTCCTTTCTTCTTTTCCACTCGGAGGTACAGAAAGGCACAAAATGGAGAAAACTGGTTGAAGGAGGGTGAGAATAGAGTTGCTAGCTAAACATTGCGGCTAGCATTTTACACTCCTGCTGTGTTATCATCATTATAAACAATAGAAAGTACTTTCTCTCAGAACTTGATCCCAGTAATTAGACTCGGCAGTAAGTTATATGTCATTTTTATGCTGCTCATTAGAAAATGCGACCTTGTGGGGCTGTTAAATCTACACTGTTAATGAGGTGAACAACGACTCTCACTCATCAAGCATTACTTATTACCCTGCCTACTGGTTCTCATCCCTGGTCCTGTGGGGACGGGGAGCAATTTTTGATGAATAATTTCAGAATTTCACCCAACCACATTAAATCAGCTAGAGACTGATGTCTCAACAAAAATGGAAAAGTACCCCCAATAGCAGCTTCATTCTCATATCTAATTAGATAGTCATTACAGCAAAACCACACAAATACTTGATAGAAAAAAATGTATCTGTTAAAAGCATGTGGGCATGAAAGAAGAAACATATTAATTGAAAAACCCCACAAGCACAAAGAAAAAACAACTCTCATGCATTAAGTGGATGAACCTGCCGAATATATGCATCTGTTCTGCATCAATTAAGTCAAAGGAACTCTCACAAATACATAAATAACTGAATAAATTGACAGCACACAGAAGCTAAGCTCTTTATTAGATGAGCTACAATCAATAGGTCAAATACCAGAATTCATTCCTTATCCGCTTTTTAGTCTATCTTTACTCAACAGAAGTTTTGCCTGAGGGTGAATTTCAATAGCCCCTTAAAAGGCCTTTGCAGCTTTAATTTTTTTTGTATTATTGTTTATATATAACTTTATAAACACACAAGGCAAATAGATCCATAAGATTAAATTCATAAGAACATACTGCGTCAGACCAATGGTCCATCTAGCCCAGCATCCTGTCTCCGACAGTGGCCAATCAAGGTGACTTGGGAGAAGCACCCAACAGGTCACAATGGGGGATCCATTCCCTGTTGTTTTCCCCCAGCTCCCGTCATGTTCCCTGATCCTGTCTGGCTAATAGCTGCTAATGGACCTATCTTCCAGAAATTTGTCTAAACCTCTTTTAAACTCAGCTATAGTACTGGCCCTTACCACAGCCTCTGGCAGTAGATTCCACAACCCAATTATACGCTGAGTGAAAAAATATTTTCTTTTATTTGTTTTAAACTTGCCACCCATGAGTTTCATGGAGTGTCCCCTAGTTCTAGTACTAGCTGAGAGGGTAAATAACTGCTCCTTGTTTATTAGTTCCACACCACTCATGATTTTATAGACCTCTATCATATCTCCTCTCAGTCGTCTCTTCTCCAAACTGAAGAGCCCCAACCTACCAAGCCTCTCCTCATACGGGAGCCCTTCCATGCCCTTGATCATTTTTGTTGCCCTTCTCTGTACCTTTTCTAGTTCAGCTATGTCTTTTTTGAGATGGGGCGACCAGAACTGCACACAATATTCGAGGTGCGGTCGCACCATTGATTTGTATAGAGGCATTATGACATCCTCAGTTTTATTCTCTATCCCCTTCCGAATAATTCCTAACATTCTGTTTGCTTTTTTGACTGCTGCTGCGCACTGCGCTGTGGATTTCATTGTATTGTCCACAACCACCCCCAGATCCTTTTCCTGAGTGGTAACTCCTAGCTTAGTACCCAGCATTGTGTACGCATAGTTTGGATTATTTTTCCCTACGTGCATCACTTTGCACTTGTCCACATTAAATCTCATTTGCCATTTAGATGCCCAGGCACCCAGTGTCGTAAGATCCTGTTGCAGTTCCTCACAGTCTGCTCGTGTTTTAACTACCTTGAATAACTTGGTGTCGTCTGCAAATTTGATCACCTCACTCTTAACACCCTTTTCCAAATCATTAATGAATACATTAAACAGCACCGGTCCCAATACAGATCCCTGAGGCACACCACTTTTTACATCTCTCCATTGTGAAAACTGACCATTTAGTCCTACCCTTTGCTTTCTATCTTTTAACCAGTTTCTGATCCATAGTAAGACACTACCTCCTATCCCATGACTTTTTAATTTTCTCAAGAGTCTCTCATGAGGGACCTTATCAAATGCTTTCTGGAAATCCAGGTACACTATATCTACTGGGTCTCCCTTGTCCACATGCTTATTTACACCCTCAAAGAATTCCAACAGGTTAGTGAGGCATGACTTACCTTTACTAAATCCGTGTTGACTCTTCCCCATTAAGCCATGTTTGTCAACATGCCCTGTAATTCTGTCCTTAATGATGGTTTCCACCATTTTGCCCGGCACAGACGTCAAGCTTACTGGTCTGTAGTTTCCAGGATCGCCTCTGGATCCCTTTTTAAATATCGGGGTTACATTTGCCACCCTCCAGTCCTCGGGTACAGTGGCAGATTTTAGTGACAGGTTACAAATTACTAACAGTAGTTCTGCGATTTCATATTTGAGTTCCTTCAGAACTCTGGGGTGAATGCCTTCATCTCCCTTTCTTTGTCTCATTGGATGTTAACAAACGAGATGGTAGCCCACACGTTTGTTATCTACCTGCCCATTTATTAGGTGTTGACCCCCACCAGTCACATGGCCACCAGACATGCAGCCCCCACTCATGGCAGGGTTCCAGAGCATGTGGAGTCTGCCGTGTGGGCGAATGCGGGGTAACGTGCACCCACACCTCTATTCCCCATCAATTATGTTGCATGCAGCCTCCATGCATATAGGTCCACCAACACCATAGAGCCACAGGTGAAAAACCTAGAATGTTCCAAGAAGCAACCACTTCTGCCTGCACTCTCCACTCTTGCTCTCACTGGCACGCAGGTAACATCTGCTTTAAAAGCCTACCACACCAGATTCAAACATGAGTTCTCCCAGCTCTTCCTGGTTGTCCATATGTGCCTGATATTTGTTCTTTCCCAGCTGTTGCATTCTCTGCAATGACTTGTGGAGGATTACCATCACCAGGGCCATGGCACATACCGACAGCCAGGCAACATCCACCAGCACCACTATCGCTATGGCCCAGTCTCAGTCTCTTTCTGCCTACTGATCTGCCCACAAAAGCTTCATTCCCTGGACCAAGGAAGAGACCAAGACCTTCATCACTATATGGGGGCAGAAAAAGGTCCAATATGCCCTGGTAAAGTGTTACAGGAACGAAGTGGTGTTCCAAGAGATCTGAGCCCAAATGGCCAGGACCTGAACCAGTGCCGGCAGTGGACCAATGACTTGAGGTGGGGATACAAAGAGATCCAGGACAACAACTTTACCTCTGGCTGTTGGAGACACATATTGTCCTATTACAAGCTCCTTGACCAGTTCCTCTATCTGGATGGAGCCATTGTTGCATCCTGCAAGTTGTATGACTGTGCCTTCACAATGGGCCAGAAATGGGTAGATAATAGATATCACTCCCCCACTGCCTACTCAAAATGCAACCGGTCCCGCTGCAACTGCTTCTGCTCCCACCATAGAAGCTATGACTGCTGCTGGAATGCCCGTGACTGCTGTGAATGCCCATCCCCACCTTAGAGACAGGGTCAATGTGGGCTTGGACACTGTGGCTTTTATGGTGTATCCCTTCCAGTTCGAGAGCCAACCCTTGTTTGAGGCGCCACCTGAGGTTCTGGTCCAGGACCCAGAGGAGCCAGATGCCATCTTTATAGGTGGTGGGGGTGGAGGGGAATGGTAAGTTAATGCACCTGGGGATGTGAGTGTTTGCATTTACACAGTTGCATGATAAAGGTCTCAGTTTATTGTTATCTAATTATGTTTTTTATTGTTTACTGTGTTGTCAAGTGAGCAGGAGAACACAAAGGAGAAGCAAGAAAACTGCCAGGAAACAGCTCCACAGGATGGGAATGGTATATACGAGAGTGGGTGGCAAGTCGCCATGGTGGACGCATGGGCTGGTGAGCTGTGTGGGGAGGCACCATGGCAGGATTGTGGGCTGGCATGATGGTGGAAGCCAAAATTGCAGCCAGGGGAATGGCACTAATGGTGGTGGTTCATTTCAATATGTTCTTCATTCCTCTACAGCAATCACAGGAGGAGAAGTGCAATGCACTGGGATCCCACCACAGCAACTGCATTAGGCTATAGTCATTCCTGCTACTTTTTGAACGGGCGGTAGGCTGGAAATTGGGTGGGAGGTGATCTGAAACACTGAGGAAGAAAGATGGGTGGGACAGTCTGAAGTAATGGATTTTCTTGTTACCTTGCTACAGGCGTGGATGGAACCCCTGCTATAAGCACCCAGTAGAACCACAACCTGCAGGTCTGCAACTGGCAGTGCAGGGAGGATTTGGCAAGGGAGATGACTGGGGAGACCACCCAGCAGGTGGATGAGACCCATGACATTATTAATGGCGTGTCCAGGGAGCACAGGTAGCTGGTGCAGCAGAATGCTGGCTTAGATCCTCCTTATTATGAACTAGTGAAGGCTCAGAGTTCATGATAGGAAGAAGTCCACATCTTCAAGCCTGCACTAGTTTGCGGTGCCCACTGTTTCCAGTGGCACCTGGCTCACTTCCAGTAGTGGGGAGGAATGTCTAAACTCTCCCATGCAAGTTTGTTTCTCCTGGTCTTGAGAAATACGTGAGAAACGAGCCTTGTGTAAAAATGCCCTATGTGTATGTATGTGGAAGCCAAAGCTATTCCACTTGGCATGAAGAGATTTATCTGGGGTGTGTTGAGTAGGATTAGAGTTCCCTCCTTTCCCAGAGGAACCTGGCCTCTCCCAGAAGGTATTCCCCTTCAGAAGCGGGAGAGAACTGCCTGTGTTTGTATTTGTGTCAGTGTCTGACAGCGACTGTCTGCTCCCTGCCTCATCCTGGGTATATTTACATCATACAGTTTCCCTCCAAAACTAACCAGCCAATGACATGCCAGGCTAGAGTACTGTGTTCAGCATCTGGAGTACTGTGTTCAGTTCTGGTCACCCATGTTTAAGAAGGATGAACTTAAACTGGAACAAGAGCAACGTAGAGCTACCAGGATGATTAGAGGGATGGAGGACTTACCCTATGGGATGAGACTGAAGGAGCTTGGCTTAATTAGCCTGTCAGAAAGAAGGCTGAGGGGAGATATGATTACATTGTATAAATATATGAGGAGAGTTAATGCAACAGAAGGGGAAGATTTGTTCAAACTAAAAGGGAGCATGGGTACAAGAACCAATGGATATAAGCTGATCAATAAGTTTAGGCTGGAAATTAGAAGAAGGTTTTTAACAATTAGAGCAGTGAAATACTAGAATAAGCTTCCAGGGGCAGTTGTGGGAGCAAAGAATCTGAATAGCTTCAAAATGGAGTTGGATAAATTTATGGCATATATCTTGTGAGGAGTTTTTATTAGATGTTACAGGACAAGGTGTTTTGGTCCCCCCCCCCCCGCTCAGCAATACATGTTGGTTCTCTCCCCCCCCCCCTTTCTTCCTGTATATCAAAGTAGTCTGCAGCTGGAGGTGGGACTGTCGGGGCATTCTGAAGCCTGGGTACTATATTGTATACCAGGTGCCTTGTTGGTGGGGCCTGCGCGCATGCTCAGGGTCTAACATATTTGAGGTTGGGAAGGAATTTCCCCTCTGGGCAGATTGGTAGTTGACTCTGAAAGTTTTTTGTCTTCTCCTGTAGCATAGCTGTGGCTCGCCAGTTTGGGACATCTGGATCCTCTTTTTCTAAAATTATTTCCTGTTGTTTCAGGCATCGATGTACTCTGGTTGGTCCCAGTCTCTACTTGTAGCTACTGGTGGGGTTTCTTTGTGTGGATAATTGGGGCGTGGCAATTCCTACAGTGCTGAAAGGGGATGGACTATACAACAGGGCTAAAGGAACAGAAAATGGCCAAGATCACGGGCCACAGGGAGATATGGTGCAGCACTGGGTATTTCACTCTTCCCTCACCTGACCCCAAGTCTCCTGTACCCTGAGCCATCTTTGCCCCTTTTCCCCATGCTGCCTTGGGTGCACCTCCCAGGGATTCTGGGGCATTGCCCCTCCTGCCCCAGAAACTTGCTGGCTGGCTGCCAGCGATGCTAACTCTTAATCAGTTTGTGGTGCCTACTTGCGAGTTGCCAGCACCACACTTCTGGGTGTGAGAACAACCATGCATGTGCAAGAGCAGCACATGCTCAACTTTGTGACTGAGGTGGCTGCTGCACTGAGCAGCACACCGCTGCCAGTGTACTGTGCACGTCACGCGGCTGAAAGAGGGAGGGGGAGGGAGCCTCACTGTCACTCAACACTAACTCTATGGAATACAGCCTGGGACAATCTACTGTATTTTGTGGTATGGGCAGTTGGCTCCACTGTTCATACCATGTTAATGGCAAATTGCAATTGTGGCTTTTAGCCACTGGGGGCAGAGCAATAGGAGAGACCTATGGGAGCTCTTTTCAAGGGTTCCTGGGTGGGTGGAGCTGATGCGCAGGGTCCAGGCAGGAGGTGAGTGAGTGAGGGGAGAGGGGTGGTGTTGCCAGTACTGGCTGTACCTGTAGCGCACAGGGACTTTTTCAGCCTGGCCTTTTCTGGTGGGATTATCATTCAGATTGAGTACAACACAACACTACCAACACATGGCATGTCACAGCACAGAAAGGAAGCAGAATAAGCACTGAAAATCCCTGAACTCCACTCCTATAAGAATGGGTTCTGTAGGGAGAGAGAGACATGAGGACAGGGAGCGGGTTTGAGGTTTCTGTGGAGGAGAGAGAGAGGTGGGGGAGGGGGAGTTTTGGGACTCTGTGGGGGCTCTGTGGGGGGGAGTGAGGCATGCCATGGGGACANACAAGGGAGGGGAGGGGTTGGGGTTCTGTGTGGGAGAAGCATGGGGACAAGGAGAGGGAGGAGGTTTGGGGGTTCTGTGGGGGAGTGAGGCATGGGGACAAGGGAGGGATGGGGTTTGGGGGTTCTGTGGGGGAGAGAGGCATGGGGACAAGGAGAGGGTGATATTTGTTATATTTTTTAAACTTATGGTAAAGCTTAATGGTAGTTTGTTTCTAGACATGTTATAGGCCAGGTATCACTTCCCATTGGCTGCTGACTTTTGTAATTTTCATGCCAATTCTCCTAATCTTTATATTCTTTATTTTTTATTTATTTTTCAATTTAATACCCTGCCTCATCTGCCATCAGGCAGCCCGGGGCGGCTTTCTGATTAGTTTCTTGGATTGATGTCATTTTGCTGTAGTGTAGCTGGAAATGGGTGTTGATATTGCCAACTGAATGACAATGAAAGCTGCTAAACTCCCACATTGCCATTTTACAGTATGAATTAATTTCTCTCCCAAAGTATTTGGCCCATTTCCGTCTCTTTCATCATAGCTTGAAGGTTACTGCAAGCACAAAAGCCACATGTTGTCTAATGGCTATTCTACCCTGCCTTGCCTGAACGGCTGTAGCAGCTGGCTTTTACCCTGCAGCAGAATCCAGCATGGTTAGGTTCTTGGAGAAAACCCAATGCTGTGTTTATGGTGTGCATTTTAGAACTTCAAATAATATTGTTGGGTTTTTCTGCACTTTCCATGTGTTTGGTTGTGGTCTTCTTTGTTGAACAAACTTAAATTTATGAATATGGTTTTCTTTGCTTGCTTTGTGTTTTTAGACAGTGGCATGCAAAGTCAATTTTGTGGGCCCAGTTAGAACTTGGCATGGCTGTGCTGCCTCTTCTTTAAAATGGTCCCCTTGCCATTTTTCACCCCAATTGTCTTCTTTCTGTTTTAAAGGGGGAAGATTAGTGGAAGGGTTTCTCTTTTTTTCTCTTGAATTTTTGCTGCATTTTTAAATGGTCCCAGACCCTTTGCACTTTGGTTGTAGGTGGGATGTGGATTTTCTGCAAGAAGGTCACTGGCCACATCATGTTGGCTAATGGCTATTCTACCCTGACTGGCTGGCTGGCTCTAGCATTGCTTTAGCAGTTTCTGGCTTTTATGCTGCAGCAGAACTGTACAGCATCCATGGGTAGGGTCTTGGGAGACAGGTTCCTCGCCTAGTTGGCTTACAATCTAAGAAGGACAAGGCTGAGGGGAACACAGGGCGAGACAGACAAATGCACATTCCCATTTTTAGAGGGTTTTTTTTACAGATGGGGAGCCAAGGGTGTAAATTTCCATTTTGAATTTCAAAATTCACCTTGGCTCCACCTACTGTTGGCCCCGCCATCATTTGTCTGGCCCTGCCCACTTCTGGCCCCTCCCTCCACCCCACCAGCCTTAGAACCCACCAGCTGCCAGTGCCTGGAACTCCCATTGAATGCCCTCTCTGAAAATATTTATTTGGCTCTTTCCCTCCCAACCTTCAAATCCCTCTTGAAAACCTACCTCTTCCATCAAGCTTTCCCTAGTTCCTCATCCCCACAGCCTGCTCACTGATGCTTCCTGTACTATCCTTTCATTCATGGTCCTCTTCTTCCCTGTAACTAAGCAAAGCATGTGCACTCGTGACTTCTTAACTTTCTGGATATCTCCCTGTCTCCCATGCCTTTCCTAGATTGTATGCCCTTAGGGCAGGGACCTGTTTTTATTAACAATTATTCAGTGCAGGAACACTACTGATGCTATAGAAATAAATAAAAATAAAAGGTCTATCATCTAAGCCACTCCCCCAAGCCAGTACCTTGCAATGGCCTTTGGCCACGTTTGAATAAAGAATTGATTGATTGAAGCCAGTACCTGGTGAAACACAATGTCTGCTCACGTGAACAAGATACCTTTGGGGCTACTTAGTGTGGTGGTAAAAATCCACTTGGCAAGTTTTCATGTGAAAGTGCAGTAATTCACAGAGAGGCTGCCCCAGGGATTGTCAGAGCCCTACCCTTGAATCCCTGCCCTTTGGGATTTTGGAGCGGTGGCTAGCCTGTTGACACCAGCACCTCAGCCTGCCTTTGGTCTAGTTACTCTCCTCCTCCCTTTTCTTCTCCCTGCCTTGTCCTGACCACACCCCATCTCCTGTCTGTCTTGTCTATGCCCCACCTCCTAGCTTCCTGGTTGGCTGCCAGCAGGCATAAAAGGCATGCTGGTAACAACAGGAAGCTGGATGGAAGAATACACTTCTTGTCTTTGCTGTGTGGACACTAGGGATGGTTGGCTCAGATTTGGATCAATATACATTGTCCAAATTTACAATAAGAATCGTACCAGGGATATGAACCACCAAAATTCAGTTCATATCCCCCCTTACATCAAGTGGCACTCCCAAGGGTAGGCTTCAGTGGGTGATGGAACAGGCAGGCAGGGGTCCAGGGGTGGGCGATGGTCCAGGGGAGGCAGAACTGAGTGCAGAGGGACCCAGTAGGGGTTCGGGAGCTGGGCAGGGATGGGAGAGGGGATAATTGCTTTACTTATTTTTCCTGCACACTCTGGAGTCTGAATCAACTGCATGGTGCCTAGTACAGCCTAAAAATAATAGAAAATAAATGTTGCATGTGCAAAATGGCCACCGTGACCGTTCTGCGCATGTGTGGCCATTTTCCAAAATGGCACCAGCAGCATCAGTGCCATTTTGGAAAATGGCAGCTGGTCTGTGCATGCTCAGTCAGCAGCCAGGCATGCACAAAGTAACTGTCATTTCCAAAAATGGCGCTGACGCTGTTGATGCCATTTTTAAAAAATGGCCGCATATGCACAGAATGACCATTGTGACCATTTTTGTGCATGCACATTTATTTTCTATTTATTTTTCCACAGTATGGTCTGAGAAGACTGCGCTGGATGCCACACTACCAAACCGAACTCTGGAGTCCTGCAGGAAAAGTAAGTAAAGCAGCTCCCCCCCTCTTCCCAAACCTGCCTGTGCCCTACCCTAGCTGGCCCCTCTGGCCCCAACTCTGCCTACCCCAGAACCCTGCCCACCTCCCTGAACCTCTCCCTGCTTGGCCCATCACCTGCTGCAGCCTACCCTCGGGCAGGGGGTGGGTAGGCTGGGGCAGGCAATGGGCTTGGGTGAGCAGGGGTCCAGGGGAGGTGGCGCTGGAGACAGACATGGATTTAGGCCTGCATTGCTCAAGATATGAATTGAATGCGAGCAATATGAACTTAAATCCGAACAAATTCTTGTTCAGTTCGGGTTAGAACCGAATAAGAATTTTCATCCTAACGCCCACCCCTCTCTTGTTCTGTATCCTGCTCTTGTTTCTTGTATTACCTGTGCCTTGTCTCCCTTCTTGCTCATGTCTTGTCTCGTTCCCAGCTCGTTTCCCGATTTGTCCATGCTTCCCTCTTGGTCCTTGTTTCCCTCTAGTTGTGCCTTGTCTCATGCTCCCTTGTTCTCCCCTGGTCTAGTCTTGTTTTCAGGGCCCTGAACGATTTAGGCCCTAGCTGTATTTGAGACCTTCTTGTGGAGCCTCACATTAATGGGTATCTGCGCTCAGGAACCACCTGCTGCTTGGGGGTTCCACCACCATGTCTTAAGTTGGCAGGCAATCGGGCCTTTGCTGTAGCGGGCCCCTCAGTGTGAAACTCCTTCCCCCTGGATGTTCATCTCAGTTCCTCCCTCCATACCTTTAAAAAGCACCTGAAAACGTATTCATTTTCTAGGTGCTTTTAGGATCCGCTGCTGGTCCCCTTAATGTATTTTGTCCTCCCTTTTTCCTACCCCTGTTTTACAAATTTTTAATATTCTTTTAATTACTTGTTTTAAATTGTTTATATTGTGCTTTTATATAAAATGTAAAGCACTCCAAGTGCGATGTAGGTAGTGGAGGGAGGGAGGAGGTGCTCTCCCAGCTCTGACCTGATCTCCGTCATCCCTAAATCCCCATGTCTGCCCATGTCCTGGACTCCCCTCGCGCTGTGACCCTTACAGGGGTAGATGTTCGCATAAACGGTTGGTCAGATATTGGTTGTCAAATGACTTAGTATGACTAATTAACACCATCTGAATGTTTGCGTTATTATTTACTCCAAGGGTAAGTTACTGCAGAGTATATATTCCTCTTTAAACAGGAGTATACACCCTTGGAAGTAACTAAACCCAACTTAATTTTAATTGTCATATTTTTGTGTGAGCATGAGGGTACATGAGAGAAGGGGGGATAAAGTAAATCAGGAACACTTATCCCTGGAGTGATCATGTAAATAATACAATAGTGGCTGTAGGGCTGTTCTAGCCAGGTTTTGCTGTCTATAGCCAGCTACTGCAGTGGCCCAGGGTCTGTCAGAGGGTACTTTCAGACATGACGCTAACCACCCTTTAACCACCCTTGGTGGTTATTTATGCATGTTGCGGGGCTGCATAGGGCACCAATACACCCCTGCAACATGCATAAATAACCACAAAGGGTGGTTAAAGGGTGGTTAGCGTCATGTCTGAAAGTACCTAGAGTGTCATGTACTTCAACGTCCCCCAGGAACAACCTCTCCCCATGTCCATCCCTGTCCTGAAATGTTGCCCATTCTATGCCGTGCATAGAACCAGTATGCTGTGGCGTTGGTGTTTTTTTTTAAAAACACAACTTTTCAGTACTCTTGGTTTAATTAATATGGTGGGATGATTGTGCTCATATGTATTGAGCTCTTTCTGCTGATTTAATACAATAATGTAGCATTGTATGTTGTTCCTTCTACAGAGACATAAATTCTCCCCCTTCAAAAATTTTAATGGGAATAATCCCATTGGAGTCAGACTACTCTCATGCCAGTGTTTCGAAGACTGGTGCTATATCACAGAGTGAGCCTGGTTTGATACTTGTAATTTAATGAGTTTTTTGAAATCTCCTCTTTACTACTTACCAGTTTCATTTGAATCTTACAAATCATAATATTGCAAGTTTCTGTACTAATATTTGTCATTTCCAATGTCTGGGCAATTTCAGGGAAGGTTCTGTGACAAGATGAGACCTTGGCAAGCATGGAATTTAAAGCAATTCAGACTTTCACAAGTGCTACATGGAGAGAGAGAGAGAAACTGCCTAGCATGGGTCAAAGTAAGAAATCCTGATTAGCAGGATATTACACTGACCATTTGTTTTTCTGTAGCCAAAAGGTCAGGTTCTTTAGGAAAAGAGTATCTGATTTACTCTTGCTGTGTCTTTTTATGTGAACTGCTGTACCAGTTTATCGAGTTGAAATTTTGTGCTGCATATTCCTCAGAAAAATGACTTAGTTAAAGCTACTCAGCCATTTTGCCACTTTTGTAAAGAAGTTCAGGATTTTTTTATTATCACTGATATGCTCTAACGTGAAGATTGAAAATAAGTGGAGAACAAAGAGAAAAGATGGGAGTCAAGCTCCGATACACAATGCAATTAAATCCATGACACATTTTGAGTGACTAAATATTTGTAATATCCACAGTGGCAGCATGTTATCCTTTGCATCACAGGCAAATAATGTGATCACATATCTGCAGGCGGGCACAATTTGTCACTTCTACTTAATGTTGTTTTCTGTGGAAAAGGCCAAATTGAACTGAATTGAGTGTAACCAAAAAAGGGGTTTGTTCATAAGAACTAAACTGTAAGACTAAAAGGTTACTAGCTTGAACTCATTAATGCCCAAGAGGTTTTGCATGCTTAACACTTTAAAATGCTTTCTGAAATCATTATTAATTATGGTTTAGTTTTAATGGGAACACTTGATTGAAATGATGCTAAGTAACATGGAGGTGAGCAGGTAGGTAGGTAATGAGAGAAGTAATCATTCTGCACATTTGTTAAATATTTCAAACTGGTTCATAGGTTTTAAAAAAAACACAACCCCAAACCCTATTGAGTTATCCTGAAATTATAATACAGGAGGAAACCTTTGGACAGTGAGTTCTGACAAGCATTCCTTCTCCGGGGTTCTGGCTATAGCTAAATTGAGTAACTGCTGCTATTTCAATATCCAACCGGATATCGCCTCAGAGGCACACCTGGGTTGGATGTGGCCAAGCCAGCCCGGATATGAAAGTCTATGACTGGCTCAGTCTGGAGTGAGTGAGTTAGTTATCTGGTGAGTTAGTTGTGCAGCAGAGTTGCTTGCAAGGCAGCAGGCTTATGAGGCAGATGGGGAACTGACTGGAGTCAGCAGAGCACCAAGCAGTGGGAAGCTGCTAGAGAAGCAAGACTGATAATGTTGTTGATGTGAGGCTGATAAGCCAGGATCCTTGAAGGCTGAACTGAGTTTGGGAAACTGAACTGTTATCTGGTGAGATGCCACTGAACGAAAGACTAGTTTATATGTGGTGAAGATACTGGACACTGTAAATAAAAGACACTGAAGCTAATTCCCAAGTGTAGACCTGGCTATTTGGGGGTTTGATCCAGAGGTAACTACCCGGGCTAGGCCCCATGCATTTACATGGTTATAGGGTGCAGATTCTGGGATGCAGCATTGATGCTTTACTCCTCACTACTGGTGAGTTCTGACAGTCCAACCTCAGGAAGATCAATCTAGCGTAGAGAAGAAAAGATTGCTGCCCTCTCCTTTATGCATCAGATCCAGGCTGTTGCTAAATCATGTCACTTTCCTCATCGACGGGGTCACCAGCCTTCCCATCCTCCAAGCCCATAGCTTAGGCTTCATCTTTGACTCACCCCTTTCTTTTAAACTCTACATCAACTCCGTTGCCAAATCCTGTTACTTCTCCCTCCATAACATTGCTAAGATTCGCCCTTTTCTCTCGGTCTCCTCTGCCAAAACCCTTGTTCACGCCCTGGTCATTTCTTGCCTCAATTACTGTAACTTCCTTCTCACTGGCCTCCCCCCGCTCTCACCTTTCTCTCCTTATCTCCATCCAAAACTCTGCTGCCAGGCTCATCCACCTCGTCCATCACTTCAACCATGTGCAGCCCCTCCTCTCCTCTCTCTTCATTGGCTCCCCCTTCCTGAACGAATCCTGCACAAGCTCCTAGTTTTCACTTATAAAGTTCATCACAACTTTGCTCCCCCCTACCTCTCTGCACTAATTTCCCTCCGTACTCCAGTCCGTGAACTCCGCTCTGTCCCCTCTGTCACCCTCCCATGCCTCCCCTGCTCCCCTAACCACCTTTGTCCCTTCTCCGTAGCTGCTCCCCATGCCTGGAACTCCCTCCCTGCCCACATCCGCCTCGCTCCTTCCCTTTGTACCTTCAAATCCCTCCTCAAGACCCACCTCTTCCGCTTTGCCCTCCCCGACGTCTTGCTCCCCTCACCTAACTCCTGCTGATACCCTCCATCTAGTACAATCTGTCACCTGAGGTCTGTGTACTCCTATCCTCACCACATGGACCAGCCATCATTCTCGATGTAACCAAGCCAAGCGTCTGCACCTGGGACCTCGCATTCTCATGAATGTTACACTCCTTGTCTCTCCCTCTGTTCCCCTTCCTTCGTCTCCACACCCCCACCCCGTCTCTCAGAGTGTAAGCTCTAGGGCAGGGACCGTGTCTATTCCATTACTTTGTGAAGTGCCAGGTACATTGCTGGCGCTACATAAATGCTTGCTAATGAGGGGCAGGGGTTGACTGGGCATGCGCGAAGCATAGGTCGTGTCTGGCTGTGCTCCCGCTGACCCGAGGACTAAAATAAAAAACCCTGATGACAAACTGCATCAAATAGAAACAGAACTAAAGGACTAAGTCAAACAAGGTATGAGCCAGTCAAAAAGAAAAGAACCTGACTCCACTATAGATAAATATTGCCTTCCACGCAGAAGTTCAAGAAAAGCTGATTTCGGGCAGCCCAAAATGGCGGACGGCGCACCGCGGGAAGAAGTGGGGGATCCTGACTCGCTGGGGCAAGTACTGGAGCTCTTTAAAGCTATAAAGGAGGACCTTTCGTATAACAAAGAGGGTATTAGTGCTATTAAGGCTAATCTAACTGAGATGAAAAATCAAATGGAGGGTTTCAGTAAAAGGGTAGAAGCTGCAGAACAGAGAATCAGTGATCTTGAGGACATGCATAACTTGCAAGAGCCCAGGAGCCCAAAAGTGGAAGAGAACATAAAGTATTTGGAAGATAAGCTGGAAGACCTTGAAAATAGGTCAAGGAGACAAAATTTGAGATTCCTGGGGATCCCTGAGAGACTGGAAATAAACGGGGCAGGGGAGCTACTGTTGAAAATTTTTAGAGAAATATTTCCAGGGAAAGTTGAACTCCACGTGGTGGAAATTGAGAGGGCCCATAGGTCCCTTAGGCCTAAACCAAGAGACCAAGCCCCCCCCCGAGCAATTATAGCCCGCTTCTTAAGATATAAAGATAAATAAATGATTTTGAGAACAGCCAGGACTACTAAAGAAATGATGTTTGAAGGCAATAAAATTTCAGTCTATCCAGACCTAGCATATGAAACGGTACAGAAAAGGAAAACTTGGAAACCCCAAATTGAAAAACTGAATAAGCTAGGACTGAAAGTGCAAATACTTTATCCGGCTAAAATGTCATTTATAGACTCTGGAAAAAGAAGATTTTTCAACTCTAAAGAGGAATTAGAAGACTATCTATCCAAAAATCCAAGAGGAGATAAAGAAAAGAACAACTGAAGTAAATAACTGGCAATTGTAATGACTAAAGGAAACTGGACAGAGATGACTAAGGAAAAAAAAAATATATATATATATATAAAAAGATAAAAATTATGATGCTTAAAGTAGAAGGTAACAGGGTCTGCGGGAAGCAGAAAGCCTTTTGTACACGATACTCCAATAAGGGAGCCCTTTGTTGTTTGTTGTTGTTGTTGATATAATATTGGTTATTATAATTGTTTTATTGTAATTGTTAATAGTGTTATTGAGATAGCGATTTAAGATTTTGTATTTAGGATTTTGTGATAAGGAATTAGTTAGGTGTAGATAGAGAGAGTTTTTATAATGTAACGGTTTAAAGTTAGTAATAATGGTTGTAAGAATTAGAATAAGTATACAAAACAGAAATAGAGATATAATGGAAGACAAGCAGAAAAGAATTTATAAGTTGGAAAGTAGGAATATAAATGAAAATAAAAGAAGGCAAATAAATAAAGAAAGGGAATACAAGGATACTGTTCCACATAAGAAAAGGAAAAAGAAGCAAATAGAAGACAAATGCCAAAGTAATGAGTGTAGAACCAATGACTAGCTTAAAAGTAATCTCATTTAACGCATGTGGATTAAATAATCCCATTAAACGTAAAAGGGTCTGGAGACATATAACAAAAACAGAGCCTCAGATAGTCGCAATACAGGAAACCCATTTGTTAAAAAAAGATAATCAAAGATTTAGTAATAAACAATATAAGATTTACTATTCCAATGCTGCAAAAAAAAAAGCGGGGGTATTGATAGGAATACATAAAACAATAAAAATGCAAGTTCATAGTGTCAACAGAGATTCAGAAGGTCGCCTCCTTATTTTGAAAGGCATTATGGCAGCAGAAAAATATACTATCTCAACACTATGCCCCAAATAATAACACAGCAGCTTTCCTGGCTGATACGCTTTCAAGCATTGCCCAGGAAATGGAAGGACTAGCGCTAATCATGGGTGATTTTTAATTCACCCCTGTCCTCCTTAGATATGGTTACAAAAAAAGATCTAAATAAGTCACAGAAAAGGATAGTACAGATAATTGAAAAAAATGGGATGATTGATATATGGAGAACACTGCATCCTAAGGCGCAGGAGTTTACTTTTTATTCGAATCCTCATAAAACTTCCACAAAAATAGACCATATGCTGGGTAATAAGGAAACTTTACAGAAATGTGATGCAGCATACATTCAAATAATACCTTTTTCTGATCATAATTCCACGGTGTTAGAAATAAATGCAAAAAAAGGTGAAAAAAGACAAAAGACAAGATGGATGTTAAAAAGTTTTTATTTAAACAATAAATGGTTGCAGGAACAGATCCAGGAAAATATTAAAGAGTTCATTCAGCACAATGACATGCTGGAAACCTCCCCTGCAATTTTGTGGGAGACGGCAAAAGTGGTGCTTCGTGGACAATTTATTTCTCTAGGAGCCTTCCTGAAAAAAGAAAAGAATAAACAAATAAATGAAAAATACTTACAAATGAGACAACTAGCAAAGCAGGCTAAAATAAATGCAGAAAAAATTGCGCAGTTAAAAACACAAATTAATTTATTAGAGACTGAGGCAACTATTGGGAAAATGAGATACACAAAAGCATACTATTTCAATAAAGCAAACAAAGCAGATAAAGCCCTGGCCTGGTTGATTAAAAAAAAAAGACAAAAAAAAGACATACCCTATATACGGGAAGGCCCCAATGAAATTTTTTTGAAAGGTAGTGAGAAAGAAAACTGCTTTGTGCGGTTTTATCAAAAGTTATATACTACAAACGATCCTGATAGGGCAAAAATAAGCTCCTTTTTGCAATCAATTAAACTGCCACAAATTACAGCAGAACAGCAAAAATTTCTTAACAGCGGGTTTGAAGTTAAAGAAGTACAGGATACTATTAAAGAGCTACCACGGAACAAGACAGCTGGCCCTGATGGTTATCCCGCTGAATTTTATAAAACCTTCTCTTCTCTAATTAGCCCATTACTTACCAAAATGTTCAATTCATTTCTGAATCAGCAATCTCTACCACAAACGTTTCAAGAAGCATACATCACTTTATGCCCAAAGAGCGGAAAGAATCCCGAGATTTGCAGTGGCTATCGGCCCATATCCTTAATTAATGTAGATGCAAAAATATTTACCAAAATATTGGCAAATAGACTGATGCAGGTGCTGCCTCTAATAATCTCGCCAGATCAGACTGGGTTTATGCCAGGAAGACTGGGAATAGATAATATTCGTAAGGTAGTGGATATAGTGTATAATATGAATAAACAGAGGGAACCAGCTGCAGTGATCTCATTGGATGCGGAGAAGGCCTTTGATTTGGTGGAGCATCAATACTTATTTGAAACTATGTATAATATGGGAATAAAAGGCCATTTCCTGCAATGGGTGAAGTTAATATACAAAAACCCGAAAGCGCAAATCATATTGGATGGGGAGTTAACTGAGGGAATTGAGCTTACTCGTGGAACCAGACAAGGATGCCCTATGTCCCCACTGTTGTTTAACATTGCGGTGGAGCCATTGGCCATAGCCATTCGAAATAGCCAATCTATAAGGGGACTAAAAATAGATAAAACAGAGTACAAACTTGCTATGTATGCAGATGACATGCTGGTGTTCCTTACTGACTTACCACAATCTGTACCCAATTTACTGAGTCTTATAAGTGGTTTTGGTGCACTTTCTGGATACAAAATTAATGTGGATAAGTCTCAGATGCTCCTGTTTAATGAAAAAGCGTTAACAAGGGAGGAATATCTCCTATCCACTCCATTTAACATGGAAAAGGAGGCCATAAGATACTTAGGTATAAATGTAACAAAAAATTGGAAAGAACTATACAAAATGAATTTCCTACCTCTGTTGGAGGAAATCAGATATAAAGAGGATTCTTGGAAAAAATGGCAGGTTTCTTGGATAGGCCGTACTAACTTAGTTAAGATGGTATTATTGCCCAGATTACTATTCGTAGCATTCGCACTACCTATTAATTTGCCAAAAGAATATTTGGGAACCGTGAACAAAATAATATCAAGAATTGTCTGGCGAGGCAGAAAGCCACGCATTAGGAGATCAGTACTATACACCACAAAAGAAAATGGAGGATTGAACATGCCGGACTTAAAGTTGTACCACTGGGCGGCGACCCTGCGAGGCGTTAAGGCATGGTATCATGACAGCAGAGCCCCAAACTGGACAGTACTCGAGAAAGATCAACTTAAGATCAAATCCTTTAAGAATGTGTTAACAGACAACCAAATAGTAAAGATACGCAAGATAGAGGAACATCCTTTTGTGAACTTTGCACTACAGACATGGGAGTCAGTTCTGCGGAAAGCAGAGGTTGCTAAAGATAAAAACCCTTACACGCCTGTTTTTGGACACTGGTCTAAGGACTTAGACATTCCGGCTGGAATGAAGAAAAGATGGGAGGCAAAAGGCATAAAATTTGCTCACCAACTCTTCATAGGCGAGGACCTCATGACAAAGGACACTATGATGCAACAGCTTGAGGCAGACCCAGACTTCTTCTTATATGCAAAAATTAAAAACAAATTTAATAATGTAAGGGACAAACATAATTACATCAGAAATATAACAGACCTGGAGAAAGTGCTCTATGGGGATGCCTCGCAAGCACATATCATATCAAGGTTTTACAGAATACTGCATAGGCTATACAACTTACCTGATGCAGGATACTTGGATAAGTGGGAGGAAGACCTGCAAACAGAATAAAAGAAGTTTAATATGGGAATCCATGCAAAAAACATCCAAATCTCTTGCAGTAAAAGAGCCGCAAATTAAGACCACTTACAGAATTTACCTGACGCCGCAAAGATTAAATCAAATCAATAAGGATTACCCGAAAGAATGCTGGCAGGGGTGTAGCGAGACTGGAACATGGATGCATTGCTGGTGGCAATGTCCGCAGATCAATGACTTTTGGAAAAAGATCTGGCCTTTGATGGGGGTGGTTGCCAACCAGGATATTCCTTTTCAACCAATGATAGCCCTGCTTGGTGTGTTCGCAGATCTCTATATAACAAAGGAAAGAAGACTGGCATGCCAGCAACTTAGGCTAGCTGCGATACATACAATAATCAGGAACTGGAAATCTAAATCCAGACCATCTTTTAGTAAATGGACAAACAGGTTGTGGTATGTTCTCACGATGGAAAGGATACAGGCGGAACTACATCAAGAGCTGGAAGGCTTTTATGCTGTCTGGAGCAACATCTGGACTATAATACAACAACATTCTAATTCCAAGGCGACACAGATGTCTATATGCTTGTCAGAAATTTGAAAAGTTTATATTATGTTCAACTGTATTGAAAAAAATTTTTTAGGACCGCAACTGTAAGGGTATCCACCCAAAAGGTCCTCATTTGTTCAATAGATAATTGTATTCAAGATTACACGTTACAAAATAAAAAATGTTAAAAAAATAAAATAAATGCTTGCTAATAATAATAATATTGCTAAAATAAGCCCCTGCCTTACTGTTTCCACTGTAAAACCCCTATACTCTAGTCATCTCTCACCTTGACTACTGAAACGTCCTCCTTACTGGTTTCCCCTGCTCTGACTTTGCTCCTCTTGTCTCTGTTTGATGCTCTGCTGCCAAAATAATCCACCTTGTCCATTGCTTTGACCATGTTCATCCCCTCCTCTCCGCCCTTCACTGTCTTCCTCAATGGGATTGCATTCAGCACAAGCTCCTGGCTGATCTTCACCTTCAAGTTATGTCCTTGCTCCCCCATATCTCTCTGCTCTTGTATCCCACCACATTCCTGACTTGGAGCTTCGCTCCTCCTTTGTCCCCACCCTCACCTGCTTGCAACTCCCCTGCTCATCTAAACGTCTTCACTGCCCCTCATGCCTGGAACTCCCTCCCTGGATACATTTGTTCTGCTTTCTCCTTCCCAATTTTTGAATCCCTCCTGAAAACCTGCCTGTCCTGTCAGGCTTTCCCTAGCTCGTCATGTGTGAAATGGTGTCCTCCCCCCAACTCAGAATTTCTTCCCTGTAACTAAGCTACTAAGTCAGTTCCCTGTAACTAATCTAAGCACTTGCACCTGCAACTTCTCAACCTCAATCCCATGTCTCTTCCAATGTTCACCTCTCCCTTCTGTCTCCCTCCCTTGTCTCCTTTAGATTGTAAGCCCCCTGGGGTAGGGACCTGTATATAACTATTGACTGTATAGTGCCAGGTACACTGCTGGCACTGTATTATTAATTATAACAATTATAATAATAATTATTAATTAATTAATTAATTAATTATTATAATAATGAATAATAGTATGATTTGGCATGGCATCATGGCATTGTTGATGGATTCAGCCATTTAGGGTCCTTAATAGCTAAGGAGTCAGCCTGGGACATGCTGGCCCTAACAAAGGGGGAATGCAAAGGTGAACATTAAATAGGTCACTTTTCTGTGTGCACTGACCTGCTCTGTTTGACCTGAGGTCAATAGGGATGGGGAAGGCATTTGCCATTTATAATGCAAGCCAGATGATTCATCTCTCAGTACTAGTCTAATGATGACACACTGAAATGTTCAGATACTCTGTATGTATTAACTGGAACAGATAACTGCATTATTTTAATTTTAACATTAATTTGAAAAAAATTGGCTGTATTTTTTTTTTTTTTAATTTATTGTTGTCGATTTATATCCCGCCCCTCCTGAAAACAGCTCGGGGCGGCTAACAATTTTAAAACATAAAAATACAATCGTATAAAATTTAAAACAATCATACTAATATTAAAACAGGGCTAGGCACACAATAAAGCAATAAATAAGGGTAGGAGAAGATTAAAAACCCCTAACCCCCCTTCGCTCCTCCCCAAAGGCCTGGGCGAACAGCCAGGTTTTACAAACTCTCCATCACCTCCGTCTTATCGGGGTTGAGCTTCAGCCTGCTCTGCCTCATCCATTCCGCCATGGCCTCCAGACACTGGGATAGCAACGAGACAGCAGGGTCTGGGTCAGCTGGAAAAGAGAGGTACAACTGAGTATCATCAGCATATTGGTGACATTGCACCCTGAAATGGTGGTGGGGAGAGCGAGGGAGGTGTTGGCCCCCCTGATTGGGGGGGTTCGCCCTCATATAGCTCAGCAGGTTCGGAGTCTGGGGGTGATATTGGACGCAGATCTCCACGTGGATTGACAGGTGGAGGTGGTGGCGAAGGCTGCCTTCCGCCAGTTATATCTGGTGCAGAGGCTGCGCCTGTACATCTCCGACCTGGACCTGGCCTCCCTCGTCCATGCCTTCATCACCTCGAGACTGGACTACTGCAATGCGCTCTACATGGGGCTGCCCTTGTTCCTGGTTCGGAGGCTGCAGCTAGTGCAGAATGCGGTGGCCCGGCTCCTGTCAGGGATGGGTCGCCGGGATCACATAACACCTGTGCTCTGGACACTGCACTGATTGCCAATAGCGTGCCGAGCCAGGTTCAAGGTATTGGTATTGATCTATAAGGCCTTTCACGGTTTAGGCCCCTCGTACCTCAGGGACCGCCTCGCCCTCCGCGCCCCAGAGCGGCTCCTTCAGTCTGCCGGGGGTGCCTTCTTGGAGGTCCCCCGTGTTAAGCGGGAGGTCACAATGGGGAGGGCATTCTCGGTGGCTGGGCCACGCCTTTGGAATTCCCTCCCGGAGGAAGCTCGCCTGGCCCCAAGCCTTGTAACATTCCGGCGAGTATTCTGAGAAGAGTAGCCCCATTTGTTTGAATCTCAAATCTGTTATGATTTTTGTGTAGAACAAAGAGTAGCTATAATTGTATTGGAGTTGGTTAATTTCACCCTGACGTTCACTGTTGTGTTTTATCTGTCCATTTCTTAAAATGTGTATTGAGCTGGTGTCTGCTAGACCCTGTATATGGTTAATGTACAGTGTACCCTTATATATAAGAATGTTTTAACAGTTAAGTTTAAAATGGAATTAATATAATAAAGTTAATTTTGAATGCATTCCCAGTGTGTTTTGACCCCATTACAGAAGTAATGCAGTGTTTTTGTGACAGTTCATGGGTTAAGAAGTCCCCAAGCAACTGGATTTAATGTTTGAGGTGGCAAGATGCAAATCAATCAGCCTGAGATGTCTGCAGGGGAACAGCTCATAACGGAAGGGCGGGTACCTGGGTGCTATAGAATATTGTGTGGTTCAAAGATGACAGTCTGATTAGTGTTAATAATATTAAAAGTCAAAATAGATTGACAACGATCAAAGAAAACTTTCAGCTTTCTCTGTGTAGAGTTTGCCTCAATAATATGACACTAGCCTATCCATATATGAATGTGTACTGGTCCCTATGAATAAGAGAAGTGCCGGATAATTTTCCAGAAACTGACTGAATATAGTTTGCGTCTTTTTGGCTCATCTGTTCAATGTGGGCACATCTGCGGTGGGTACTGTTGTACTGGAAGTGTGCTTAGTAATTTGTTAAGTCATACTGTGGAGGCCAAGTGTGGCCTCCAGCATGAATGTGTTTGTTAAAGGAAACATTTGGACAGCAGGAGATGTCTGCTAGAATGCAACCTCCGTGACGCTAAAACCCTACTGATGATTGTTGCATGCTGTGTATGGTTCATAACTCTTGTGAAAACAATGGGGGATCATAGAATTTTAGGACTGGAAGGTTCCTTAAGGAGACATTCGATCCATCACTCTTAAACATTACTAACATGTACCTAAACCATTCCTCAGAGATGTTTATGAACCCTGTTTGTAAAGACCTCCCAGACCTCCACTAACTCCCTTGGGTAACCTGTTCCACTACCAAACTGCTCTTATAATTAGAAAATTCATGATATTTAGCCTAAATTTTTTCTTCTTCAATTTAAACCTATCACCTCTAGACCTATTTTCAGGGGCCACAGAGAACAATTGAGTTCCATTTTGTATATCAGTCTCTTTCATATTTGAAAGCTATAATCATGTTTGCCCCCTTACTCTCCTTTTCTTCAGGCTAAACATTCCCAGCTCCTTCAGCCTCTCTGACCAACCGCTGTTGGTGGAAATAAGCATGCTATATCCCAGGGCATATATACATGTACCAGGAATGGAAGAAAGAAAGGTTGTTTTGTTCTACTGGCTTGAAATTCCTTTCTGGAGGAGGTATATATCAGTGGAAGCTAGTATTCAGAGAGCCAGTCCCATAACAGATATTCTGCCAGCGGTGGGAAGTGGCCATGGAGTTCTCATTACCTTTGATTGTATGCACCATTGATCATCTAATAGCTGCTAGCACAACATATCCACTAGAGATCTTACATATAAATGATAGACTTTAGCCAAGTGGGTTAGTACTTCTGAGAAAAGCAGTTCATACTTTCACAACTAATAATGGACAGTCAATTATGGTCTCATAAACAGTTTTGTCTTTTCTTAATTTCACTCCTTTATTACCCTGCCTCTCTAATGCACAGTTAATGGCTTAATCCCTGAAACTATTTTGCTCTTAGTTTCATTAGAAGAGACATCAATACCACACACGCAATTTCAAGGGATCAAACCATTTTTAGCAACCTGAAAACTAACCAATTAAACCAATGACTGTTGCATAGTACTAGCAAATTACAAGTCCTGTGTATACTACTGTGTATACTGTTGTCTCTGTACAATACTTCGGTGGGTGTGACTGAAATGAAGGAATGTGCTTTGGGGAGCCTAATGCAGAATGAAAAAAGCATGAGCTGTTTAGTTGATGTGGTTTGAAGGCTAGGAAAGAGGTGGAGAAAATATCAGCTTTGGTTCTAGGGATTTTGATAGCCTCATTTCTGAGTGTAAAATCAAGAGATGGTGCATTTAATAGTTTCTTTATTGGCAGTAGACAGCTGTGCCACCCAGTACTTCCCTTCCTTCCTTCCTTTAGCTTTCCTCTCCCCACACCTTTTAACCCACTCTGGGTGACTTTAAACGAGGGAGGGTGGGAGACCGTGGCTGCACTCCGCGTTTCTCAGCAGCGAGTGGCCGTGAGTGGATGCTGAGTGGCTCACGGGAATGCGCATCCTCCCACACCACCTTCAGACAGGTGGTTGGAGGTGAGGCTCCTCAGTGGCTAGGCATGGTCACATGATTGCATCTCATTTAAAAACACCCTCTGCATGTGCACCTGTGCATCATAAAAGCAATGATCTTTTTGGTTTCCTAGCTTGGCAGTGGAAGCTGTCATGCAACACCTGTCACTCATAATTTGTTTTATTTTTTCAGAGATTACTTAATGATGGCTTTGTCTCCTGGGTTTTTGCATCCTAGGTTTTTGTGTTCATGGCTCTAGATGGGCACTAACCTTTCAGATACTATGAGGGAAGCTGTCCAGGTTTTCATTCATTCTTTTACTCATTGTCTCCTACTAATCTGTAAGCAGAAGATAAGGAAATTGATATTCATCCTTCAAAGGATGTTTACCACAAGGGCAAATTTGCAGAACAGCCATGACTGATTCTTCTGTTGCAACATTTTTTAAAATGACTTTTTCTTTGCAGGGGAGGGGGTCTTGTATCTCCGAGGGATATCTTCGCAGTCCTCAGCTTTCCACTTTTAAGATTTTTTGTTTTCTTTATTGTCACCATGAATACAAACTGACTGAAGTTTAATGCAGCCCAAATAGAATGGGGATTGTGTTTTATGTTTTAGTCGAACATACATCTTTCTTTTATAAAAAACAAAGGACTGCATTTCAGGTGAACTGAGGTAACTGTCTATCAGTCTGAGAGGCTGTTCCCCTGCAGACATCTCTTGCTGACTGCATTTGCAGCCTGTCACCTCCAAATGTTGGATCCATTTGTTTTGGAACTTTTAAAATCAGAACTGCTGATATTTTTGCCTGCTGGCAAGGACTTGTAAATTACCATTGGAACCAATGGCCAAAGTGCCTTTCCAATTACTTTCATGAATAAGCAGGCGCTGTGAGTGTCTGACAGGTTTAGTGGGGTGGCAGCAGTGTCTTCAGCTTAACATTAGGTGAAGTATGTGCTAGAAGCTCCTCTCAGTCAGCTAGCACACGGGTTCAGTTCTGCAATCTGCAGCTGCCAAGGACACTGAAATTCTGGCTATGAACGGCTCTAGCAAATATGAGAGGATTAAAGCTGCCTGTGAAGTGGTGGGATGGTCTACTGGGGCGGGGTTAATTCCCAGCTTGGAAGCAGCTAGCTGCTCACCTGGAGAAAGCCAGCAGAGCTTGAAGGCCTGAACTGACACAACCAACCTGGGCTGGTTGGAAGGGATGAGCTAAGCTGAGGGATGGCTGGAAGCACTTACACAAAAGGGCTAGGAAAGATTATTAGAGCGTATTCACCCAACATCACCTTCACTTGCAGGCTCACAATATGTTTCTTAATCTTACTCTGTGCCTGACAGTGACAATGGCTCGATGTTAGAGTTGCCACCTCTCTGGGTTCTGGGGGAAGCCCCAGTTTTTCTGGGTCAGTCAAGCATGCCCCTGGTAACCTGGAGAAATCAGGGCTTCCAGGAGCAGCAGAGGGCAGCCACATCCAGGAGTAGGGAATAGGAACTTTCTCCAGCCTCTTTCTGATGAAGAGCTGCCTCTATGGATGATGTCACAATGTTCTGTAAGGAGAGGGGACCTCTGAGCATCTCTGCTGTTCTGGGGTGTTAACAGATGTCCACATTGGATGTCATTCCTACCTGGGGTGGAGAGGGCTTCTGCTGGTTGGGTGAGCTCTGGCCATCAGAACAAACGTCCCCATTGCCTCCCTGGGCCGGGATGGGGAGTGACATTCAGTTGCCCAGCCATGCCCCTGTACTCCCGGCATCTCCCCACCCCCTGCTATGATAGGCAGTCATGGCTACCTATTACAAGCAGCCATGGCTGGGCGCCATGGCAACCCCTCAAGCCAGGAGGAGCTAGGGTGGGAACAAATATTCCTGCCCAGTTCGCCCACACTGGCCTGGCTGGGCGGCAGCTGGGCACAGACTGTGATCTGGACTTTGTTCTGGGCCCACATTTCCAGCCTGGACGTCACCCCAGGCAGGGCTTTTGTACCGGCCCACATCTGGTGGGCCCGGAACAAATGTACTGCTATAACACTGGCTCAGCCTAACCGGACCCAGCCAAGCTGGGCCAGTGTCACATGTGCGAACACCCCTAGTGTCTGCACTATGATTACAGGTATCAGCAAAGAAGGGAAACTGGAAATGAATTGTAAGGGCCAGTCTGCCAGAATTGAAATAAGGGATGACTCTTCCAGAAGTGTCTGTACAGTTACCATATACAACTGGGTAGCAGCCAAACAAGCCAACTGGCAGTCCTGCCACGTTCCAGAATTATATGTGCTGCTCTGATTGCCTCATCTCAAAAAAAGATATAATAGAACTGGAAAAGGTGCAGAGAAGGGCACAAGAAATGATCAAGAGTATAGAACGGCTTCTGTATGAGGAGAGGCTTGATCGGTTAGGGCTCCTCAGCTTGGAGAAGTGATGACAGAGAGGATATGAAACAGTCCCGTCTGGTCCAGCTTCAGGAAGTGACGCCGGCCAATGCAGTGGATGTCTTGGGGTCTGTGAGGGTCACCTGTTGTGAACTTGATCCATGCCTGGTTGGTGAAGGCCTCCAGGGAGACATTGGGGACAGTGCTGGCGAGGGTAGTGAATGCGTCCTTGCAGCAGGGGAGGCTGTCACCTTGCCTCAAGGAGGCTGTGGTGCGGCCCCTGCTGAAGAAACCATCTTTGGACGTGGATGCGCTCGCTAGTTACCGACCTTTTTAGGGAAGGTTATTGAGCGGGCAGTGGCACTCCAGCTCCAGGTGCATCTGGATAGCATCGGTTTCCTAGACCCTTTTCAATCTGGGTTTCGCCCTGGCTATGGTACTGAGACAGCGTTGGTGGCCTTGGTAGACGACCTCCGCTGGGAGATGGATACAGGATGTTCAACATTTCTCATCCTGCTAGATCTCTCGGCCGCTTTTGACACCGTGGACCATGGGTTGCTGCTGAGACGGCTGCGTGACCTGGGGGGTCTGGACAGGACTGTTCTTGAATGGTTCCGTTCATTCCTCTCGGGGAGAACCCAGCGGGTGGTGCTGGGGGATGAGACATCGTGCCCCGCACCTTATCATGCGACGTTCCGCAGGGTTTTATTCTGTCTCCATTATTATTTAATGTATACATGCAGCCCTTGGGGGATGTCGTGAGATGGTTCGGGGTGTGGTGTCACCAGTATGCTGATGATACTCTGCTGTACCTCTCTTTTTCAACTGATCCAGACCCAGCTGTCTCGTTGCTATCCCAATGTTTGGAGGCCGTGGCGAAATGGATGCGGCAGAGCAGACTGAAGCTCAACCCCAATAAGATGGAGGTGATGTTGGTGGGGAGAGCGAGGGAGGTAGTGGCCCCCCTGATTGGGGGGGGTTCGCCCTCCTATAGCTCAGCAGGTCCGGAATCTGGGGGTGATATTGGACGCAGACCTCCGCCTGGAGCAGCAGGTGGAGGCAGTCACTAAGGCTCCCTTCTGCCAGTTGTATCTGGTGCGGAGGCTGCGTCTGTTCGTCTCTGGCCCGAACCTGGACTCCCTCATCCATGCCTTTGTCACCTTGAGGCTGGACTACTGCAATGCGCTCTACGTGGGGCTTCCCTTGTTCCTGGTTCGGAGGCTGCAGCTAGTGCAGAATGCGGCAGCTCATCTCCTCATGGGGACGGGTCGTCAGGAGCACATTACACCTGTGCTCTGGACTCTGCACTGGTTGCCAGTAGCGTGCCGAGCCAGGTTCAAGGTTTTAGTGTTGATCTATAAGGCCCTTCACGGTCTGGGCCCCTTGTACCTCAGGGACCGCCTCGCCCTCCGCGCTCCAGAGCGACTTCTTTGGTCGGCCGGGGGTGCCTTCCTGGAGGTCTCCCGCGTAAAGCGGGGGGCCACAATGGAGAGGGCGTTCTCGGTGGCCGCGCCGCACCTTTGGAACTCCCTTCCGGAGGAAGCGCGCCTGGCCCCAAGCCTGTTGACATTTCGGCGGTGTTGTAAAACCTGGCTGTTCGCCCAGACCTTTGGGGTGTGGGGGAGGGTGGGTTAGGGTTTGTTATCTCCCCTACCCTGTTTATTGTTTTTATGCTAAATTGTATCCCTGGGCCCTGTTTTAAAACATTTAAAATGTTTTGATTTGTTTTAAATTGTTTTATATCTGTTTTTATATGTATTTTTTACTACTGTTGGAAGCTGCCCCGAGCTGTGTTCAGGAGGGGCGGGGTATAAATTTAGTAAATAAATAAATAAATAAAAATCATGAGTGGCGTGGAACAAGATATTACCCTGTCAAATAACATCAAAACTAAGAGACACTATGAAATTAACTTGGCAGCAAATTTAAAGCAAACAAAAGGAAGCATTTTTTTCACTTAACGTACAATTAGCTCATGGACTTTGTTGCCAGAGGATGTTCTGAAGTCCAGTAGCATAACTGGATTTAAACAGAGATTTAAACAAGTTCTTGGAGGACAGATCCATAAATGGCAATTAGCCAAGTTGGTTAGATGTAATCTTTGTCAGGAGCTGGGAATGGATCATTCATTATAACTTCTGTGAAGCAACCAAAGGTGGCCACTGTCAGAGACAGGATGTTGGGCTTGTTGAACCATTGGCCTGACTCAGAATGGCACTTCTTACCATGGGATATAGCTTTCATTGGCATGAGCAAAGTTAATGAAGCCCTCACTCTAGCCAGATGTATTCATGAACAACTAGACTGCAGTTATTTTGGAGAAAAGTTTTAACATGTCTGTCAATGCACAGTGAGTCAAAAACAACTACAGACTGGAGTGCTTCCACAAACACTACCCATGTCTATGTCTATCTATATTTTACCATGCAGGCAATTTCTTTGACTCTTCAGGTAAGTGTTCATGAATACAAGGTCTATGTCTGCCTACAGCGTAGCAGTCGTGAGGTCAGTGCCGTTTTGTATTTCAGTTGAGATGCAGAATACTAAATGCTGAATCTCACTGTTGCTCTCTTTCTTATGGGAAAACTTTTATCATTGTGTTTTCCCCCCTTGTTTGTGTTTGTTTTTTTTGTTTTTTGTAAATTTGAAACAAAAGGCCATCCAGATTGAAAAATGCATATTTAACTCTTGAAATATATTGGCCACATTCAACAAACCCAGTTATAAAATAATGTCTGGCTCCCAAAATCCACTGCTTCTGCTTTTATGATATCATTTTTTTTTAATGCAGGCAGAAGAGTTATTTTTTCTGTTCTGAAAACTTATTCTCAGATGGCCTCACACTAAAACTTTTGGCCTCACATAAACTGCTGGTAAAAATCTCCTGACTGTTTCATTATTCTGCTATATTGATCTGCTGCAGAGTGCTCGTTGCTTTATGATCAAACAGCCTTAGTTCCCCCCAGTTTGCTTCTGTAAGAGGAGACAGAAGAATTATTACTCAGTTCAATTTCCTGACAAGCAGAATTTCTCAAGAGCTACTTGTTTACTTCATTCCTCAAATAAAGTTTGCCTCTCTGCCCCCTCCTTTATGATGTGACACCCCGCACCCCAATCCTCTGAGGACTCATAAAAACCTTTGAAGTGTCTTTCTGTGCTAAGACTACACTCCTGGGATGCCATTTCATTTTGTATTTCTCTTCCTCTGACCTTCATAAGAATATCTGCACAAAAATAGATTAATAGGAGCAATTTGCATTTGAGGTAAATCACATAGTTCCATTCAAGTTAATTTACTTACACCAATTTGCACCAGTTGAGATCTGGCCCTTTATTACTGATTGGTTTATGTTCCTATAATGCTGATCTCATATTGTAGTCCTGTCCAGTAATGACAGTTGCTAATTCTGATTTCAGATAAGGGCAATGCAGCATGTTACACTACCTCGGATTTCTAATTATACTGAGGAAAAAATCAGAATCAGAAAACATGATATGGAATGTAATGGTCCAAACCTGATGTAGCTATTGATCTGCTGCACTTCCTGAAAATTGCCAACATTTACCAAACAATGGGCATTTTTACACACACGTTAAAGTTCCGGGTGTTTCAATCTTCTGGGTTTACAAGCCCACAAGTAAGTTCCGGATGCATTTTTCACACACACACACTGCCCTGAGGCAGTTCCTGGATGCATTCTTCACACAAACACTGCCCTGAGGCAGCCTAAAGTAGCAACAACTGTAAACGTGACAGGCTGCCATGGAAACCAAGTGACCACAGCTGCCTGGAGCAAAGCAGTTTACCAGGAGAACCTTTTACACACAAAAGTTCTGGGAAGAAGTTTCATGCAGAAGTTCAAAGATTTAAGATCTGGGTGAGTGATTTAGACACACAGAAAGTTCAGGATGTAACAGCAAACATCCAGGAGAAATGTGTGTGTAAAACATAGCTGAGAGAGTTCCATTTCTCAATCCCGTTCACTACCCTGGACAGGAGATAACTGTGGTAACTCTGTGGTGTCTCTTGTCAAAGATGATAATCCTATGCTAATTGTTTGGTGTCACGTGCCAGGATTTACCCTACACAAGCTACAGTGTTTTGCAAGCTTTTCAAAGTTACCCAGGAGATTCTACAGCTTTACTATTGTCAAGCGCTAGATTTA
Source organism: Sphenodon punctatus (assembly GCA_003113815.1). Taxonomy (NCBI): domain Eukaryota; kingdom Metazoa; phylum Chordata; class Lepidosauria; order Sphenodontia; family Sphenodontidae; genus Sphenodon; species Sphenodon punctatus. The sequence goes on from QEPC01009342.1 coordinate 1,161,443, forward strand.
GGACTTCAATTTGCATGTATCTCTCACCTGTGCTTTCTTTGATTGGGATTGCTTTCTGCATAAGCACATTTGTCAGTAGGGAATGCTGCAGAGCATTCATACAGGGAACACGTATCTTATTAGTTATTGCTGCAGTGTTTCTGTCTAGAAGCCTTAATGATGATAGTGAAATTATTACTAAGTTCTCTCTGAGCCCTCAAGCAAGATAGGAATGAAGGAGTAAATTATAAGTCTTCTCTCCATTTAAACAATATAATAGGTTTAAAAGCCCAGGCGAAAATGAAATAACGACAGCTGAAAAATATTCTAAGCTAACTAACAGCCATTTGCTATTGTTATTTTATTTTATGGGGTTTTCTTTCCTCTTCTGACCTTCAAACGACTCCCCATCCTCTCAGAACTGATTGTCAGAAGCAAACTCCCTACGACTCAGGGCATCCCTACCCCAATAGGTACAAGATCCTGCTAGACCAAGAAGTTCAGAACATAGGGGGTATAGACAGGGTGGCTAGATATGCCAATTTTTCCAGGACACATGAACAATACAGGTTGTAGGGCCTGTTTAAGAGATTGTACGTTGTTTCTAAGAACTGTCACTATTTTGGGCCACTGGTCTGCCCCTCATTAGCCTCCCATTAACTTCTCCTTGGTTGGATGGATGTCTTGGGTGCCTAATTACTGTGTCTGGGACGCACCCGTGCTTAAAGTGACGTGTAAGTATGTGTTAGTGTGTTTGGCGTTACTTCCATTGAATGATCATAGAGTTCAACACAGAGAGCAACTTGTCTTGCAACCTCCTACAAAACTGAAGCTGCTTTTGTCTTGCTCCTAAGTAGGCCAGCAACCCTCTCCCTCACCAGCCCTGTGAGGAAGCCTGACTGAGAGGGAGAGAAAGGAGCAAGGTTTCTGCTGCTGGCCAGGTCTCTGTCCCCACTCAGCAGCCTGAGCTGGGCTTGCTTCCCCTCCCCAGTCATGAGAAGCTGGGAAGCAGTACTAGCCCTCAGTCTTCTCCCAGCCTCCACAGTCCCAGTGGGGACGGCCGGGGCCCTTCAGACATGGCCTCATTCTGCATGACTCTGTCCCCGTGTGCACTTATTTAGAGTTCCCCACTCCCCATCATTTCACCCTGTCCCCTGTCGATGTGCTTTTCTATGTGTCTTTCAGGTGGATCCAGGAAATCCCTTTGTTAGAATGTATGGAGCCATTTTGAAGAACCTTGGTTACAAGGAAAGCAACCGTCTCTTTTTTTAGAACATTCACCATTAGCGAGGGAGAGGATTTAAAAGTGACAGCGCTGTATAGTGAGGAGAGGGAGCAGTGCATCATGGCATATAATGTGTTTTCCTGAGGGGAGGAAGCAGCGCATTATGGGATATCATCCAGGGAAGCTGTGGCAGGCTGTGCGTCAGTGCTGACATCCAGCGTTTAAGTAAACATTGGTAGATGTAACCATGTAAGTTCTGCAACGCAGTAAACACGGGGACATACACATGGCTAAACAATGGTGTCAACACACACCCAGACACCCATTTCTGTTGTGTCTAAAGGTGCCCCTTGTTGTCTGAGAAGCAAGACATACCTGTATGACTAACTTCCAATACTTGATTAACTAGTGGAGGCTTCTGAACAAAATGAGAGCTACTCCTGCCTGCTTTGAAGGTGCTAGCTATCTCTCCCTCACCTCTTTTCCTATAGTCCTCTCCCTTGTACACTGCATGCATAATTCCTAGCCTGCATTTACATTTGTCTATCATTTGGTTTAAATGCTTGAAATGTCAGGACATTTTTCCTTACAACAACCTGCCAAGTGGTTGCTTTCATATTTATTTATTATTTTAATTTTTATCCTGCCCTTCCTGCCAACGGCGGCTAAGGGTAGCTTACAATATCAAAATATAAAACACAAATTAAAAACAAACAAAAATACAAAATCATAATGTCCCACAACCCTACACCATCCCCCTGACCCCTTTCCACCCCAACTCCCCAACCACCTAGTTTGTTAGTTTATTTGTTTACGGCACGGCTGTCTCCATCTGCCAACAATTAAATCCAAATACAACAAAAATCAGATAACAAAATACATCAAAAGTGTTGCAGGCAAAGAAAATAAGTAAGGATAGAGACAAGGAAATTTAAAGTTTTAAATTAAATTACAATGAAAAATAAAACTATCATAGAACTATAACTAATCTCCACATCAACCCTTATGGGAGTCTGCCCAAGCCCAGAAGAGGGTGTAATACTGCTACCCTCTTAGCTGCATAGAAATACCCAACTACCAGGAAAGGCTACTAAGCCCAACCAGATCAAGTCCTGCCATCTGATCTGTCAGTCTTCATTGGTTTAAGAGTACATGCTTGGCAGATGCCAGATGGACGAAGGAGGCCAGGGCAACCATAGCCTCCTTCTGGGGGAGGGAAAGGAGAGAGGCATAGCAATCCTTAGAGTCCAATAGTCTGGCATCCGGCAAGAAAGGAACAATCCATACTGCCCTAAGTGATTTGAAATGGGAGCATCTCAAAAGAAAATGCTCAGCTGATTCAACCTCAGCCATATGGCAAAAGCACAGCCTAGCCTGGTAAGTAATGTGGCGATACCTTCCCTCCAATACAGCTGTTTTCATTGACTGGAACCGAAGTAGCGCCAATGCTCTCCGGAGCTTTGGATTCCCCAATGTGTCCAAATAGAGTTACAGACAGCAACAGGTTTAAAATGAGCCAAGCAAGGGTGCCACTTTCCATTCTTTTAATGCTGAAATATCCTCCTGATTGGCCACGTCCTGAATCCTAGCCAGGACCTCTGATCTAATTACTGTTAATGATTTACCAACGAGGTATTGAATAGAGAAAACATGTTCTCTAATCAGCATGCCAAGTGGAGTACCCATGGATACGTCCGCATACTGTCGTACAACAGCTCCTCCCTAAGGCACTGATGGAGCAGGGCTGTTTCTTCCTGGGAGATCACCTTCAACCAGTACCTGGTAAAAGCCTTCTTAGCCAAAGACAATCTCGAGGGACTACCTGTCTCGGCTCTCAATACAGCCCCAGGTACCCCCGAGGCGACCTTTAGAAGTCGTTGGAGAAATAAATTCTGCACCCTCTCCAGCGGAGCTAAATCCGTATGCAGGATAAGCTCCGTCCCAAAAAGAAGAGACGGTGGAATCTTAGCCATATACACCTGCAGCAGAGTCGAGACCTGCAGTCCCCATGAAATCTTGGCAGCTTTTAACAAGGCTCTAACCGCCCGCATAGCCATATTTGCCCTATGTTGAATGTGGAGGTTCCATGTCCCTCTAGTATGAAATATCATCCCTAAATAGTTGAATGATTGCACCAAAGCAACCCTCCCTGCTCTCAAATCCCATGCTTTGGGTACCCCAACCACCTAACTCACCCCTATTCCCTCCCAACACCCCCTCCCCTAACCCCCACTGCCAAACCTCCCCACGAAGAAGACAGTTTTGTACAGCCTCCTAAAGGTGCTCAAACCTGGACACAAATGAACCTCCAGGGAGGGAGTTCCACAGCTGCGGGGTGGTGGTCAAGACTGACCTCCTTGCCATGGAGACGAGGTTAAAAACTTGTACGTTCACATAGGCATCTGTGGCAGATATCAAAGTCTGCAGTGGGACATGGCAGGCCAGGTGATCTGCCAGATAAGTGGGTCCCAAGCTGTTTAGGGCTTTAAAGGTCAAAACCAGCACCTTGAATTGTGCTTGAAAGACAATCGGCAACCAGTGCAGATTCCAGAGCCCCAGTGTTATGTGCTCCCGGCGACCGCATTCTGCACCAGGTGCAGCTTCCAAAGAGTGTTCAAGGGCAGCCCCACATAGAGCTCATTGCAGTAGTCTAGCCTCAATGTAATGAAGGCATGGAAGGTGATTACCAGATCCAAATCAGAAAGAAAAGGCTGCAGCCTTCTCACCAGATGGAGTTAGTGAAAAGCACTCCTGACTACCACCTCCATCTGAGATTCCAGGCGCAGCAATGGATCCATGAGCACTCCAAGGCTGCGAACCTGAGTGACCAGGGGGGGCTGGAACCCATCAATAATGGGGGTCCCAATCCCCCTCAAATCACAGGGCCAGCCAACCATCATCACCTCAATTTTGCCAGGATTCAGCCTCAGACGACTTATCCTCATCCAGTCCCCCGCAGCAGCCAGGCAACGGGTAAGCATCAAGACTGCTGGACCCGAGTCAGATGAAAAAGAGAGGTAGAGCTGGTTTTCATCAGCATATTGATGACACCTTACTCCAAGCCTCTGAATGATCTTGCCCAGCGACTTCGTATACACGCTGAACAAGAGGGGGGACAAGATGGAATCCAGCGGGACCCCACAGGGGAAATTGTTGTAGAGTTAGCTTTCTGTTGAATAACACACAGCAGAATTTTCTTCAAACAGAACTTTACTAAGAACTCAGAAGACATGCTTCCATATTGTACAGACTGCATGGGACAAGATGGAGGACAGAGAGAGGAGAAGAGAGGAGACAAGGAGGAAAAAAACCTGTTTCATCCCCTGACCCTCCCCCTACTGTACAAGCCCCATATTAAGCTTGCAGGCCGCAGGGTTTGCAATGGGCTTTTACTTGTGACTGTTACACAATCCAACACCCCTTCTCAACAGTCACTGGTCAAACCCACTAGGTTAATTCTTCTTAATAGCTTGCGATGGCGTTCCCCTGCTAGTGGCTTCATGAATGTTCGTTGCTTCCCTGGCCCTCCTTGGCACAAGGAGCGGCTCAGGTGCGGCAGCTGTTGTCCCCCCCTGCCCTGAGCGGAAGAGGACATGTGGAAGACAAGGGCACATGGCATGAGGGAACAAGCGGCGCGAAGCGAGCTTTCGCGATGCGTGGGAGCTTGCGACCGCCATTTTGTGCCGGGCATGAATCCAGCATTCGCGCCCGAGCACCCGACGAAGAAAGCAGCGTGGAGTTTGCTCTCTCTATAGGGGGGTGTAGCGCGGGTATTGGAGCAGCAGTCCCTAGCGCATTAGAGCCACAAAGGAGCCTTAAGGACCTAGAGTGGAGAGACGAGGGTTTCCCCCCCCCCCAAACTAAACCGGGGAAAAGAGGAGGGACCGGCGAAGGAAAAAGATTCCCTGGCTTGGGGGGCAAAGGTCTGATACCTCCCCATCCAACATCCTAAGTAAATGAAGCACCGGCCCAAGGCCTCACTGGCAGCCATAAAGGGGTAAGTCAAACCTTGCCAGACAAGGAAGGGTAGGGTTGGGGGTGTGTGGATTGAAGAGGGACGGTGAAGAAGCCCTCCCCCTCCCCCGCCTCTTTAAGGGGTAAGAAAGGTAATTAGGGCCTGCAAAAGGGTTTACCCACTCCCCACAGAAGTGATTAGTGTTGAGGTGGGGAGCACAGGTGGGCTTTGCAATTTGGACATGAAAGGGGGTGGGGGCAAGAAAAGAAAAGGCCCGGCCAGGAAGGCCCTGGCAGAACGAGTGGAGGAGGAGCTGGAAGCCCTCCAGGCACGGATGGCAGGGTGCGAGGGGGCCCTGAACACACTGGCCTCCAGCCAGGAGGGTGGCAACTTGGGGAATACGCTGGTGGAGCCAGTGTCACAAGTAATGGACCCAGTAGGTCCCACTCATGCACCAGGCCAAGATCAAGGGACCGTAGCAGAAGGGGGTCTAGGGGAGTTGGGCCCAAGTTAACCAGCTGGCGATGAGAGCCCAAGGTAGAGCCTGGTGGACCCTGGTATGGAGCTAAGGGAGGCACCCCGGCCCGGACTGGGGTCAGAGCTAGCACACGCACGGTGCAGCTGCCTGCCCGTTTCCAGGAGGAGACGGGGGTTACAGGAGAAATGCACCCAGGAGATCCACCTACCCCCGCCGGGGGAACAGGCAGGGGTGGAGGGCAGCAAGAACGGGTGGAGCAGGCTGGGCAAAGCCCGGCACGGCCTCCCTCTCTGCCTAGGCGGGGGGGAAGGCATCATTTGTTGCCAGCTAGGGACCAGGAAGGGGCACCTCCAAGTCAGAGAACATATGGAGATCAGCTGGTCACCGTACTGGAGACCCTCAACGAGTTCATGGGTCAGTTCGTGGTGCTGGAAGGGAAGGTAGCGGAAATGGTGGAAGGACGCCAGGCAGCGGCGACGAGTCGAGATTCCCGGAATCAAGGCCGGATGAGTGAACACGAGTCAGCAGAGCGGGCGGTGCAGAATTGCGGGGTGCCTCTGGGGGCAGCAGTAACATCGACGGTGAATGAAGGAGCTAGCACCAGCCAAGGAAGTACAGGTAGGTGTTTGCAGTGCACGCCCTGTCAATGCGGCCACGGTAGGGGAAGTGGCAGTGAGATAGCCAGTCAGTCAAGTGCATCAGGCCAGAGATGGTTGGGCTGGGTAGGATCCTGGGTCGCATGGCCTGGAACCGAGTCCGACGGGGTGCAAGAGGCCTCTAGAGTGGCGCCAGAAGCAAGGGGTGGAGGCAGCCAGGGCAGGGCACATGAAAACCTGATACCCGGGGAGTGTTCGAGGTGCCACCCCAGAGTTGAGCAGGCAACACTGGCCCGAGCAGAGCCGGGGACGTGGGTGGCTCTGGGGGCACCAATCGGTGCCCACTTGGCGCAGCATACCAGGGACAAAATATGGAAGGGGGAATACGTAGATGTATTTTCCCTGTTGTATACGGAACCCGTGCCTGATCCCAATAATAACGAGAGGCAAAAGGAAAAGGAGTGCTTTAAACATCCAAAAATAGACAAGAATTGGGCCAATTGGTCAGCGGCCTTCTCCATGTTGTTGGGGATCATGATACAGGCGACACCCGCTAGGGCAGCAGAATTACTGAAATACCAGGATATCGTGCGCAGGGCCTATGACACCGGCAACCTGAGGGCATGGCTCATGGCTCTGCTACGATGAGGGTTTTCGAAAGAGGGCGGCAATTACCCCAGGACTGAGGTGGGATGTTTATGTGCAGGACCTTTGGCTATAGTGTATGTCTAACACGGCTGGGGCACATAGGACAGATAGTGGCCACACCTTAGTGAAAGGGGGAGTAGCCCCCATGAATGAACCCTTTCGTTCCGGAAGGGCGCCGGGTAGCCAAAGAGGAGGGACCTGTTGGGATTTCAACGGGTCTGGGGGTTACGCCCACACCCCATGCCGCTTTAGGCACGCTTATTCTCACTGTGGGGGTGGACATCCTGGGTTCCAATGTAGTCGGGTACGATCATCCCTTCGCGGCCGACAGCAGGGTAAGCCAGGTGCAGGGGGTCCACAACAGCAAGGAGGAGAAAAGGGCTCCAACCCCGGTCAATCATAAGGCACTAGCGCAAGCCGTGATGGACTGCCCACTGGTAGGTGAGGTGGACTATGTGGTATCGGGGTTCCGCGACAGATTTGTCATACCGGAAGAATTCACTCAGGCTAGGGGTTGGATGAGGAACTTGCAATCGGGTATGTGGGAAAGAAGATGTGGTAAGAACCAAGATTAAAAAGGAGCTGGCGGAGGGCCGTATAGCTGGCCCTTTTGCTGGGCGTCCTTTCCCTGATCTCCATGTTTCCCGTTAGGTATTGTGCCCAAGAAGCAAGAGGGAGAATTCCACCTCATTCATCGCTTGTCCCACCCGAGGGGACGGTCGGTGAACGATGCGATTCTCCCTGAGCTCTGCTCTGTCCGATATGCCTCGCTGGACATAGCAATAGAGATGGCATGGGAATGCGGGAAGGGGGCGCTGCTGGCGAAGTGCAATATTAAATCGGCATTTCGCCTGCTACCGGTTCACCCCTCCTGCTTTAGGCTACTAGGATTCCAGTTTGGAGGCCAATACTACTACGACAAGGCGATGCCCATGGGGTGCTCGATATCTTGTTCGGCCTTTGAGCTATTTAGCTCCCTCCTGGAATGGTTAGTTGGCCATAGGACGCGGTCACGATATATTATACATTATATCGATGACTTCATGTTTTTAGGGGGGGCTGGATCAGGGGAATGCAAATGGGCATTGGTGGGCTTCCAGAGATTAGCGGGTGAGCTAGGTGTTTCTTTGGCCCCCGTGGTTGGCCCAGCTACGGTTCTGACATTTTTGAGAATTGAACTAGACACTAACGAGCAGGTGTCACATCTGCTGCTGGATAAGTTAGCAGCCCTAGTGGAGGATATTGACGGCCTTTTGGGGTGGTCAAAAGCAACAGTTAGGCAGCTGTAAGCATTATTGGGTAGTCTCAATTTTGCATGCAGAGTAGTGGCGCCGGGTCGGGCATTCTTGTCACGACTTTATGAAAGGATGGGCAGTAATTGGCCAGGGCACTGCATGTCAGGATCACGGCCGAAATGAAAGAGGACCTGCGGACCTGGCGGCACTTTTAATGGGATTAGCATATGGAGACAAAAGTGGTTGTTGGAGGCAGAACTGCAAGTGCAATCAGATGCGTCTGGGTCCTTGGGTTTTGGGCTATATTGGGCGGGCAGATGGTGCGCAGCACTGTGGCCCGAGCAATGGGCACGGGAAGGAGTGACAAGGGACCTCGCGTTTCTCGAACTTTTCCCTATAGTGCTAGCAGTTAGCCTNGGAGTGACAAGGGACCTCGCGTTTCTCGAACTTTTCCCTATAGTGCTAGCAGTTAGCCTGTGGAAAAAGGAATTCGCAAACAAAACTATACTGTTTTGGTGCAACAATCTTGCAGTGGTCCAAGTACTGAACTAGATGTCATCCCATTCCAGGAGGGTGATGGGGTTGGTGAGAGTGTTCGTACGGCAGTGCCTTGGCAGTAATATTTTGTTCACAGCCAGGCATGTCCCGGGCATTAGCAACGGGCTTGCCGATGCACTCTCTCACCAGCAGATGGAGCGATTCAGGCAGTTGGCGCCGGAGGCCAGAAGGGACCCGGAGGAACTCCCTCAACGGATCTGGAGCATTGGACTTTGGAGATGTTCCAAGCTGTGCAAGGGTCACTGGCACCCCGCACCTGGTTGACTTACTCACAAGTTTTGGGGGAACTCCAAAACTTTCGGGAAATGAAGGGCTGGGGGACACAGTTCCCAATCACAGAGCCACAAGCCATACAGTTTGCAATTGACCTAAAAAGATGAGGTTTGGCGCCTCGGACTATTTCAGGAAAATTAGCGGCCTTAGCATTTTATAATAGGCTGTCAGGTTTCTCATCCCCCAGTGCAGTTTTTTTAGTTAGGAGAATGTTAGAGGAATGGCGAAGGGAATTTTCACAAGAGGCAGACACCAGGCAACCTATTACCCCTAACATATTACAGCAGGTATGCTTGCAGCTTGAGGAGGTGTGTTTTTCCCGTTTTGAGTTAGCAACTTTTAACAGCTTGTTCAAGATTGCCTTTTTGGGGGCTTTTCGAGTTAGCGAAATTACGGCCGCCACATTCACAGACCAGGGGGTATTCGTGGCCGGCAAAGAGGACATACAGGTGGGTACTGAGGGAATGACAATATTGCTGAAGGGGTTTAAGACAGACCAACGTCGGAAAGGGAAGGTAGTTAAACTGACGTGAATTGCTGACAGTCAGCTGTGTCCTGTGGCCACCATGGAGGCTTATCTGGAACTGCGCCCCAATTGACCGGGTCAGCTGTTTATACACCAGAACGGGACTAGGGTGACAAGGTACCAATTTTTGGCAGTTTTACGTAAGGCCTTAAAGAGAGCTAATTTGCCACCTGACGTGTTCAGTTCCCATTCCTTTAGAATAGGGGCAGTGAGCAGCGTGGCAGCAGCTGGTTTATCGGAGGAACAAATAAAGGCTATAGGCCGATGGAGGTCTGGAGCCTTCCGCTCATATGTGCGCAAGGTGGACTTGTAGGGCAAGGATGAGGCAACAAACCGAGCGGGAGGGGAGAAAGGCACTGGTAACCAAGATTTGTTTTCTCTTAGGAAGTGAACTACCATCACGGCAACGGAGAGTCATGATCGTCGGCCACAGTATGGTCTACTGGGCCGGAAAACGAGCGGGACGCTCATATTGGGGAACCCAGCTGGGCCTGGGGCATCTGGCTGAAGTGATGTGGAGAGGGAGAAGCGGGATGAGATGGGCTCAGTTCCTGCCAGTGGTCCACGCATTATCGAAAGAAGCGCATCCAGACGTATTGGTAGTACATTTGGGAGAGAACAATCTACCAGTGGAAACAGGGTTACACCTGGTCACCAGTATAAAGAGGGACCTGTGGGAAGCCAGGCGACTCCTCCCAAACACAAGGTTTGTCTGGTCTGAGATGCTAGAAAGAATACGATGGAGGAATGCCGTGCGCCCAAGTAGAGTCGATAAGGCCAGGAGGAAGGTAAACAAAGAGGTGGAAAAATTAGTGGCAGATATGGGCGGGCATACGATTAAGCACCCGGGAATTAAGTTCTCCTGCCCGGAGCTTTTTAGGCCTGACGGGGTCCACTTGTCTGACGAAGGGCTTGAGCTATATTTGATAGCAATACAGCAAAAGCTGAGCCTTCTTTTGGGTGAGTCGGGGGCGGGGGGGCGAGACTAGCCAAGCAATCCTGGCAGTCTCTAGTGGCAGGGGTCCAGCAAGTTAGTTGAGTTAGAGGATAGGGATAGCCTGCTGCCAGGTCATCTCCTTACGAGATGGGGTTCCCGCGAATGCTAGAGCTTGCCCGGCCAACATCGTGCAGGACCCAGGAAGGGGGGCGGGTTGGGTCGACGGACCTTAAGACAGAGGCAGTCTAGGGTCCTCGCCGGCTACCCTCAATTCCTTCCTTGGGTCACGGTAGGCGGAGGCCTCCTGATCCGGCTGGGGGCGGCTGGACAGACGTGGCATTGCAGCAACTATAGTTAACATTGTTGCGGTTCTGAGGAACATCAGACCGCCCTTAAGTTTACTTTACCCAAATTGTTAGTTAGCAGTTAAGGTTGACAGGACCCGGAGGGGCATAGTCCCCTCCTCCCCGACAAAGTTAATAAAGTTTGGTGCGGCCTAATTTACTCCATAAGATGGTGTCCGTGTCTTCTTTCGGGGTGGGGGACAACACATCCGCTGCCATATCCTCTGTAGGACAGTATTGCAGATCTATGAGTCCTTGTTCCTGTGAGTCTTTCAGGAAATGGTATTTTACATCAATGTGCTTGGTCTGGGGTTGATTCGTTCTGTTTGTGCCAGTACTATACATCCTTGGTTGTCTTCCAGGATCGGCGTGGGTCTGTCCAATTTTTGCCCCAGATCGTTCAGAAGCTGTCACAACCAGATAACTTCTTGGCTGGCATGTGCCGCTGCCACGTACTCTGCCTCTGTAGAGGAAAGTTTCACAGAGGCTTGTTTCCTACTGCATCAGCTGATGGGTCCTCCACCAAGCAAGAATAGGTACCCACTGGTAGATTTTTGGTTTGAATGGTCAGCCCAATCTATGTCCACGTACCCTATCAGGTCTGACATGGAAGTTGCTGGAAGCCATAGCTTGAGGTGCACAATTCCTTTCAGGTACCGTAAGACCCTCTTCACTGCATTCTAATCCCTTTGGGTTGGGGCTGAGACTTGTCTACACAGCATACCTATTGCCACTACAATGTCAGGCCTTGTGGCAATGTACAAGAGCTTTCCTATCACCTTTCTGTATTGCTTATTGTCTGGCAGCAATAAGCTCGGTTCTTTGATCTCCTTTGGGTAGCTGGCTTCCATAGGGGTATTTGCTGCCTTCGCACCCTCCATGCCAAAACTTTCTATCATCTCTTCTGTTGCCTGTCTTTGGTTGAGAAGATAGCTTCCGTCATCTTCTCTTTCAATTTGTATTCCAAGGTAGTGCGATATGTTACCCAGGTCCTTAGTTTCAAAGTCCTGATTTAGAGCTCTCGTTGTTTTGCACTTGTCCCCTTCTTGCTCAAAGCATACGATAAGGTCATCGACATAAATTAATACAAAGATCCACCTGCCCCTTAGTCTCCTTGTGTATAAGCAGGGATCTGCTTTGCTCCTGGTAAAATGTTCCCTCATGAGCACCTTGTTTATTTTAGTGTTCCACGCTCTGGCGGCCTGCTTAAGCCCATATACGCTTTTGTGCTGTTTGTATACAAGATCCGGCCTTTCAACATCTGCAAATCCCAGTGGTTGGTCCATGTAATTCTCCGTACTTCTGGAAGTATCTTTTCACGACAAGTCGGGCCTTGTACCGTTTAATATTTCCCTGCACATTGTACTTTATTTTAACTGTCCATTTACAAACTATAGTCTTTCTCCCTGTGGGCAATGGAGTAAGTGTCCACATCACGTTGTCCTGCATAGACTTTACTTCTTCAGCCGCTCTTACCCATTTTTCTGCCTCCCCTTCTGACATCTGCGAGATGTCCTCCGAGGATGCTGGCTCTGACAATTTACAGGTGCTGGCTTTGTAGGACAGTTAAGCAGGGAGAATGCCTTTGTTAGACTTCGTCGACTGCCTTGGCTCAGCATCAGCAGCCGGCTGTGTCTGTTCCTGCACTTCTGTTACCTTTGTGCCGATTTTGGTTATTTGTTCAGAGGATTGCTCCCTTTCAGTGGTTTCGTCCGTGGTTGATTGTTCTCCTTCGCCTGGACCTTGGAAAGCCATCACACTGTTGCTTGAGTTTTCCACAAAGGTTGCACTGTTACTAATTGTTCGTTATTCTGTCTGTGCATGGATCCAGAATTCTGTAGCCTTTGGAATGCTCACTGTATCCTACAAGGATGCCTTCCACTGCTCTGTTTTGCAGCTTGGTACGTTTCTCCTCTGGGATATATTCAGAAGTCTTACTTCCAAATACTGGAAGTAAGTCATGATTGATTTTATTTTCTATATTGGGCACAGGTTTGCCCTTTTTCTTTTTCCTTGATATATGTACATATGTATTGATTTTGAATGCAATGGCCTCTGGTCTCGCTTGAATAAATGAACTGCACTACTTTCAGATACTCTGATGTGGCCCACACTAGGTTTTTGACCATGTCACAGTTCTTATGGAGTTTTCCTCACTGTTCTAGAATACAGCTGATTTTGTAGGTAGGTAGAAGCAACTGCCACTTTGCCCCAGTATCTTTCTGGTAGTCCAGAGTCTGTTAACATGCATCTAACCATTTTGGCTAGTGTTCTGTTTTTCCTTTTAGCTGTTCCGTTCTGCTCAGGTGTATATGGCACTGTCTTTTGGTGCTCAATTCCATGGAGTCTCAGGAAGTCCTCTACTTCCTTTCCTGTGAACTCACCTCCATTGTCAGTCCGCAGTGTCTTTGGTCTGTGCTGGAACTTGTTGCTCGTCATGGTCACATAGTNAGGACCCAGGAAGGGGGGCGGGTTGGGTCGACGGACCTTAAGACAGAGGCAGTCTAGGGTCCTCGCCGGCTACCCTCAATTCCTTCCTTGGGTCACGGTAGGCGGAGGCCTCCTGATCCGGCTGGGGGCGGCTGGACAGACGTGGCATTGCAGCAACTATAGTTAACATTGTTGCGGTTCTGAGGAACATCAGACCGCCCTTAAGTTTACTTTACCCAAATTGTTAGTTAGCAGTTAAGGTTGACAGGACCCGGAGGGGCATAGTCCCCTCCTCCCCGACAAAGTTAATAAAGTTTGGTGCGGCCTAATTTACTCCATAAGATGGTGTCCGTGTCTTCTTTCGGGGTGGGGGACAACACATCCGCTGCCATATCCTCTGTAGGACAGTATTGCAGATCTATGAGTCCTTGTTCCTGTGAGTCTTTCAGGAAATGGTATTTTACATCAATGTGCTTGGTCTGGGGTTGATTCGTTCTGTTTGTGCCAGTACTATACATCCTTGGTTGTCTTCCAGGATCGGCGTGGGTCTGTCCAATTTTTGCCCCAGATCGTTCAGAAGCTGTCACAACCAGATAACTTCTTGGCTGGCATGTGCCGCTGCCACGTACTCTGCCTCTGTAGAGGAAAGTTTCACAGAGGCTTGTTTCCTACTGCATCAGCTGATGGGTCCTCCACCAAGCAAGAATAGGTACCCACTGGTAGATTTTTGGTTTGAATGGTCAGCCCAATCTATGTCCACGTACCCTATCAGGTCTGACATGGAAGTTGCTGGAAGCCATAGCTTGAGGTGCACAATTCCTTTCAGGTACCGTAAGACCCTCTTCACTGCATTCTAATCCCTTTGGGTTGGGGCTGAGACTTGTCTACACAGCATACCTATTGCCACTACAATGTCAGGCCTTGTGGCAATGTACAAGAGCTTTCCTATCACCTTTCTGTATTGCTTATTGTCTGGCAGCAATAAGCTCGGTTCTTTGATCTCCTTTGGGTAGCTGGCTTCCATAGGGGTATTTGCTGCCTTCGCACCCTCCATGCCAAAACTTTCTATCATCTCTTCTGTTGCCTGTCTTTGGTTGAGAAGATAGCTTCCGTCATCTTCTCTTTCAATTTGTATTCCAAGGTAGTGCGATATGTTACCCAGGTCCTTAGTTTCAAAGTCCTGATTTAGAGCTCTCGTTGTTTTGCACTTGTCCCCTTCTTGCTCAAAGCATACGATAAGGTCATCGACATAAATTAATACAAAGATCCACCTGCCCCTTAGTCTCCTTGTGTATAAGCAGGGATCTGCTTTGCTCCTGGTAAAATGTTCCCTCATGAGCACCTTGTTTATTTTAGTGTTCCACGCTCTGGCGGCCTGCTTAAGCCCATATACGCTTTTGTGCTGTTTGTATACAAGATCCGGCCTTTCAACATCTGCAAATCCCAGTGGTTGGTCCATGTAATTCTCCGTACTTCTGGAAGTATCTTTTCACGACAAGTCGGGCCTTGTACCGTTTAATATTTCCCTGCACATTGTACTTTATTTTAACTGTCCATTTACAAACTATAGTCTTTCTCCCTGTGGGCAATGGAGTAAGTGTCCACATCACGTTGTCCTGCATAGACTTTACTTCTTCAGCCGCTCTTACCCATTTTTCTGCCTCCCCTTCTGACATCTGCGAGATGTCCTCCGAGGATGCTGGCTCTGACAATTTACAGGTGCTGGCTTTGTAGGACAGTTAAGCAGGGAGAATGCCTTTGTTAGACTTCGTCGACTGCCTTGGCTCAGCATCAGCAGCCGGCTGTGTCTGTTCCTGCACTTCTGTTACCTTTGTGCCGATTTAGAATATTTGTTCAGAGGATTGCTCCCTTTCAGTGGTTTCGTCCGTGGTTGATTGTTCTCCTTCGCCTGGACCTTGGAAAGCCATCACACTGTTGCTTGAGTTTTCCACAAAGGTTGCACTGTTACTAATTGTTCGTTATTCTGTCTGTGCATGGATCCAGAATTCTGTAGCCTTTGGAATGCTCACTGTATCCTACAAGGATGCCTTCCACTGCTCTGTTTTGCAGCTTGGTACGTTTCTCCTCTGGGATATATTCAGAAGTCTTACTTCCAAATACTGGAAGTAAGTCATGATTGATTTTATTTTCTATATTGGGCACAGGTTTGCCCTTTTTCTTTTTCCTTGATATATGTACATATGTATTGATTTTGAATGCAATGGCCTCTGGTCTCGCTTGAATAAATGAACTGCACTACTTTCAGATACTCTGATGTGGCCCACACTAGGTTTTTGACCATGTCACAGTTCTTATGGAGTTTTCCTCACTGTTCTAGAATACAGCTGATTTTGTAGGTAGGTAGAAGCAACTGCCACTTTGCCCCAGTATCTTTCTGGTAGTCCAGAGTCTGTTAACATGCATCTAACCATTTTGGCTAGTGTTCTGTTTTTCCTTTTAGCTGTTCCGTTCTGCTCAGGTGTATATGGCACTGTCTTTTGGTGCTCAATTCCATGGAGTCTCAGGAAGTCCTCTACTTCCTTTCCTGTGAACTCACCTCCATTGTCAGTCCGCAGTGTCTTTGGTCTGTGCTGGAACTTGTTGCTCGTCATGGTCACATAGTCCTGAAGTTTGTCGAATACTTCATCTTTACTCTTCATGACGTACGTGATCGTGTACCTTGAATAGTCGTCAATGAAAGTTACCATATACCGGTTGCCTCCTGGCGTGGGAACCTTCATTGGGCCGCAGACGTCGCTGTGTACAAGATCAAGCGGTTTCGTGGCTCTATTCTGACTCTTCTTAGGAAGCGTAGCCCTCGTGGCTTTGGCTTTGATGCAACAGTCGCATTTCATGATCACGGGACACGTTGATACCTTAAGGTCTTTGGTCAACTGCTGTCTGTGCATTTCCTTGATGCTGTCTGGGTGTCTATGTCCCATGTGTCTATGCCACATGTGGATGCAGTCATCATGTGGCTTGTGCGCAGTGAGCTTTGCCTGTTCTTTCGCTGTGCTCAGACGGTACAGGTGCTCATCTGCAGTGGCTCTGGCCAGTACTTTTGTCCCACTTTGAATTGTGCATTCGTCTCCCTGGAAACAGATGGTGAGCCCCCTCGCTGCCAGGCGCCTCACGGACAGGAGTCCCCCTTCTAAGTTGGGCACATAGAGCACATCTTTCATGGGTATGGTCAGTGTGCCTCCCTGTGACTGGTTGCAGTACAGGAATCCTTGTCCAATTCCTTCCGCATTGATGCTTCTCCCATCTGCAAGGTAGATCCTTTCTTTACTGCTCAGATCCAGCCCTGTGAAGAATCCTTTATCGCTTGTCATGTGACACACCAATTTTGGGATGAGCTGTCTTGCGTCGCTCTGAAGCACCCACTCCATTGTTGAATGACTGTGGGTATTTTCAGACGTTACGGGATCACAGTCAACCACAGTGAACCATGGTCAATTTCACTGCGGGGCCAAAGCGCCCTGAACGTCTGTTTGGCGACCGCCAGATGTTCACCACGGCCAATTCCCACATGGGGTCAATTTCAACCACGCTTCCTGGGCTCCCCACGGGACAAGCTCCGAAAGCATGGTCAAAGTGATTCCCAGAAGAAAGCAATAAAAAGTAACATCTGGCCGGCGATCACAGCCCAGAATCCCCGGCGGGATTCCGGGCCGTGGTCAAAGCGGCTGGGCGCTGCGGCCGCATTGGCCGCGGTGCCCGCCTGTCCCCCCAGAGGGTGGGCGGTGGGGGACGGGGCCAAGTGGCCGCACGTTGCGCCGTACAGTCCCGCCCCCTCCCCGATTCCCTGCCGGGATCAGCCGGCACGTCTATTTGGGCCATTTGTTGACCACAGGGGGTGGTTATTTCATTCACCCCCACCGAGGATTCACTGTGGTGAATTGGCCCAGCATAACGTCTGAAAATACCCACTGTTGCTGTTTGTGACTCTAGTCCTCTGCTTAGGTGTTCGTGGAGACAGTTTCTGCTGTTCTGCTTTCCATATATAGCAGTCTTTCTTTAAATGTCCCTCCTTTTTGCATCTGAAGCATACTCTGGTTTCCCTCTTAGGAGCTTTGTCTTTAGATCATTCTGCAGGTTCTCCTTTCTACACTGGAATTCATCCACAAGTCTACCTTTAACAAATTCCAGTTTCAGTTCAGCCTCTGGCCTTGTCTCCAGGGCATTGATGAGAGCACTATAAGATTCAGGCAGGCTGCAGAGGAATAGGGCTACCACATGGCTGTCCTTTATATCTTCTCCAATGCCGCGCAGCTGTGCCACTACTTCCAACATAGCATTTATATGCTCCTGGATTTCACTTTCTTTGCCAAGCCTCATTTTGTATAGTTTCCTTAGTAGAAACAGTTTGCTATTCAGGCTAGTTCTCTCATGCAAGTTTTGCAATGCAATCCACATGCCTCTTGCTGTGGTTTCACTTCTTATATGGATTAGCTGGTCATCTTCTACTAATAAACTTATTGTAGCTTTTGCTAACCTCTCCTTTTTTATCCCATTCCTTGTGATTTGCTGCTGGTCTGTTCGTGGTAATCACCTCCCATAGATCATCTTTAGACAGCAGCATTTACACTTTAAACTTCCACAACTGGTAGTTTACATTGTTCAGCTTTCCTTCTGAAAGTCCAAGCTCTGAGCTGTTTGCCATACTTGCTTCCCTCCCTTTCCCCTTCTGGGATTTAGGCCTTCTTACTCACAGTCAGTAGACCTCTCTGCCTGGGCGTTTTCTTTCATAGTCTGCACTCCTGGGTTGCTTCTAGTCTTCAAATTTGCCTTGAAGATGTCCTGGGTCCATAACCTATTGTAGAGTTAGCTTTCTGTTGAGTAACACACAGCAGAAGTTTCTTCAAAACAGAATTTTACTAAGAGCTCAGAAGACATGCTTCCATACTGTACAGACTCCATACTGTACAGACTCCATGGGACAAGATGGAGGACAAAGAGAGGAGAAGAGAGAAGGCAAGGAGGGGGGGAAAACCTGTTTCATCCCCTGACCTGCCCCCTACTGGACAAGCCCCATATTAAGCTTGCAGGGCTTGCAATGGGCTTTTATTTGTGACTGTTGCACAATCCAACAGAGATGACAAGCTGACAATGAGGAAAGAGTGAAACCACTGAAGAGCGGTCCTGCACACCCCCACCAGGTCCCGCAGTCGAGTCAATAACACTTCATGATCAACAGCGTCAAAAGCTGCTGATAGGATCAACAGGGTGGAATTTCCTTTGTAGATCTCCAGGTGTAGATCATCAACAAAGGCCACAAGAGCAGGCTCTGTGAAAGGGGTTGCAGAATCCGATAGCATCCAGATGGGCCTGGAGGTGACACACCATCACCTGTTCAATAACCTTCCCTAAAAAGGCCAGCATGTGGTCCCTCCAGAGGAGCTGCATGGATCCTGTGATCCATTCAGTTCCTTTCCTGAATGAAGAGGGGATCACAGGATCCCCGTGGCTCCTCTGGAGGGGCCGCACACTGGCTTTGATCCCCGCTCCTCTCCTTTCCTGTCAGGAAAGGAGAGCAACAGGCATGGAAAGGGGGGGGGGGGCACGGCCAGGGAAGAAGCAATCCCTGGCTGTGACCCCCCCCCTTTTCCATCAGAGTCAGCGCTAATGCACCCCTCTCAGGCTCAGCTAACAGCTGGCTATGAGAGGGGAGCTCAGGTTGTGCCCCTGAGAGACTCTAGGGACTTCTGCGCACCCATCTCCCAGCTGGCTGTCAGTTGAGAGGGGTGCACTAGCTGTGCTTCTATGGTGTTGGCAGACCAGGGGCGGCTAGCCCCCCAGGAAGTTTGGGGTGCTGACCCCCCAAGGGCCGAGGGCCCACCAGCGCCACCGTTTGTTTTAAAAACAACAACAACAAAAAAACAACACACCGCCACCGCTGCTTCTCACAGCGCCGCAGCAGCCTCTGCCTTTGCTTCAGAGCGGAGGCTGCTGCGGCGCTGTCAGTTCAGTTGCTTCCAGGATCCACTCCTGAGGAGTGGGTCCCAGAAGGATCAAAAAAGCTAAGCCGAATTGCGTTTTCCAATGGAAAACACGATTTGGGCGGCTGAGCTCCTCTGTCCACACAGCACGTATAGGACGTGCTGTGGAGGGAGGAGCTAGTGGCTTCCATTGCGCTCAATGGGCGCAAGGAAAGCTCTCACCAGGGCGCTTGTTGAAAGTGCCCTGGCGAGATGCCTTGGGCCGGGTGCCTGAGGTAGGGAGCAGCGCGCATGTGCGCTTGTCCCTGCCTCATGCTGAAAGAAAGACAGGGCTGCCGGCAGCACGCTGTCAACTGCCCGCTGCCAGGCCAGGCCAGGCCAGCCGCTTCCTTGCCGCTCACCCCCAATCTGCCGCTCAGACTGGCGGGGGGGGGGGGGGAGTGGCAAGTCAGAGAGTCAGGGAACGTTGTGTGGTTTAAAAAAATATATATTTTAAGTTGCCCGTGAGTCCTGCCTCTGCGGAGGAGAGCAGGACACGTGGGCAATTTAAATTTTTTTAAAAAACCTAAGTCGGGGGGGCCTGCAGCGCAGCCTGGACAAAGACCGCTGGAGCCAGCACTGAGGTAAGAATCCTATCCTACCTCCCAGGCTGTTTCCCACCCGCACCCTCCTCCCAGACTGTTTCCCACCCCGCACACACACACCCCAGGCTGTTTCCCACCCCGCACCCCACCCTGCATCCTCCCCTCCCCCAGGCTGTTTCCCCCGCACCCCACCCTGCATCCTCCTCCCCCTAGGCTGTTGATCTTAGGAAGTTAGGTGTCTTCATAATGCTGGAAATTTTGTGCTTTTGGGTTTATACATTATTTATTTTAAGCTTGATGTGCATGTAGACTGATGTTAACCCTGGGAACTCCTTGCTGCTGTGTTTTGCCAGTGTTTTCTGTGTTTCGGGTTTATACATTATTTATTTTAAGCTTGATGTGCATGTAGACTGTGTTTTTTTCCATCCGATGTTAACCCTGGGAACTCCTTGCTGCTGTGTTTTGCCAGTGTCTTCTGTGTTTCCCTGTGTTTGGGGTTTATGCATTTTTTATTTTAAGCTTTATGTGCATGTAGACTGTGTTTTCTTCCATCCGATGTTAACCCTGGGAACTCCTTGCTGCTGTGTTATGCCATGCCACTGGCCTACCGTCCCCCTGGCTCCGCCTACCTTCCCACTGGCTCCGCCCACCGGCTCGCTGGTCTTACTGCCCCTCCAAACTCAAAACCCACCAGCCGCCCCTGTGGCAGACCCAGGGCTGCGGAGGACCCTGACAAATGAGACTTGGCCCTGTGGTTGCCTGTTGCCCTGGGTTGGTCTGGGTTAGCCTGCACAGCATGCTCCCCCTTCCTGGGGGGATGATGCTGTGAAGTTCTGCCCTGGGGAAAATATCTGGTGGTGGCCACCATTCAGACAGGCAGGTATATCCAGGGCAAGGGGCGGTGGCAACATGTCATCTGTTAACACCCAGTGTTAGTTACTTTAGAATAGCTAGCATGCTTGAACCAGGCTTCTGGTGAATGGTACAAACAGGGAGCTGAATCACTGTTTATTTTGTTTCATTTGCATTTAGTGTATTCCAGGGGAAGGAGAGGCAGTTCCATTTTAAGCCACCAAAAAATTACAGTTCATTTGTTAGTCTGAACCTGTTCAAATTAACTTTGAATCTAAATGAAAGCAAATTGTAGATAGTGCTTAGATTTAAAATTAAAACATTTACTTCTTAAATTTGCTAAGAATAGCAGAGAATATTTGAGTAAAAAAAAACCCAAACAGCATGGGGAGAATGCTTACCAGGAGGAGTCAGGCTTGTGCTGAGGACAGAACAAAGCCAGCCATTCCATGTGTACGGTTCTCTACATTCAGTAGAGGCTTCATTGCATTTACCAATGTATCCAGTAGACAGGGGATGGAAGGTCCTTTTTTTGGTTTTTAGGGTTTTTTGGCTTTCAGATCCTTGTTTTTCAGTACGACTTTCAGTTTTCAGATTATGGTTCTCTTTCTTTCCCCACTGAAGTCACTGGGAAATCTTCCCATTGATTTCAATGGGAAGGGGACCTGAACTAAAGAACCAAAACAGTGGTCCAGAACAGAAGCCCCCTCCCCATACCCAATCCCCTGGGGCGGGGGGGTGTCCAACCTCCCCCATCCCAATTTCCTGGGGACCACTACCAGCCTCTGAAGGTGTGGAAGGGATCTGCATCCCTAACATCACACACCCCTTGGGGTCCTGCCGTCGGGCATGTACTTACCGATCTGGGCCTCAGAGGATGGGGTGAAGAGCCGCTGACTTCACTGCCAGCTGAGTGGTCTCTGCTGCAGGACAGGACTGCAGCATCTGTTAGACAAGCACATTACCCACCAATTTCTTAGCCTCTTTTCTCAAGACATTCCCCAGCTGCTGCAGCTGTAGGAGACCTGCAGTGCTGGCAGGCCTTCTTCCCAGGGTGTGCTGCTGGAGCTCCCTGCTCTGGCAGTGCAGGTGCGCAAAATTGCCAACAGGTCCATTTTGCGTATGTCCAGCCCTTTTCCAAAGTGGCGCCAGCAATGTTGGTATGTTCTGCGTATGTGTGGAGCCATTATATGCATGTGCAGAAAGGCTGCCCTTTTCCAAAATGGCAGTGATGCTGCTGGCACTATTTTGGAAAAGGGATGGGCCATGCACAAAATGGCCCAAGTGGCTTTTTTGCACAGGTGTGCTGCCAGAGCAAGGAGCTTCAGCAGCACACCTTGGGAAGAAAGCCTGCTGGCACTGCAGGCCTCCCACAGCCGTAACAGCTGTGATGTAGCCCGGCAGCTGCTGTGGCCCGGCAGCAGCTGCAGCCTGTCCAGCCACCTGGCAGTATAGAAGACCTAGCTGGCAGTGGAGACAGCAGCTCTTCACCCCCATTCACTGAGGCTTGGACTGGTAAGTACATGCCATCCGGCAGGACCTTGGGGGTGGGGCCCCAGGGGTGGTGGTGTTAGGGATGGGGATCCCCACCCTCACCTCTGAGGCTAGTAGTGGGCCCTGGGGAAAGGGGAATGGGGGAGGTTGGACCTCAGTTCCCCTTCCCACTGAAGTCAATGGGAAGATTTCCCTACTGACTTCAGTGTGAATATGCAGAACCAAAAATTGGGAACCCTAACAGCCCAATTTTGGGACCCTTCAGTTTTAAACAGAAACAGCCATTTTTGTACAGTTTTGCTTAAAACCAAAACTGAAATTGCCACCCCTAGTGTCCAGTACTTTCCTTCATAGTTGTACAGTCACAGCTATTACAAACT
This sequence comes from Sphenodon punctatus, assembly GCA_003113815.1. Lineage (NCBI taxonomy): Eukaryota > Metazoa > Chordata > Lepidosauria > Sphenodontia > Sphenodontidae > Sphenodon > Sphenodon punctatus. Next base: position 1,183,876 of record QEPC01009342.1, read on the forward strand.
TCACATGAGTTTTTCTGTTTTGTGTGTATCTGTGCGTGTGTGTGTGTGTGTTTAGAGTTTTGTGTGTGTGTCTGTAGGCCAAATAAAAAGCAGGCATGGGTCAGAATTGATCCATTGACTGGAGGTTCTCCCACTCTTGCTTTAGAAAGATATTAGGGGTTAATGTGAAGGAGGAACTGTCATGGGATGAGTTGAGTGGAGTGATGGGAGAAAGCTCTGCCCAGACGGAATTGGAAATAGAGCAATAGATATTTCCCTGGAGAGTGAAGGAGTGGTCCTACCACATGGAAAATTGGGGGTAGGGAGCAGACACTGGCCAAGACAGTTGAAAGGAAGGCCCTTTTTAAATGGACCATGGTGGGTGGGCGGATGGGTGTGCGCCGTTTCCACGAGAACATACCCATCTCCACCCACCTCCAACCCACCCATCTCCACCCACCGAGCATTGGGCACTGGAGCCCATTGCTCCATGGGTGGGTGATGGGTGGGGGTGGATATAGCGCGGGCGTGCTCATGCACCCCCCACCCATCCCCCATGGCATTCACACGGGCGCCTCCTCACTGCATGGAGATGGGTGGGGAATGTCTTGAGAAAAGAGGCTAAGAAATTGGTGGGTAATGTGCTTGTCTGAAAACACTCAGCTGGAACACAAAAGCAAAAAGAGAGGTTTTGCAGCAACTCCAAAAGGTTAATATATCTCGCCACTGAGCATCATTTCAGCTTCCCTGCAATGCCACACTGTATGCAACAAATTGCTTGTCTTTCTGTAAATTAAATTGGAGTTGTTCAATCGTGGGAGAATGACACTCTGACCTAGTTTGCCCCCCTCAAAGTTTTCTACATCGTACTTTTATTTAAAGTCTTAATAAAATCTAGACAACAGTCTGTTTTCTTCACCAGACCTATAACTTGCCAAAGAAAGCTATTGACTTTGCCTGGCATGATCCATCCTTTATGAACTCATGCTGCTTCTTGCGCAAGAAACTTATTTCCTGCTAAATTATTACATATTGATTCCATTTTTATTTGTTCTAATATTTTACCTGAGAAGGATAGAAGGTTTTTGAACTGAGTGGTAATTTCTTGGGTCACCTATCCCATCCCTGGTGAGGATTATTTGCTTTCATTCAGTTTTCCGGGGGAGCATCTCTTCCAGGTTGTGGCAAAAGCTATTGTTGGAAACCTGCCAAACTACTGCCAGTTTGTTGTTTAAACTGCAGGAGATAAATGATAAGGTTCTGTTGATTGATAGATGCATTAGGCTTAGTTAGTTCAGCTCACATAGTGGGGCAGTCCCTGCAAATTACAAAGGGTCTTGCAAGTGATAGAATTGGACCCTTTCTATTGTAGAGCCATGGTAGTGGCTCTAGCTAAGGCAGCTGTAAGGTCTCATTGAGCAGTACCTATGCTGTTCGATGGGAGACATTGGGGCGAAGACTTCCAGTTGGCGACCTGTGTTTTGAGGCTTCTAGAATTGTAGCCAAATGTAACTTACTTTTAATGGCTAGATTCTGTGAAGGAAGGTGTCTAGTTGACCCAATGTGCTTGCTGTTGTTATAGGGTTTCTGGATTGTTTAGTTAACAGGGTGGCTTTGGCTAGCCTGTTCCAGGCGCAGTAGCAGTGCTTCCTCCCCGTATCAATGAATTAACAAGCAGCTGTCGCCACTTCGGTACTGGCCCTTTAAATGGACTGAGTGCTCTCCGACAGCATGGGTGGCACAGGCCTTTTAAAGGCTGCTGTCTGTCCCAGCTCCAGTCCAGCTGACTGTGGGGCTGACTCAATGCCCCTGCTCCCAGGGGGGCCCTGCGCATGCCTGCAGCAAGCACCCACCCACCCACTCACTCACTGACCTGCCTGAGTCCGCAGCCTGGGCAGTGGGTCAGAGGGCCAGGAACTACCGCCACTCGGCCGCCCGCCACATGCCTGCCTGCCCCTGTCCCTGCCCGCCACAGCGTCTGCCCACCCTGTATGTTGCTGCTGCCACCACAGTGTCCCAACTACAAGTTTCAAATGTCCTGCTCTACGCCTCTCCATGCATGCATGTATGTCCTACTAGTGGTGGGACCCTGGGCCCATTACTGGTTACCGGATTTACCGGTTACCGGTTCTACGAAAACCGGATTCCCGGATTAAATCCGGTAACCGGTACCGGTTTTATTTCATTGGTTTCAATGGGGCGCTGTGTCCCCATTGAA
>QEPC01009342.1:1192563-1207925 GCA_003113815.1 Sphenodon punctatus
GGGGGGGGGGCTCGCCTCGGGGTCTCACTCTGTTGCTGTTCTATCTTTTACAACAAAAAGCCAGGCTGGGCAGGGTGGGTGGGGGGTGTCCCCCCTTCCACCCGCGCAGCCTGGACTCGGGGAGGGTTTTTTTTTTAAAAAACTGTTTGGCTGGGGCTTTAATTTTTTTTACATTGCAGCCATTTAAAAATGGCTGCAATATAAAAAAACCGGTACACTGAAATCCGGTACCGGGCCGGAATACCGGGGCCGAATCCGATAATGCCGGTACGCCCGATACCGGCATTATTGGATACCGGATTCTACCAGTTTCCCGCCCCTAGTGGACATACCCTTGACCTGATATTCTGCACTGACCTTGAGGCGGGGGATCTGGTAGTGGGGGATGTATTAACTATACCCTTGTTATGGACGGATCATTATCTCCCCCAGGCCGGTCTCCTGGTGCACGTCTGCCCCCGGAGAGGTGTAGAACCAGTTTGGTTGGTTCGCCCCCGGAGACTTATGGAACCAGAAAGGTTCCAGAATGCTCATGGGGAATTACCTCCCGATCTCGATGACCTCATTGTCTTCTGGAACAATTTGTTGACTGAGGCCATTGACCGAATGGCTCCCAGGTATCTGCTTCTGGAATGCCGATGATGCAGGTCCCCTTGGTTTACAGAAGACCTACACCACATGAAGCAGGAAGGACGGCGGTTGGAGCAACAGTGGCACCAGACTCATGTTGAAGCCGACCAATTGCAGCATAAAGCTAGTTTAAAAGCTTATGCTGTAGCGGTGTGGGCAGCAAAGAAAGAGTTCTTTGCTGCTCTCATAGCATCTGCAAAGTCACATCCAGTGCAGCTTTTATGGGTGGTGCAGCAGCTGGTCAGTCCGACCTCTCTTCACCTGGAATTAGAATCTTCCAGTGCCTGCTGTGACGTGTTTGTTGACTTTTTTGTGGGTAAAATAGCTCAGATTTGCCGTGACTTCAATGCTGCTCTTATAACAGTGGGAGAACCTGAGGTGTAGTGGAGGACCCGCCTTGTCTGATTTCATGGGATCAATTTCAGGAGGTGTCACCCGCTGATGTGGCCGGTGTCCTTGGGGCTGTCAGGCCCACCTGTTGTGAATTAGATCCGTGCCCATCCTGGCTGGTTAAGGCCTGCCGGGAGACATTAGGGCCATTGCTGGTGGTGGTTGTGAATGCCTCCCTTAGGGAGGACAGGGTGCCAAGCCGCCTCAAAGAGGCGGTGCTAAGGCCCCTGCTCAAGAAAACATCTCTTGACATTGACTCCCCAGCCAGCTATCGACCAGTCTCTAACCTTCCCTTTTTAGGGAAGGTTATTGAATGGGTGGTGGCTCAGCAGCTTCAGGGGCATCTGGATCAGATCAGTTTTCTTGATCCCTCACAGTCCGGCTTTCGTTCTGGGTTTGGCACGGAGACTGCACTTGTGGCTTTTGTTGATGGCCTGCGCCGTGAATTAGATCAGGGCAGATCTATGTTAATTTTATTAGATCTGTCGGCTGCATTTGATACCGTTGACCATGAGATGGTGGCTCGACTGCAGGACCAGGCCGGGATGGGCAGAATTGTTCTTGAATGGTTCCGCTCATTCCTGGCCGGGAGAACTCAGCGTGTGCTTCTCAGGGAATGTACTTCATCTCCCCGGGACCTCAAGTGTGAAGTCCCACAGGGTTATATTCTGTCCCCCCTCCTGTTCAGCGTGTATATGCAGCCTTTGGGTGAGGTTGTGAGAGGGCTCAGCGTGCGATGTCATTAGTACGCCGATGACACACAACTCTACCTCTCTTTTTCTGCAGACCCAGACCCGGCAGTCTCAGTGCTCACCTGGTGCCTGTGGGGGACTGGATGAGGGTGAGTCGTCTGAAGTTGAATCCCAACAAGACGAAGGTGATGTTGGTGGGTAGGGCCGGGGTGGTGGTGGCTCCTGTCATTGATGGGGTTTGCCCCCCTTTGGCCACACATGTCCATAGTCTGGGGGTGCTTCTCGGCCCACAGCTCTGCCTGGATCTCCAGGTGGAGGCTGTGGCAAGGGGAGCATTTCGCCAGTTACATCTGGTACGATGGCTGTGGTCGTATGTTTCGGACTCGCATCTGGCCACCATCATCCATGCCTTTATTATCTCTAGACTAGACTACTGTAATACACTCTACGTGGGGCTGGCCTTGGGGACGGTCCGGAGGTTGTAGCTGGTGCAGAATGCGGCAGCCCATCTCTTAATGACGACGGGTCGCCGCGAGCACATTACACCAGTGCTCCATTCTCTGCACTGGCTGTCTATTATCTTCTGGGCCCAATTCAAGGTGCTGGTAATGACCTACAAAGCCCTAATGGCCTGGGCCCGGCTTACCTGCAGGACTGCCTCAGGCCCCGGATCGTATTGCGGCCCCTGCGGTCGGCCGGGGATGCCCAACTCAAAGTCCCCCGGGTTTCCTGGGTGCCAATGATGGGGAGGGCATTCTTGGTGGCCACTCCTAGGCTGTGGAATTCCCTCCCAATGGAGGCTCACTTGGCCCAGGACCTCCCCTCTTTCCAAAGACAGTGTAAGACCTGGCTGTTCCGCCAGGCCTTCAGAGAGGGAGATGGGTAGGGTGGGCTGGGGTGTGTGTGTCTGTCCTTTGTATATTTTTAGCATTTTAATTAATTTTAAATTGTATATTATGTGTTTCTTTTATTGTTAGTATTATTATTAGTGTTATTACTGTTGTAAGCCTCCCCGAGCTGCTCTGTGAGCGGGAGGGTGTGGGGTAAAAGAGTAGCGAAATAAATAAATAAATAAATATTTTGAGGACTTGCATGGTGCGAGTTTGTACCCATACCTCTGATTAATGTTAGACCCAATTTTCTGAGGAGAGATGACACCGACAGGTCCATCACAGTGGCCTACACTTCTCATGGAAGTTTTGTAATCTAAAGGTGACTGCTGTTCTGTGGAAGGGGTCACTGTCCTGAATGATATAGGTACGGATGGTAGCTCCTCTGCCCTGATCAAATTCTAAACTGGATACTGTTCATTTTTAAACAAACATCATGGCATTAATTTTAAATAGCCTAAAACACTACTAACAGCCATAGCATTATACACAGCACTTGATCAAGGGTGGCATTATTCTGTTAGTACTGATCAGTTGCTTAGCCCTAACACAGAGATTTGTCACATGTGAGTCTAGAACCCATCTGAGATCATTATATTTGCAGATGAAATCACAATCCTGAATGATACTAATATACGTTGCATGTTTTTGCTGCTCTCTCAGAGGTTGGGGGGGGGGGGGCACATGATTATATTGGAGTCCCAAAATAGGGCCACATATGCCCTGACAGAATGAATGCCACCTAGGATGGGAGCTGATGATTCATTTAGCACTAAAAAGTGCTGATTTGTGCTCACAGGAAAAAAAATGTCACTCTTGAATGAGCTGCAGTCTGTCCTGTGGCGACAGTAGCATTTAACCAGAGGTGGTGTTTATTTCTTGTGAGGTAATGAGCTGCAGCAGCACATAATCAAGAACAGCGTCTATTCTAGGGAGGCATGTATTTTAAAATATACAGTAGTACTAGTCAGACTTCTCCAGTCCTAAGTTGCTTCTGCAACTTTAGCCCTCTTCTTTAGTTCTCCCAGGGGTGGACAAAATTTCCTAATCTAGAGAGTCACATCCATTTGCCACAATGGGGCCAAAGAGCTGCATGTGGCTCTAGACTCACTGCTTGCCCCCTTCTGCTGTATTCTCTCATACTGCTGTGTAGTGTGGGATCAAACAGAAGTGATATTTTACCCTCAAAGATAGCAGCGATTCTTTGGTCCTGTAAGCCATGTGCATAACACTATAGTAATTTGGCATTACCAATATGACTTCCCAAAGATTTAATTCCCCACAAACTGAAGAGATATTGCACAACTTTCATACTGACCTTTTATAGTACAAAAAGTCTCTTCATTTTAAAACTTTCTTTTTCCTATTAGCACTCAGTATGTAGCAGGAAAATACACTTTAGGGCATTAATTTGTGTGTATGAACATTCTTTTGGGGAAACAAAATATAAATAAATAAAACATAGAAAACCAAAAGCCATTTATTCTGCCATTGTTTTTATGATAAACAGGTCCTTGTAATTATCCCTAAAATAGAACAAATACCTATGAACTGTCTGTATTTGAAGGTAAACAATCTACTGGGAAGTTAGTAATTATTAATTTTTAATTATTTATTGATTTTATTTATTGATATAGCACCAGCAATCTCTCTAGGGCTAAACAGTTATGATTGTGGACAGATCCCTGCTCCTAGGGCCCTACAATCTAGGATGGATGGTCAGGGGAGGGGCAATACAGGGGAGGGGCACATAGGGAAAAACAGGGGTACATTCAAGAAGATGAGAAGCTGCAGGTCTACATGTTTTACTTAGCTTTGTTACAAAGGGTGGAGGGGGATCCTGCAAGATGAGGCATTATGAAGAGTGAACAATATATAAGGGTGAGGAGCTTGGGAAGACGTAGGTTTTTAGAAGGAAATTGAAGACTGGGAGGGAGAGAGTAGAGCGGTGTTCAGGGAGGCAGCTCTAGGCATATGGGGCAGTATGGAGAAGGTTTGAGGATGGTTTAGAGCAGGAATGGGGAATCTTTACATGGACAGGCCACCTGGGGGGTGGGGCGGAGCATGAGCGGAATAGGAGTCTGTCTAAAAACACCTAATGATGTAAATTACTTTAGGTAGCCCCCCCCCCAGCTAGAAAAATCAGAGTTTGACTTGCAAGCACACTAAATTAGCTAAGAGAAAATGTCTAAAATAATACGTAAAACTATCTGCAAGTTGCTTATTCACCCCCCTTGTATCCTTGCTGTGTGTGGATAGTAGTAAGTAATGGGATCTGGCATGTCTGGTGTCTGTGCATGTATGGAAAGTTTTGAAATGTACTGGCGACAATTGCAAGTGCTCAGCTTTAATAATTGCTGAAGTAAATGAACCACATTCACATTCTGTATAAATGATGAGAGGCTTCTGTCCCCTGGGACAATGCAATTTACAAAGGTTCATTTTGTAATAGCTTCAGAGCCTGAATATTGAATAAGGGAATGTTGGTGTTCTCCGTGCATACCGTGGGGTTTTTGCAACTGAGATGAACTGCTGCCCATCCTAAATGCTCAGGAATGATGAGTTGGATGCCCCAAATCAGGAGATTGTCTTAACATTCATGGGATCTTTAAAATGATAACTATGTGAGGTTGTCTTTGTCTTACTCAGCAGTCACATTTCCCATTTTCATTTCCTGCATGATCATGAGGGTAAAAGACTTTAATCTTTTATAAAATGAAAACTCAAGAGTTTCATAAGGCCAGAATATGGACTTAAAAACAAACAAACCCTTAAACCATGAGATTCATAATCAGGAGAACCAGCAACCATACAATGTAGTATGGGCCTTGGAAAAGCAGCTTTAGCTAATAGGGATGGGCGAACAGAACGCCGTTTGGATGTTCGGTCGTTCGGTTCGAAACCCGAGTCCGAGTTTGGCTGTTCGGTTCGGCGGAGTACAGTTTGGCCGAACTCAGCCGAACATTCAAAAAAGTGCTATCGGTATTGGTATTTTTGGCCCTGAAACCACCCCTGGTGTCACCCCTGGTGCCAGGAAGTCTGCTCCTCAGCTGCCTCCCCCTTCCAGTCATGTTTTTCCTGCCCAAAGTCACATTTTTCCTGCCCCCAAACTCATCTGAACTCATCCAAACTTTTCCGAACTGTTCGGCCATTCGAACGTTCGGTTCGGAAGTTTGGTTCAGTCATCCGAAAAGGCCAAGTTCGGGCCGAACTCCGAACTTCCGAACTGCGCCCATCCCTATTAGCTAAGAACAGCATAAGAGGAACGCAGTGAAAGTCTTCTAGAAGATTTACTTTTCCTCTTGCATTTTGATTCAGTGCACACTCCTCCTGCAGGGGTGAAAAGTCTATGCGATTATCCTGCCCTTAAAGGCTGATGAACCTGGCTGGTTTTGAATAAACTCTTCACAAACTGTCTTCCTACTTACAGGGGCTGTCATGGAAGCAAGATGGGGAGTGGTTAGTGTCCAGGTAGTGAAGGTTTTGGTCAGAGTCCAAGCAGTTACTCCGTGTAACAGACTGCAGCCTAACAGCTGAAAGCAGTTGGATAAACCCAACCTGCCAAAGCAGAGAAGCAGCCAACAAACTGTTAATTGGCTGGTCTGAAGAGAAGGCCACTTTCCCATGAGCAGCCTTTTAGCACAAGCTGCTTTCCCATGAGCAGCCTTTGCGCCGCGGGAGCATGCACTAGCCAAATGATGCGCAGCTCCCGTCTGGGACAGGCGGAAGTGTGGCTCTCCCACCGGCAAGCTTGCGCATCCGACAGGGTAGGATTTCGGTCCCCTGGAGGAGCTCTGCTGTGGCTATCAGTCTGCGTTTGGACTCGTAAGGCAAAGGAGCTCTCTGCCTGTGGCTCTCAGTCTACTGCTGGCTGCTGAGAGAGAAGGAGCTCCAGACTGGAAGCCTGAAGGATTAAGATGACAAAGAGCTGCTGAGAGGCCTGACTGGCAGAAGCGTGAAGGGGAGAAAACCTCTAAACCACCAGAGAAGACCAGCTTCCAGCAAGTAAAGGCAAGCTGGGACATTGTAATGGGACTGAGCCCAGCCAGAAGCTGAACTCCTGGGCTTCAGCTGGACTTTGGGGGTTTATTGTGTCTGAGTTTGGAGGCTTGAGAGTCTACTCAAGGAGTCAAGTTGTATATAGAGGGCTGAGACTGGACGGGACTGAATAAAAGACTGTTTTTGAGCTAATCCCCAAGTAAGTTGCTGATTTTGGGAACCAAACCTGTAACTACTTACCCACCACGTACTGCCAAGCTGCTACACTCTGTTTTTGAACTCCTGCATTGTGGCAGGCAGGAAGCACCAAAGCAGAATCTTGCTTTCATCTCAGCAGTCATGAAACGCTAATTACTGGATCCACTCCAGGTGCCACATGGTGTGGTACATTTCAGTCTCATCTCAGCAGAAGAATTGGATAGTTCTCCAGGTGATGTGTTTTCACAGCATTTTTCAGGGAAAGTCCCTTGGATAAGGTTTGGAAAGGGACAATGAAGAACCTTACTTGAGTGATGGGCGAGTTTTGTTTGCTGAGATGCTGGAGCTGGTGAGGCAGCTACACAGCATTTTCCAAAGGTGAACCCATGTGTCTTCTGGTGGCTGAGAGCTAGCAAATGGATCCACCATCCATTACTGCAGGAGACTGTCAATGGGAGTCTTTTGATGCAAAGGTGATTGAGTGCTTAGGACGTTTGCGACATGGCTATGCATTCAGGGGCTGCTTGTGGGTTTTGAGGTTGGTGGGACAGTAAGGATGGCCGGGCCGGCGAGCCTAGGGGTGGAGCCAGGGCAATGGTAGGCGGAGCCAGGGCAACGGGAGCCAGGGCATAACCCAGCAGCAAGGAGTTCCCAGGGTTAACACTGGATGGACATTACATTACTTAACGCTGGGAAAGCCAAATGCCTGTCCACGCAAACTGCTTTTCAGCAGCAGGGAGAGCAGCAGTGAAACAGCGAAGGGACCATTTTAAAAAAGAGTAGCCACAACCAGTGGACCCACAAATTTACAAAATGGCATCAGGCAAACACAGAGCAAGCAAAGCAAACCATCTTAAGGCAACATTATGTGTAGTCCTTACCACACCACAAAACCAACAGCGAGGCGAGGAGTTTCACTTGTCCCTCCAAACAAAGTTGAGCCCTGTTTTCCCAGTGTCTCCCTGTCCATCTCCCTCCCCCATTCTCCAGTCTCTCCCAGAGTCCCACTCCCAGTCTCTCTTCCCCACCATTCCCCTCCGCATTCCCTCTCTCCCAGTCTGTCCTCATTCACCCCTTCCCCACTCCCTCCCAGTCTCTCCCTCCCTCATTCCCCTCCCTATTCCCTCTCCGTCGGTCCCCATCCACCCCTCCCCCACTCTCAGTCTCTCCCTCCCCCATTCCCCCTCTCCCATTCCCGTCTCTCCCAGTTCAAACCCCGCCCCCCCAGCCCCATTCCATCCCCAGTATCCCCTCGCAATTTACTCACGACACCACAAAGACAGGCTGCAGCAGCAGGATCATGGTGCGCTTTTCACTGCTTGAATTAGAGTTGACTCCAGTTGAGCATGCGCGCTGGTCCCTGGTTGCCTCAGCTGCCTGCAGCACATCTCGCCTGAGCGCCTACAATTGGCACCCAGGTGTCATTTTAAATTGAGCCGATAGGACTCTTAAGAAAGCCCACCCCTCTCGGAAATTCAGTTTCCCATAAGCGCACTTGGGCTGTGCGCTTGAACACCCAAAGCGTGTTCACAATAGTTTTGTCCCTTATGGGACTCCAGAGCGGCGAGAGCACAGCCAGTCCCCACCCCGAGAGGTGGGGACTGGCTGTGCTCTCACCGCTCTCAGGGCAGACTTGGTTGGTTCATGGGAGAAGACTCTCAAAGAAGAACCGGCAGGCAGTAGTTCTTCTTTGATTGGCTCCTCTCATTCACAACTGGGTTGGTTGCAGTGATTTATTTATTTTTTAAACAGATTTTACCGGGCTGCAGCGGGCATGATCAGATGCAGCTGCAGTGCCGCATGCAGTGCAGCGTGAGATTGGGGGACTGGAGGGGCATTGCCCCAGATGCTGTAGGGGGCGCACCGTGCCTGCATGCATTGTGTCTAAGCACCGTCACTATTTTTGGCTGCTGGTCTGCCCTGTTAGCCTCCCATTAACTCCTTGTTGGTTGCACAGATGTCTTGGGTGTCCCCAGGGCTAACGTTGTGTCTAAAGATATCGGGTGGTGTGTTCACAGCCATTTCTGGTCTGTCTGCCCTGGATCCTCTACTCCGTGTCGCTGCCAAACAGCTCGTTCCTTACTGCGTGCCGTCTGTGTGCTCACCCAAAGCACCCGGGGGGTGGGGGGAGAGCAGTGAAAAATCAGTTGTTTAGCTGCAGTGTAGAGCAAAGGATCAAGCAGACCTGATCACTCTCCCACATGGACACCCCAATGGATGCCCATTGGGGCGTCTTTAGACACATTGGCAAGGGGGTAGTGGAATGTGTGTTGAGACCATTCTCTGACCCACATTTACCCCTGGTTAGCCCCTATTACTGTTTTCCTCATCCCGAGACTAATTGGGGTCCTGCCTGCCACTTGCACCGGACATTCGCCTAGTGGAAGCACTCCCATGGGATTATGGGACTTGTAGTCCCTGCAGGAGAGTGGTTGAGTCTGCTTGATGCTCTGCCCTGCAGTGCAGCTAAACAACTGATTTTTCACTGCTGCCCCCCCTCCCCCGGTGCTTTGGTAGAGTGCACGGATGGTTATAGGTGTTGAGAAACTCTGGCAGTATCTGGAATTGGTCCTGGTCAGCCCTGTGATAGGCCAGGGTGTTGTATGGGAACTGAACAGTTTAATGAGTTAATTGTTTCTATCAACCTTTCAGATCAAGAGTGGGGAATTTTGTCCAAAGGCTGTTTTTTATTTGGCCCATTTCTAATTCCTGGATCTGACCAATCCCTCAAGCACTGAAGGAGTGAATTCAAGGGGAGGGAGTGGAGTGGGAGTGTGCACTCAAGGACTGGAGATGCCTACATGGTCTGGACCCTCTATCCTCCATCCTATGCACACACATCCCTTAAACACCCTGGGCCCATCTCCTGTCTGGCCTATGGAGATTACACTAATTTTCCAAATGGGCCAACGGAGGGGAAAGTTCCCCATGCCTGTTTTAGATCTATCATGTTTTATACCATCGTCCCAAAAGTATTTGGGGCTGGGGGGGGGCGGGGGCAGCGAGAGATTTACCTTGTCCAAAAAAGAGATGTAGCAGTAACTGCCCCTTTTCGAAGGGGAAAAAAGGTCAAGTTCTCTTCCAGGATGAAACCTGCTGGGAAGCCTTTTCCTTTTCCTTTCCTTTCTACTAGTGCTTGGCCCATCACCATGCCAACAGGCTTGTAAGAAGCAGATAAATGCTGCCACCTGTTGATATATATTTTCAGTTCAGGGTACTATGCTTAACCCTCCTGAGAAAACTTTTTGTTTGACTTCTCGCAGGTTTTAATAGTGTGTGCCAGGGGAAGGAAACCTTTCACCTTCCAGGGTCACTTTGAAAATTAGTACAAGCTCTGAGGGCCACATAGAAGTTGGGTGTTGGGGTGCAGGCAGAAAGAGGAGAGGCCAGACTGTGGATCTGTGCCATCGATCATTCTACACCCTGTATCCTTGTGTGCATGCTCTCATCTCTGCTCCCTTACCCTGAGCTCAAGTTTTCAGCATCTGCAGGTAGGAACTGGGTTAAGGGGCCACATAATAAAACCTAGCCATGGGCCAGGTTTGGCCCCATGCCTGAGGTCCTGCCACCCCTAGTGTACATCATGCCACAGCATCATCCTGAGTCTGGTTTTTCATGAAGACGGTCACTTTAGCAACAACAGATTATCAGCTGGGAGGTAAAGTAAAATTTTACTCACTACCCCAATGAGCCAATGGCATGGAAATATAGATCAGATCTGAAACCTATTAATCTAGTGTCCCCAGACAAACCTCAGCTAACAGGTAGCATTTTCAAATGTGCGTTAATGATGTAGCATGACACATCCTTCACACAGCAAGTGGAAAAATCTTCTCTCTTCAAATATCTTGAGGTCTTGAGGTTCCCCAAGCTCATTGTCTTGGGGGACGTCAATATCCACACTGAGGTAGGATTGCAGGGGGCGGAGCAGGAATTCATAGCCTCCATGGGCCTGTCCCAGGTGGTGAGGGGCCTGACACATGAGCAGGGGCGCACTCTGGATTTGGTTTTCTGTACTGACCTTGAAGCAGGGGGTCCAATGACTGGGGGTGTGATATGCTCACCCTTACTATGGTCAGAACATTATCTCCTGTGAACCTCCATCCTAGTACACCTGCCTGATCATAGGGGTGCTGGACCAGCTCAGATGGTCTGCTCCAGGAGACTTATGGAACCGGAAGGGTTCCAGAATGCTTTTGGGGAGATACCTGTTGACCTTGATGGCTGCTCCATCAATGACCTTGTGGCATTGTGGAACAGCTGGCTGGCTGAGGCAATTGATTGGGTCGCTCTTAGGTGTCCACTTCCAGCATGTCAGCTCTTCAGGTCCCCGTGGTTCATGAAGACCTGGGATGTCTGAAGCATGAAGGGAGGTGGTTGGAGTGCCGGTGGTTCTGTACTCGTACCCAAGTCAATCGGTTGCGGCACACAGCATTTTTGAAGTCTTATGTCATGGCGATGAGGACAGCAAAGAAGCGGTTCTTTGCTGCACTCATTGTGTCTTCTCAGTCGTGTCTAGCAGAGCTGTTCCGGGTGGTTAGAGGTCTCGTCAGTCCAGCCTGTCTCCGCCTGGAACCGGATTCATCCATGACCCGTTGTGACATGTTTTTGAAGTACTTTGTGGATAAAATCACTCACATTGAGCATGACTTCGACTCCCCACCGTTTCAGAGGCAGTGGCAGAGCCAGAGGTTAGGAATGACCTGTCTGGTCATACTTTGTGGGATTAATTTCAATTCGTGACGCCTGCCGATGTGGTCGATGTACTGGGGTCTGTTCAAGCCAGAACTTGTTAATTAGATCCTTGCCTGTCCTGTTTAGTAAGAACTACCAGGGAGACAGTGGTGCTGGTAGGGGTTACCAATGCCTCCCTTCGGGAGGGGAGGGTGCCACTTTCCCTCAAGGAGACTGTGGTTCAGCTCCTCCCCCAAAAGCCATCACTTGACATTGATAAACCAGCTAGTTACCGACTTGTCTCTAACCGTCCCTTTTTAGAAAAGGCTATTGAACAGGTAGTGGCTCATCAGCTCCAGGCACATTTGGATGGCATCGGTTTTCTTGATCCCATGAAGTCTGGCTTTCACCTGGGTTATGGCACGGAGACAGCGCTTGTGGCCTTGGTCGACAACCTCCTTGTGGAATGGGGCAAGGGTCATATGACCCTGTTGGTCCTATTAGATCTATTGACAGTCTCCACACTGTTAACCATGAGTTGCTGATGACATGCCTGCAGGACCTGGCAGGGGTGGATGGAACCGTCTTGCGATGGTTCAGTTCCTACCTTGCAGATAGATCTCAGTGGGTCGTACTAGGCGACTGTACTATGACCAGTGGGGGCCTCCCATGTGGGGTCCCGTAAGGGTCTATTTTATCCCCTCTCCTGTTTAACTTGTATATGAAGCCGCTTGGGGAGGTCATGGACAGCTGGAGGGTCCGATGTCATCAATATGCAGTTGACACTCAGCTGTATTTGTCATTTTCATCCAACCCAGGCCCTGCTGTCTCACTGCTTTCTCAGTGTTTGGCCACTGTGGGGGATTGGATGAGGTCAAGCCAATTGAAGCTCAATCCCAATAAGATGGAAGTGATGTTAGTTGGCAGGATCGGTGATCTGGGTGAGGAGGTCTTCCCTATTATTGGGGCTGTTCGTCCTCCTTTGGCTCCATCTGTGCAAAGCCTGGGAGTACTCCTGGATTCACAGCTATGCCTGAACTCTCAGGTGTTGGCTGTGGCCAGGGGCGCCTTTTGCCAACTACATCTGGTGAAACGGCTGTTTTTATTTGTGAATTTGTAAGCTGCCCCGAGTCGCTCTTTGTGATATATATGTGGCAGAGTGGTGCCACAGTAAGGTGGATATCCCTTTAAGAGATCCACAAGATGGTGCTTGCCCTAGGAGGACTATCTAAGATGGCTGCTGACAGGAAGAGGAAGTGGATGGGTGTGGCCTGAAAGGTAAAAGAGAACAGCCCAGGAAGCTGGGAATAGTCTGCTCCTGACTGCTGTGGAGAACACATCTCTTGCAGAGGTTGGCTGACGTGGCTCCTAGAAGAAGGAGATATTTGGACCTGGGGTTGTGTGTTGGGAAAGAGCTAGTCTGGGACTGTAGTTGTGGTTGTGCAATATGTACGAAGACTGGCCAGAGGTTTGGTGCAAGGCCTGGGCCTTTGTAAATAAACTGGTATTGGACTTAACTCCCTGAATGACAACCTTCTTGGGTGCGGACCCTGACAAAACTTATCCAATGGTAAAGTGAGGCCCTGCTACAATATAATTGAAATATAAATAAATAAACTGAGTTATATAACTGAGAAATATAAATACATATTTTACATTGTCTTTTTATGTTTTGAATGCATGAAAATTAGAACTCTGATGTATTTTATCTAGCTTAGATCAGGCATAGTACCAGTTTAATATCTGAGATACTCCCTGGGGTATATGTACCCCCCTATCACAAATATTCACAGTTTTTGGTAAGATAATACTATATAGTTAAAAGGAGTTTTTCATGTTATAACTCTAATTCGCTGATGATAGTTGAGTTTTTCCCAGTTTGCAAATCAAACTCAAAGTTTTGTTTCCATTAACAAATAATTGAAATTGATGCACAAATTTGAATACCGATAAACTTCAACTTTAAGTTTGGTTAACTCCATTCTAAACAAAGTTGAAATATGATTTCAGTTACCTTGATATTTGATACCAAATTTGTTAACATTCATTCATTCAACCAAATAAAAGTACCATATGACCATATCCAAGCAATCACAAATTGCATTACCAAATTAACAAATATTGAATTAATGAAAAATTCTACAATCCCCAGAGTTCACAAGAGGAATGTGAATTCTGAGTTTGAGTTCTTAAAGTGGAATAAGATTCGTCTATTATTATTATTTATTCATTTCTATAGCACCAGCGATGTACCTGGTGCTGTACCATCAATAGTTAGACAAGGAGCTCACAATCTAAGAGACAATGGAGGAGGAGACAAGGGAGAGTCGATCATGAGGTTGAGAAGTTGCAGGTGAATTTGTTTCAGCCTTACAACTTTGGGTGGAAGGACTGTAGCACACTTTCTGCACCCCTTTGTTTACATACAGACTTAAGGATGGCTTTGCAGTTAAAGGAACAGGTTTGAACTTAAGAGATGTGTTCATTTATTGGCAATGTGAGAAACCTCTTGTGTAGGCTTTGACACATCCTGTGACCTTTCTGCCTCAGTTCCTCATCTCGATTACTGGTTCATGGGGAGTTATGATAAAATAGTCATTAATGTCTATGATGTATTGCAACAAAAGTGGTCTAAATACCAAGACAGAATGATTTTACTGAGGGGGAAGAATTGTTCCAGTGAGAGAGTTTGAAGGATCTAGTTAAAATGTCTTCCCTGTTGTTCAAACATTGAAAAAAGATCCAGAAGAAAAATAAAGAAGTATGATGACTTGTCAAGTCATAGGGAGTTTGTGGGGAGATGAACCAGGAAAAATAAATAAATCCTTGCATTGATCTCATGCCATACTCATAATTATTTTTAATTTATATCCCACCCTTTCCCAGAAGGTCTCAGGGGAGCTTACAGCAAGTGAAAAGACAATATTAAAATAAGCATTAATCCCTTACAGACAGACAGACAACTCCTAGGCCATTTCCTGACACTCCATGATACAATAAGGCCTAAGCAATAAAATATAATTATTCATATCCCTCCTCATTCCCTTGTCACTCACTCAATGAAGTCCCCACCTCCCTTCTCATCATACCCACCTGAACCCAACCCCATGCTCATACCCCTCTCCTATCACAGGGGAGGGGGTGCCATGGTATACCCAACCCTACCCTCATGCTCAAAACCCCTCCCCTTTCACAGGAGCATCATGGCATACCCAATCCCATGCTTTTACCCTCTCTCTCACAGGAGGGTTGTGGCATACTTAACCCCTTTTCTACCTCCATCCCCTATCTTGGAGATGGTGTTGGGATCACCCAGACTTATTGTTGTGGGTGATTTCAACATACTAAACTAAAGCGAAGGGTAGACTGCAGGTGTTCAGCCTCTGCTGAAAAAACAACTCTTGAAGTTTGAGTTATTTATTTTTATTTATTTATTGCATTTACATGCCGCCCCCTCCTGCACAAGCAGCTCGGGGTGGCTAAGAACATTTAAAAACATATAAAATTAACCCCACAATAAAATACCCATCCCGTCTCCCTCGGAAAAGGCCCAGCGGAACAGCCAGGTCTTGCACTGTCTACAAAAAGATAGGGATGGGCGAACAGAACGCGGTTGCGGTTTGACTGCGTTCAGTTCGTCCGGCCGTTCGGTTCGGTTCGGCTGTTCGGGAAATGTTGTTGTGGGTGGGTTTTTTTGTTTTTTATATGGTTTTTTATTGGGTTTTACATGGTTTTCTTTTGTTTTTTATTTGTTTTTTTTGTTTTTGTATGGGGTTATTTAATTTATTTTTTTAATCTAATAGATATATCTATCTACACTAAATCTAACTGCTATTAACTATTCTAAATGCTATGAACTAAATGGATTATCTAATAAGTACACAGGCCT
>QEPC01009342.1:1215843-1239056 GCA_003113815.1 Sphenodon punctatus
CTGTGTACTTATTAGATAATCCATTTAGTTCACAGCATTTAGAATAGTTAATAGCAGTTAGATTTAGTGTAGATAGATATATATAATATTAGATAAAATAAATAAATAAAAAACCCATATAAAAACAAACAAAACAAAAAAATCCAAAAGAAAACCATATAACACCCAATAAAAAACCAAAACACCATATAAAAACAAAAGAAACCACCCATAACATTTCCCAAACGGACGAACCGAACGGACGAACCTGGTGAACTAACTGAATGTGGCCGAACCGCGATCTGTTCGCCCATCCCTACAACCAAGGCCACCGATGCAGTCTCCGTACCATACCCAGGCTGAAAACTAGACTGAAAGGGGTCAAGGAAACCGGTGTGGTTCAGATGGTCCTGGAGCTGCTGTGCCACAGCCCGCTCAAGTTAGAGACTGACCGATAACTGGCAGGAGCATCAGTGTCAAGAGATGGTTTCTTGAGCAGGGGCCTAACCACAGCCTCTTTCAGGTAGTCAGGCATCCTGGCTTCCCGGAGGGATGCACTGACCACCCCAGCCAGCAACGGCTGTAATGTCTCCTGGCTGGCTTTCACCAACGAGGACGGGATGTAGATGCTTGCAGTGCGTGAATACACATTTCCAGGATTTGGACTTTAGGCCACTTTCACACTTTACTGGGGAGGCAGGGAAACTTCCATGAATGTAATTGCAGCTCTATTTTCATGGGAATTAGTGCATGTGGGAATGTGTTATTCTGCTTTTACCCCACGAGAACACCAGTCCTTGTAAAAGCTACCCTGAGGGATCCGGTCATGCGCGAGCATTATAAAGTGGAATGGCACATTTCCATGTGCGCTAATTCCTGCGAGAATAGAGCCGCGATTGCATTCACAGACGTTTCCCTGCTGCCCCGGTAACACGTGAAAGTGACCGTAGTCTTTTAGACTGTAAGCTTTGAGAGTCAATTTTTTCATCTGTGCTTGTACAGTGCCTAACACATTATGTGCCATTAGATCTTTTAATTTATTATTCATTAATTGTACTCTGGTAGTGAAGAGAGGCCCCAGCTAAAATCAGGACTTTGAAGAATTCATAATTTAACTAGAAAGAGGGTCAGAGAAGGGGACGGTTGTTAAACAGAGGGGAACGAGGGTGACGATACCTCCCCTTTAAAAGGGGATGCTTATGAAAAATACATGGTGCAGGGCTACACTGGAACGTACACTGGAACTAGTGCAGCCCTGCAACGTGTATTTTTCATAAGTGTCCTCTTAAAGGGCAGGTACGGCCACACTATGTGGAACTGAGGCTCAGATAAATGAAGTGACTTATTCATTCCATGACTTCTCCTTAAAATGTAATAGACTGTTTAAAATAGATTTAAGTCACAACAATGGAAGTGATACTTCTGATGCAGCTGCGATGTCATCTCCCTCAAGTCACGATTGACCCCTGAGCCTTCAGAGTCCCAGTTTGAAACTGTGTTGGTAACGGGAGTGCCTGTGTGACTCTCTAATTCAGCCAGTACAGAAGCAGTCACAGCCAAGGGTGTAGCTAGCTACCATAGGTGCACAAACCTGGGGGCCTCACAATGTATGCAGAATTTGTATGCGTCTTGTGTAGGGACAGGGGTGGGGGGGTAGGATGAGGGGATCCATTCCATCTTCTGCATCAGAGCTGGTTCTAATCTAGCTGTGCTCCCTATTCACAGGAGTTTACTAGAGGGCTATAACAGAGGGGCTGCACAACTAGGTGTAATCACACGTGCAGCAATTATCTGGATTTTTTAAAACTGGTTCTCAATAGTTCGCTGTTAACAAGTCCTGTTGCATTCACATGCATGCCATACCGATTTTAAGTACAGCGAAATAATGCATTCAGACCTTCTTGTAGTGCGTGCTTACCCGGCTGCTCAGTACGGTTCAGTTACAGGAAGTGGCCTGTGGGGAGCCAGAAGGTTGCTACTTTGTAGCAAAGTACAACTTTGCTACAACCTTTGCTGCAACTTTGCAAACTTTGCAACAACCTTTGCTACAACCTTTGTAGCAAAGGTTGCTACTTTGTAGAATCAGGGAGTAAAGAGGGAGAGCCTGAGGCTGCTGGAAAGAAGCCCCTCGCATTCTCTCCCTGGTTTCTTTCCGGTATCCCGCTGCTGCTACTGCTGCAGCACTACGGTAGAGGCAGAGGCAGATGATTGAAAGTCCCTTGGAGGGAAGAACTTTTTTGGGGAGAAGCATGGAGGGGAAACATGGAGGGGAAGAACTTTTTTGGGGAGAAGCTGGCTGCAGCCTGCACCCAGCGAGGCAACTACAGGGCTCCAGCTGGTCTCACTGCTTCCGGTAGGGGCAGGAGTAAAACAGCGCACTTGGAAGCACGGTTGCATTCACATCAGAAAAGATTACACACTAGTTAAAACCAGTACGATGTTGCTTTCACACTGCTGTTAAGTGCGGATTTATTGAAAACGGACAGCAAAAAGGTAGGTTTGAGTAGCTTTTCAACACGCATTGCTTTAGTGCGATATTGACTACATTTAATCGAATTTAGGTGTTCAGACAGGCATGAAACATTCGTTTTTTTAAAAAAATCGCACAAATCAGAACGTCTGAATCCCCCCTAAGCTTTGGCTCATGCTCAAGTCATAGGTTCTAGTTCTCACTGTAGACAGAGCCAAGTTGCCAACGATCTTAGAATTTGTAGGGCCCAGAGTGAAGATAAAGCATAGCATAATAATTTATTGGCTCAACTGATTGGTTGTAGCAAAAGAAAAACATTATACATAATATAAAAACTGAAGATAAAATGAAGGGGGCCCTGTGACTCACCCCGCCCTCTTGGGCGCATCCTCTGTGGGGACCTCGAGGTAGGATGGCCGGATATGAAAATTTTTACAGGACACTTATGACACTTACAGGGGCTGCATTGGTTGTGCTTGGGGCCCCTCTGGGAGGGAGTGTGGGCTCCGCACCCTGCCCTGGTGAAAATGGGGGCTGCTGCAGGGGACCTGGAAGTAGAGAAAATAGCAGGGCCTGGGCTGTTTGCCCCGGGTCACCCTGTGGTAAGGCCAGCCCTGACTAGAGGCTGCCTCTCAGTTTTTTGGTGCAACCTGAGGTAAAGTAGCAAGTAGAGCAGGATCTTGACCATTGAAAAGTGGGGATGCGTACTGTAAGTGAGTCAGACTCAAGTTCCTGTGCCCCATTTCAGGAGGCAGTTCCCCAAGGTTATGGACATCAGACAAAGACAGGCTCTCCCTCTCCATCACGTCCCTGTATCCAGTATTTCAGGCTCCAGGACCACTATGTGCTCATTAGTTCTTTGGCAACTGGGGTGATTTGTGGGAGGGTGAGCTACACTAGGGCTGAAACTTGATCTTGCTATTCACGAGAATTGGACTCTCGGTGAGAATTACCCATTCGGCTGTTCTTGACACCCTTCTCGACAAGATTCTTGAGAAAATTAAGAAAACATGGCGTATGCACAAATGGCAGCTGGTTCTATTCTGTGCATTTTGGAAAGGGGTGGCTATTGTGGGCATGTGCAGACTGGCTGCCCTTTTCTAAAATGGTGGCAACACTGCCGGCACCATCTTGGAACCCCCACACCCTAGGCCCAGGGAACCAGAAGGAGGAAAGACTTGAATGCCCTTTAAAACTCCTCTATTACAGAGGTGCAGATTCTATTCCAAGCAATGCTAAGAATACCATATATGATCAAAAGACTTATTGCATCTCTGGGGATTGTGTGGCTGCTGGAGCTTTGTTGGAGAAAATAGAATAGGATGGGAAAAGCTGCTTGGAAATTCTGGAGTGGATGGGGACCCATGTGCTAAAATGTTCACTTCACAGGAGCTCCGCTCGGCCTTTAGATTATGTCCCTTAACCCAGATTCTGTCCAGAGCAATTGCATTGTGCTAAACCACGAATACAGTACTTTAAAGAATGCTCCTGGCTGAAAGTATTAAAGGTAAAAGCGCGCACAGTTTTCTTCTCTTATTGTTCAATAAGACACAGGGCTTTCCATGGGCTGTTTGAGCAACCATGAATGGGAATGTTGAGCTGCTGTGGGGTGGGGAACGTCCTGTTGTGGGTGACCCGCAAAGGGAGTCTATCGAGCTTTGAATCTGTTGTCCTTTATGATGAGTAAAGAAATCTGACAGATATAGGAACTGGTGGGAACCCCCCACCCCACCCTTGTTTGAGGGGTTTAGCTATGGGAAACACCAGCAATGTGAAGAACAATTTTTGGATATAGGAGTTAAAATGGCACAAACAACAAAAGAAAGAATGAAATGCTGCCTCCATTCAAATCAATGACAAAATACCCATTGCCTTCATCAAGGAAATCTCTAACCTGTTGTTTAAAATCACTGTCCCCGCTTGCTTACTCTGGTTTCACTTGTGTGTCATGCCCTGTTCTTCCTACCATGGTGATTCTCCAGTCCGTGAAAGTCTTCCAGGGGGAAAAACCACAGCTTGGCGAGAGCTGAAATTCGAATGTAAGAAATGGCAGGGAAAAAAGGTTGAGGTATCACATATGAGCACTCCATGCACAACCCTTCATTTCATTATAAATTCTGGTAATGTTCACCCTTGTCTCATGGAGGCTGCACATGCCTTATGCACTCCCTACGTCCTAATGGATTGAAGTGGGGCTAAAGTGGTAGATTGAATTTCACCATGTAAAACTACCAGAGAGTCTGTTCTGACAGTACATCACACACGTTTGTGGGCTCTGACAAGGCAGCTTGGTACTCTTGGGCAGATCATATTGTTAAAGGGGAAACTCTAGAATGAGAGAAGGCTGCATTCAAGTCTGCATTAGGCATAAAAACATAAGAAGTGCTATACTGGGTTAGACTAATGGTCCATCAAACCCAGCATCCTGTCTCTAACAGTGGCCATTCTTGGTCACTTCAAAGAAGTTCCCAATAGGTCACTCCCTGCCATTCCCTCTCAGCTCCTGACAGTCAGAGGCTGCATCTCCAGCAAGGTGTGCTTCTCTGGGCAACTGGCGGGGTACTGTCTGCCAACTGTTGTGTAACACTCACCCTGATAGCCTAGGCATGCAGGGTTAGCTGCTGGTGGATGGCGCAGAACACTGTCTTGCTTCCAGGAAGCAAGAGTGCCCTGAATTCCTTGTCTAATCTACACTGCCAGTGTTGTTCTCTTGAGTCAGCATGATGAATCACTGCAGCTGACACAGCCAGTTTGGTCAGCCAAGAACAGTATCCCTGACGTAGACCACTGACATCGGGGGGCCGCAGAGGTGCTGTGGTGGGAGCACAAAGCCAGCTCAATGGTCCACCTGGGCATGGCAGCTGACCAATCTGGGGCCAAGAGGTTTGTGGGCTGGGTTTGACTGCCTTGCTGAACTCTTCTTTGTTGCAGCTCTGGGGACTGGAAGAAGCTGAAGATTGGCTGATTGACATTCTGAACTCAAGTCATTTCCACCAGCTGCTCCATGTTAGGAGGCAGAATGTGACCAGCAATGAGGAAAACACCACCAAGCCCAGTAACCAGCTCCTGGTATGTCAGTCTTCAGATTAGAACTAGTTCCGCAACTTTTTCTTCCATTCATAGAGCCATTTCATCATTTGTTTTCTGCTGCATTGATGAATATACAATTTCAATCTACTAGCTATATTGTGTGTTACATGATAAACTATTTTTATAAGCTGTGGTGATGGTGTCCACTGAACAGAAAGCAAATAGGCAGGGACCCATGTTCATTGAATTTTCCCCATTGCTGGAAAAACAAAAACAAACCACAAACAAAACAAAAGAAATAACTCATACGTCTACAAAATTCCCAATGGTCAAAGGTACACAATTGTCCATCAGGTATCTTCTCTCCTGCCAAAATATTTATAGCTTGTAATAATTTATTGTTATTAAATACAAACCACAAGGCTTTATGTACAGTACAGATTTGAGACATTTTTGTATTTATTTTTTACAGTGCTGCTCTGCATGCAAATGTTTTTCTTGGAGGTAGAATTTATGATAGAGCCTACTTGTTAGGATCTTGTGAGAGACACAGTGGAATGCTCTACAGCATTCTTAGCAGAAAAAAGTGTAATAACCACCCACACAGTAATGATCATCTTCTGCTAGGCAGCATAATGGCTATTACAGTCAGTTGAATTTCCTTCCCACACACAGTTAGGGAACTCAGAAGTGCTCAGTTGTTTTTTTGCATTCCCTTTCTTTAACACACCACCCCCCCTCCCCAATAAATAAAGCTTAGGTTTTATTTCCTTCCTTTTTCCAATTTGTTTTGGGGGTAGTCACCTTGACTCTTCTGTTCAGATACATGCCTTTTCTCTAGCCCCCCCCCTGCAATATTTTCTTTGAAAATGAATTTTGCTTTGTTAAAAGGCATTATGGAAACAACTTTTGAAAATTAAACTACAATATTTTTTTTTGGCTCATGTTGTCAGTGGTCGAATTTGCAGATGGGCACAATTTTGGGAATGGTTAATTTTTGACTATTCATCCCAGTTCATTCTATCAATGTGATTAATTAGTTCAGCAAGCTTCTCAATACAAACAGAAGCTGGCAAATATCAGTAATTTATATATATATTTAAAATTAGTCACATCAAATAATTGGATTGTGTTTGGTTAGTATGGTTTGATTCCCTAGAGAATATTTGCTTCTCTGGGAAGAGACCTCCACCCCTCACCTCAGCAGATCAGAGGTTTCTGTTATAGGAGTTTGTTGCTTGTTCTTTCAAAGACAAAGAGATATAGCAAATTGCTGAATATATCAAGGAAGACATGGTTCCAGCTTAGTGTGACTAAGGTTTAAGGACTATAGAGGGTGCACCAAGCTCAGATCACTCAAATTACTCTCTCTGTTATCAGATGTGTTAAGGCAGGAAGTAAGCCGTCCCTCCCCCACCCTCTAATTGCTAGCTTGAAACTGAACTTGGGCTCTGAGAATTGAGCTGGGCTCTCTTCTTCCTGGGCATCATCTCCTGTAACGAAAGTTCTTGTAGGCCAAAGTGTCTCATCATTGACACCTGTGCAGTCTCATTACTCTCAAGGAGCTTGCGGAGACGTAAGTGATTTGAACTTAAGAAACTCCTGATAACACTTGAGAAGAAAAAGAGCTGCATGAGATGACCTGGGTAGGCTACCACTCCTTGGGCAGCCTTAACCTAGTCTGGGCAGCCAAACCATGTGATGCAGTGCATGTGACCAGCTGCTGCCAGATGTTCTCCTGCCACATGGTGGGGCAAGCATCTGACTGCTACGTACTGCGTCCTTGGGAAAAGTTCAAGGACACGTCGTGTAGCAACCTTACCCCATATTTATTTATATAAATTAACTTACACCCTGCCTCTCCCGCTAAAGCAACGCGGGGCGGCTAACAAAGCATAAAAATACAATAAACATAAAACATTTAATTCATATGAAGGCATCAAATAAAAATACAAAAAACCCCTTCCCACCTTAACCCAGTCCCCCCACCCTTCACCCTCACCAAAATTCTGGCAGAGCAGCCAGGTCTTGCATTGTCATCGAAACGAGAGGTCTGGGGCCACCCGAGCCTCTGCCGAGAGGGAGTTCCACACACTTGGTGTGGCCACTGAGAATGTTCTCTCCATAGTCGCCCCCTGGAATACCCGGGAGACTTCAAGAAAGACGCTCCTGGTCAACCCAGAACCTGAGGAGTGAGGTGATCCTGCAGATAGGTGGGGCCTAGGCCGTATTGGGCTTTTAGGTAAGCACCAACACCTTGAATTGGGCTTGGAAGACTATAGGCAGCCAGTGCAGAGAATGGAGGCTAATGCGCTCATGGTGACTCATTTTGCTGCATTTTGCACCAGCTGCATTTTACGGTGCTGCATTTTGCACCAGCTGCAGTCTCCGAACCATCACCACAGGTAGCCCCACGTAGAGCGCTTTACATTAGTTCAGTCTTGAGGTGATGAAAGCATGGATGATAGTGGCCAGGTCAGAGTCTGAGATATACGGCTGAAGCTGCTGCACCAGATGTAATTGGCTAAATGTACTCCTCGCCACAGACCCCACCTGGGCATCCAGGCGGAGCTGGGAACCGAGGAGCACTCCCAGACTACAAACCTGGGGAACCAGTGGGGGGGTGAACCCCATCAATGATGTGGGACACCAACCCCACTGCTCTCCCCACTAGCATCATCGGTCTTGTGAGGATTCAGCCTCAGTTGGCTCGCTGTCATTGATCGCACGCTGCCACGTCACGGCCAGGGGGTGGGAATTTGGTTGGGCCGGGGGAGGGAGACAAAGCAGGGCCAGACCCCTGCTCATGTGGCCAGAGTCTTAGGCCCCAGCTACGGTTGGAGCTCTGAGAGTGGCTTGGCTGCCCTGCATGGCAGAGGGAAGGATATCCATCTGCCCAACTCCCCATGTTGGTCCCACAGGGTGGTGGCTGTGCTCAGCTGCACAGAGATTGGTCCCCGCAGCTCATGTGGCTGTACGCATAATCTGTGGGCTGTTTTGATCCTGCAGCATCCACCATGGTAAACATTATTTTTCCAGGAAAACAAGCAGATATAACCAGGGATTAGTGTTCACTGTGTTTGGGAAAACATAGTGAACACTGGGGGGGCTAGGTATAACTGAGTGTACATGAGACGAGTGCTGAGAAAGCGTGGCATTTTCAGATTGCCCTTTGGAGTGAGAGATTATTTATTTACATTTTTATCCCACCCCATCTTGCTAACAGCAGCTTGGAGTGGCTAACAAATACAAGTTAAATAAAATAAAATATAAATAAAATAGACACACACACAAATTACAAATCCACATGGAGCAGAAAAATAATTAAAAACTCATCCCTCCCTAACCCTCAACTCCCCACCCCTTACCAACCTCCCTCACCAAAGGCCTGGAGGAACAGCCAGGTGTTGCACTGTCATTGAAAGGAGAGGGCCGGGGCCACCTAGGCCTCTATCAGGCGCTCCACAGCCTTGGTGCGAGCACCGAGAACGCCCTCTCCATAGTCACCCCCCCCGAGATACCTGGGGGACTTTGAGAAAGTTGGTCCCTGCCAACCACAGGGGTCGATCCAGGAGCTGGGGAGTGAGGCGGTCCCACACATAAGTGGAGCCTAGACTGTATAGGGCTATATTAGTAATAAACTATAGTGGATTAGCACTTACATGTGGGCCAGACCACATGTTCATTGTGTTATGATTATGCACCCACATAGTAATACCATTTGTTCTGGAGAATTTAGTTTAAGGCAGTGGTTGCAACCTTTGGTCTGTGGGCCAAAGCTGGCCTATTTAATTCAACTGCTTTCCAATATCTGAATCTGGGTGCTGGGATCCAACTCCTACCCTGAAGGAGTGTGCTCGGGGGAAGAAGCGGAGATGAAGGCGTACACTTAAGGAGAGGGGATGAGTCCACTGCCTACATCCATAATCGAGACCCTTCCCTTCCTTCCCCCATCTTAAGCACACTGCTTAGGCATCTCTGCTCCCACCTCCTCTCTGGCCTGCAGAGCTCGTACTCATTTTCAAAATGCCACATGGGAAAAGGTTCCCAATTCCATGTCTAAGGTATCCAAGAGCTTGGTGGTGCCAGTCCCATTCACTTCCATGGGACTTGTGCTGATGGTGTGGTTTGCGTATTTGATTGTGAACAGGCAGAATAGACAAAGGGTGGAAGGGGAAAGGACTTAAAAAATTAATACTAGTCAGTGGCAGAGCCACAATAAGAACCTAGATCTCCTGGCTCCCCAGGCGTGCCCCAACCAGTACTCCATGCTGTTAACCTCTAAGTAACCTGGGAGTGCTGTGCAAAAAGCCACGACCAAAAGAAAGGCCTGCTTTATATCTAGAATGTTAGTGGAAAGCTGAGACACATTTCTGAACAGCCACCCCCTTATTATTAGTCAGGCTGGCAGCTTGCACTTAGCTATTTAACAATACTTAGCCGAGGCTGCCTTTCACTTCTCATTTTAAAAGCGTGGGCAGTCACTTGAGAGATTATAAAATCATAGCTGAAGCCCGAGTTATGCTTTCACTCACCTTGTGGCTTCTGTCAGATTCAGAATAAAGAAGTTACTCAACGTTCTAACACTTTTAAGGTGACATCTTACGCCAATGGAGCCAATAAGAGCTTTGCTATTGACTTCAATAGTGTCAACATTTCACACGATGGTGTATGACATGAAAAGAAAGCCACCAGGTATCTTAGAAGAGCTTTAAGTATCTCTACAGAATAGTAAAGATTTTATTTTTTATTTTATTTTTTTTAACACAAAGGAGCAGGTTGTCATCCACTATTAATACAAAACAAAGATCTAAAAATAGAAAAGAAAAATGTGCAAAAGGAAAATACATAGGATTTGAACAGAAAACTGACCGATTTACACACTATAAGGAACCCTGCTTATCACAAACCCGTTAATAATAATTCAAAAGCCGCCTCTGTCAATTGCGCACTGACAAACCCTATTATAATGATTGCTCTGATTTTCTGAGCTTGCGTGTATGAAAAAATACAGCAAACAGTGTAAACTTTTCACCTTGGCAGCAATAAATGTCATAGCCAGAAACTGTTAGTCGGACACTGGCCCCACTGAAGGGGAATGGTTAAACCGTTCATGGTTTATATTCTCCATGGAGAGGTTATTAGCCAAGCTGCAAGAGGACAGCATTAACATGCAGGTGTGCTGGATGCCGTGTCTGCAAGTAATGCAGGACAAGCCTTTGACGCCTGATGAAAGAGCATTTATGTTTGACTTTTATATTTGAAGTAATGACCATACCTTACTGTACCCACATACCAGAAACAGTGTAAAGAGTTGACCACAGAGTTTATGTTTGGCCCTGGCAGATATTGCATTGGAACTGTACTACTGGTGATTGTTAAGTTGGGTTCGGTTCAAGTTGTTTGATATGTTTTTGTGTCACTTTAATAAAAAATAAAAGGTTAAAAAAAATAAAAATGATTGCTCTGATATAATATAATTAACCTTTCCTCTGGCCCCAAGGGGGTTTGTTATACTATATATGAAAAAATGAATAAGTGGAGCAAGATAGCTAAGCTTGTGGCTGAAACCCCAGATCAGAGGAAGCAAGGAATAAAAGAGGAAAACTAAACTATACCAATATCTTCAGAGGTCTGTATATAGCATAAGCAATATATATCCACTAGCCTTACAGCCGGGAAAGTAGCTGGAGTAGCCAGCCAGAGATTGGTAGACAAGATATTAATAGATAACCTTAAAGGAAAAAGGCAGCTGCCAGTTTTCATTTATGGCTAGTAATAATTCTCCAATTATCCTTCTTTCAGTGTACTGCTGGGACAGTATAGGAATGCAGTTGAGATCACTAATTCAGCAAAACCAGTGTGAACATTCACTAAGCCAATCTGCTCACACCATACTAATGAAGAAAGGAAACCCATTCTACAGGCCTGGCCTGATGAAATCTTTTCTTTGACTTCAGTGATCTCTGAATCAGACACTCGGTTACTATCCTTTATTATTTTCATAGTATATAGGAACCTGCAAATGCATTTTCCTCAGAACTTTAGGAAAATGTACGTAATACATAGGGAATCCAATGAGCCCCCTCTTCAAGACAGATTTTATAAAATGTAGTTCGGATGCATCTCTCCTACAATTTTTAAAAATAATAATAATTAGTGGGGCTAATTTAATTATTTTCTTAGTAAGGGATCGCTGGGACCACATAACACCTGTGCTTTGGGCTCTGCACTGGCTGCTAATAGCGTGCCGAGCCAAGTTCAAGGTGTTGATTTATAAGGCCCTTCACGGTCTCGGCCCCTCATGCCTCCCGGAAGAAGCTCACCTGGCCCCAAGCCTTTTAACATTCCGGCGAGTTTGTAAAACCTGTCTGTTCGCCCAGGCCTTTGGGGAGGGTGGGTTAGCGGGTTTTTATCCTCCTACCCTTATTATTTTTTATATTTTCTTGTTGTACATTCCCTGTTTTATTTGTGAGATGTTTATGTTTTAAAAGATGTTTTTTAAAAATGTGTTAGCCGCCCCGAGCTGCTTGCAGGAGGGGCGGGGTATAAATAAATAAATAAAATCCAGCCAAGTATGTTATTTCTCTACTCTAACAAAGACAGCTTCTGGATATCAAAACCACACGTTGCCATCTTCTTTTCCATGACAGACTCTCTAGCAGATCATTGCTTGTTTACAAACAACATTCGAGAGAATAAAACCTTTATTGTGAAGCCGAAGCTATTACAATCTCGAGACCCAAACTAAAGTCTCCTTATACCGACTGAATAAAATATAAATTTTAACAAAAGTAAAAGCATTCATGACACTCCCACATAATATATAGTATATAGAACTACATGACACTCCCACATGACACTCCCACATAATATATAGAATATAGAACTACATGACCGTCCCACATAGTATATGGATCTACATTCAGAACAGGGCAGGGTCTAGCCAACTAGAAACGATAACTTTTTAGCTGCCACCAAACAGTCCCTGCTTTAAGCAGACAGCTCTAGTCAATCTGTAGCTGGCAAAAGGATTTTACGTCTTCGAATTACAGCCATACCAAATTGAGCCACGGACCTCGTTGTGTGCGAATCAAAAGGACTAAGAAAGTTACGCAGAGGGCCCTTTAATCGACCCGGGCCAGATGAGGGGTATAAAGTAACCCGCAATTTCTCCCTCAAGTCCGAAAGAGCGGGACACTGGAAAAGAACGTGGGTAAGAGAGTCTGGTTCATGAGGAACACAGGTGGGGCAGTGCCGTTCCTCCCTTGGGATCCCTCTATACCGGCCCTCCAGCATAGCCCTTGAAAAAGAATCACATCTAAGGAGCGTGAACGCCCTCCTTTCGGCCGCTTCAAGCCAAGTAAATAAGTAACAATCCTTTGGCCGTGAGGGGCCTGGGGGTAAATAGTTAGGCGCCACTCTCTGGTCCCGTATAGAGGCTCCCTCTGTTTGCACATCCTGGTCCATCAGTCTCCTCATAAGGAGAGTCTCCGCTGATTTAGGGCCTACACTCTGAAGGTACTAGCGGGAAAACCCCAGCTTTTGTGCTTCCCCTCCTACCACTGCATCCCAGTCACTCAACATCCCACGAGTCACCACTAAAGAAAGTAATGATTTGTCCTGCAATGGAAAAAGAGAGACCCTTATCCAATATTTGAATATTTGATGAAGAGCAATCTGCTGAGTGTATGGCTACAGGACTCAGCCCTCAGAATCGCCTGTGGGGTACCTCTGGGAACTCCCAGGATTGAGCGCAGGAAAATATTCTGGACTACTTCCAGCTTGTTCAGGTATAACATACCCCAGGATGGAAGAGCATAGAAGAACTGCGGGATGGCTTTTGCCCTAAATAGTCGGAGGGCGGGTAAAATCAAATTACCTCCAGGGCCAAAAAAGAAGCTGGTAATTACTGCAGCTGTCCGTCTAGCCTGGGCCTACAAACCACATTCATGCATTGGAGTAACAACAAAATCCCAAACCTGCTGAATACAGAAAGGCTGTTGTGGCATATTATAATGCAAGATAATCAATCTTCCATTCTATCATCACCAGATCAATACTTCAAACAGAATTAAAAAGAATGAGTCAACTAGTGGCAGCAATAATGCGAAGACAAATCAGTAAGGTTGTACGTTCTTATAAGTAGATACATGAACTCATTACATTCAATATCAGCATTCAATAATTAGTGAGGCATCAGCAGTGTTGATATGTGCTGGCTAGTTGTTATAGCAGGGAACTATATCTATGGCAGAAAGCCAGGTATGCTGGTTTTGAAATCTTTAGCAGAGTAACTCTTGCCTTTACTGAACTGAGGTTCATTACTTGATGTGATTGTCACTTTAAATTAATACTGCCTTGGACATTAGTTCAGAAGTTTGTGGTGGTGGTAATCATGAGTAGGTCATTGCAGCAGACAGTATGCATTGATCAGTGACAATTTTCTGTTCCCTCAGGTCTCTTCTTATCTTCCACATATGGTGAGATGAGGTCTTACAGGGACCAGTCTGGTTTCTCAGGTAACAGTATCAGGGTTTTGGTTTCTCAGGATTAATTATAAATACTTACTCTTCTAAAGTGGCTTTTTCCTGTATATCTCAGATATCCGATATACTTGGAGAACAGTTTCTGATCTTTCATTAGGAAAATGGTTAAGGCTCACCTATCTCACTAGGACATGCTATCTATAAATTATATGCTTGCTGCAGGAACTTTTATTTTTAAAAATATCCCCCTACTGCTTTCTCAGTCTCAGGGTCCAACTTCCCATGTTTCAGCTTGAAATAGTTGTTTCAGTGGGAGTTGGGCCTGCTGATTCTCCCAGAACTGAATGTGCCCCAATAGCTCCCTTGCAGATGGTGCTGGTTTTACTGGCTTTCATAACACTGCCTCTTTGTAGCAATAAAAGACAGACCATTATTTTTGGACATTAATACTATTCAGTTGGTACTCTTTCCTCCCCTTCTTCGGCTGCTGTGACAACCACTCCAATGCCTACGTCCTGAGGCTCAAATGAAGCTGTAGGGTTGGGATAGGACTGAGGGGTCGCTGTTGGAAAGTGATGTTGGATGGCATATGTGGGAAGGCCTGATGCTTAAGTGTTTGGTTTTTAAAGTCAAAAGCCTATGATATTGGCTAAACTATGAAGGAAAGTAGCTCAGATGGATATATATTTTTTGGACTAATTATCGTTGGTGAGAGTGTACAGGCTTTCACACCACGCAAGTCTCTTCCTCAGATATGTAAGGAGTCAGAACTGGTTAAGAATTAAGATGACCATGTGGAATTTCAGGTTCCTGATATATTAAAGAAAAAAAAAATTAAAAAGGAGAACCTGGGAAGTATGCAGTAGTTAGCCTGACTTTAATATATGGGAAGCTAATAGAACAAATCCTAAAGCAATTTCCAAGCACTCAGAGTAAGTTATTGATTAGTGGCCTGGATGGATTTGTCAAGAATAAATTATGTTATATTCATTTTTTAGTGAAGCGTTGTTCTACACATCATTTCTATAAGAAAACTAGGGAACTTGAACTAAATTGAACTATAATTAGATGGGTATATAACTGTATAGAAAAGAGAGAGAACCATAGAGTATGTAATTGGGTATTTTCAGACGTTACGAAATCGCTGTTCACCACACTGGATCACAGTGGATCCTGTGTGGTGGCAGTGATCGCGTGAACGTCTGTGTGACCTGTTCACCACAGTGAATCTCTGGTGGGGGGTCACAGCTAACCATGGTTCTGGAGCTGAGGCCGGCTGCAGGTCCAGAACCGTGGTTAGATTGGCGACGCTCAGGAAAGGGACAAAAGTAACGTCAGTTACCTTGTCCTTTTCCGGAATCATGCCCCGAACCACGATACAGGATTGGGCGCAGTGGCCTCATTGGTCGCTACGCCCGCCCATCTCCCCGTGGGCGGGCGGCTGAGGGAGCGCGGGGCTGAGCAGCCGCACGTCGCACCACGCAGCCCCGCCCCCTCCCTGAACCCCGGTAGCGATCAGGCCGGCACGTCTAAAGGATCCTGGTCCAGGGTTCAGCATGGCGGACCAAATGGCCCGTCACATCTGAAATTACCCATTAATGGCTCACTAACTGTGAAGAGCTAGCAAGTGGAGCTTGGCAAGTGTCTGCCCTTATCCAGTGACATTTAATATTTTTACCAATGACTCGCGTGAAGGAGTCGAGAGTATACTTATATTTGTAGGTGACAAAGGTTGTAGGAACTGCAAATGCTTTAGAAGACAAAATTAAAATTCAGAACCATCTTGATAAACTGTTCTGAAATCAATGAGGAAACACAGTGTACAGTAGGTGTGGTAACTGCTTTAGAACTAAAAGGAATGTAATTTTGGCAAAAATTCTTTTTTGAAAAAATCAGTTTGACAAGTTTCTAAGGCAAATCTGTGTCAAATGTGTGGATGACTTGAAAACAGCCACAGCTAAGAACATTTAAAACAAACCATTTATTAAATCAAACTGTTATTTCTAACAGTTACATAAGTTACACAGCATGTTTAAGTCAGAAGATTTCACAAGGAAAAAAAATTAAACTCTTGTTTGCAGGCAAAATAGTACCACACAATATGTACTCAGGAGAGAGGGGGAGCCTAACATTCAAATAAGGCCATAATTATTTTAAAAACAACAATAAAACAATAATAAAAAATCCCAAGAATCCTTAATTTTCCTTTCAGTGTATTCAGTGCTGCTAACTATATGTACCTTCTTAGTGTACAGATGTAATCGAGGCAGTGATCTCTTGATAGCTAGACTTAACGTTTTTAAAAACATTATTATAATGGAGTAAGGCTCATTAGTACTTACAGCTGCCCTTGGAATTTCAATCTCAGTTACCTTCATTAACTTAAAATTCACAAAGTGCACAGTTAAGATATGCCAAAAAATGAATCTGCTACTCTAACAGCTGCCCATGCTTAATACTTAGTGGTCTATAGGAACAAATTATATTCTTTCAAAAAGATGTGTGAGAAAAGCCACTGTAAAACATTTAGTTTTAAAGATGCTAATAATTTTGTAAACTGAAAAGTAGAAAAACATGAATTATGTAGTGTAAAGAAAAAATATACAAAAACACTAGAAATGACCATCAAAAGTTTTCAAAGAACAAGCACAACAGATATTAGCATTCAGTTTTGTAGCGTATACCAATGTATTGATTTTACTCCAGCCAATCAACTTCATCAAACTCTGAATCATCTTCTGAATCACTGTATTCCACAGCAATACGGCGGGATAGTATAGTGGCAACGTCATTCTCGATGCGCTCATGTTTAGCTTCTTGCTCACGCTGCTCTTCAACTTTGCGTAATTGAATACCTACAGCAATAATAAACCCCAAATCATAATACAGCTTTGCTCTTATACATAATATCTTTTGGCCCATGCTTTCAAAAAGTTTCACTATAATAAA
Organism: Sphenodon punctatus; assembly: GCA_003113815.1. Lineage (NCBI taxonomy): Eukaryota > Metazoa > Chordata > Lepidosauria > Sphenodontia > Sphenodontidae > Sphenodon > Sphenodon punctatus. The sequence continues at coordinate 1,232,761 of QEPC01009342.1, forward strand.
CCAATTAAGAGTGAACATGACCTGTAAGGTCAGTTAATAAAACTTCAAAGATACAAACAGCAACTGTCTTATCAGATCAGACCAGTAAGTATGAGCTTAGATAATGGTACGTAATAAAAGTTTCCATCATCCTAAACATTCTTTTTACCTCACTCCTTTCACCTGCTAAAACTATTTGCTGTTTTTGACCACTGCTGTGTATGGCGGATACCTTTTCAAATGAGCTGTTTGTGGTCACCAAAGTCATCTTCCTATATAGTTTAATTTGAGAATCCAAGAAACACTCTCAAAGAGGGCTATTTCAATGAAAAGTAATTCAAAAAGTTACTTCCAACAGGAATTATATATTTGTCAATGATATATTTCATCTAATATATCATCTCCCCCTTTCTCCTAGCTTTGGTAGGTTCCTCTGAAGGTCTTCAGTAGTAATGACCAAATAAATGTGTCATCTGCAAAATTCGCCATTGCAATGTTCATCTCTTGTTTCCTGACTATTGAAAAATACAGTTGACTTCATGTACTCAAGATACTGATAATTAGGATAGCTGCCTAAACAACAACAAATCTGGGAATTTTTCTTCCTAATATATATATTCTCGCCTCTGGGAGAAAGGTCATCTTTCCTTTAGTTGTGACAATTGCTTATTCAGGTTATTTTTTCATATTTCCAAAGGCATCCAAATAAAGGGATTAAACATCCCTCTTTCCTCTCAACTTTCCACTGATGGTATCATCATCCAGCTTGTCCCTCAGACATGTAAGCCTGGGGTCATCTTTGATTCCTCCCTCTCCTTTGAACCTAAGATCCTGTCTATTGCTAAGGCCTGTTGCTTTTCTCTGCATAATACTGCCAAAATTTGGCCCTTCCTTCCTGCTTCCACTGCCAAATCCCTAGTCCATGCTCTAGTCACCTCTTGTCTTAATTATGGCAACTTCCTTCTTATTGGCAGGGCAGGCGCTACCATAGAAGACAGCACAGGTGGCCGCCTAGGGTGGCAGGTTCAAGGGGATGGCTGTCCCGCCCCTGATCCAACTGCCACCAAGTTCTGCAGCTGGATTGGGGTGGAGGTGAGTCAGAGCTGCAACTGTGACAGGCGAGGAAGGTCGAATGCCAGGGGGAGGGGGTGGGGGAAGTCCTTGCACTTCTCCTCTTGAATTTGCTGCCCTGCACCCCTCTGCCTCCAATCCAGCTGCATTCAACCGGGTGTGTGTGTGTGCATGTGCGTGTGCGCGCCTCCCCAACTACAACCACCTCTCTCTGATCCAGAGCTGCAGTTGCTGGATGGAGGCAGGTAGGGGAGGGGGGATGGGGGTGTCTTGGGTAGCAAGTTCACAAGGGTGGCTCCCCCCCGCCCCCTCCAAAAGCTCTGCAGCTGGATTGACGGGGGTGGGAAAGAGCTGCTCCCTTGAAAATGTTGCCCTGGGCAGCCCTGCTTCTCCTGTGCACCACTCCCAATCCAGCTATGGAGTTTGGTGGTGGCTGAATTGGGGAGAGGAGGCAGGGCCACTTAGGGCAGCAAGTTCCAGGGGGTGGCAGCTGCCTCAGACTGCCTAGGGTGGCAAATATTCTTGTGCCGTTCCTACTTATTGGCCTCCCCCACTATAACCTTGCCCCTCTCATTTTTGTTCAATGCTCTGCTGCCAAGGTCATCCACCTCTCCCATTGCTTTGACCATGTTCAGCCCCATCTCTCCTCCCTCCACTGGCTCTTGTAACCTGAACACCTTCAGCACAAGCTCTTTGTCTTCACCTTCAAGGCTCTTCATAGCCTTGCTCCCCACTATCCCTCCACACTTGTTTCCTGCCGGGGAGCTTTGCTTCTCCTCTGGCACCACTCTTGCCTGATCATCATGACTCCCCTGCTCCTCATAACATATTCACCCCATCTCTCTTGCTGCCCTCCATGCCTGGAGCTCCCTCCCTGAATACATTCACTCTACACCTTCCCTCCCAACCTTCAAATTCCTCCTGGAAACCTACCTAACCTGTCAGGTTTTCCCTAGGTCCTCATCCCCATAGACTAGTATCACTGATGCCTCCTCTTCCATCCTTTATTCAAGGTGCTCCTCCCTCCAACAACTAAGTTAAGCATATGCAACTTCTTAACTTCATGAATGTCTCTATTTCCCCCCTGCCTTGTCTTTCCTAGATTGAAAGTCCCGTGGGGCAGGGACCTATCTCTAATGATTCTACAGTGCCAGGAACATTTCTGATACTATATTAAAAAAATAAGAACAACAATAGTTTGGAATCTTTGAGCGATGCAATTGGAATTTTGCCATGTTTAAAACTAACCATTTATTTCTACTGTTTTCGGTCTCTTGAACAGTTTTAAGCCTAACAGCATTTGACCTTTGTCCCATGTGACTACTTAGTTGCTTCAACAGCACTTTGACAACAACTGTGTGGCAGGCTTTTTAAAAGCTCAAATAAATGACAATTGGTTCTCCCTGATCCAGTTTTTTGTCGACATGAGTATAGAATTCTAACAGAGATTAGAAAAGCATGATTTCCCTTTAAAGAAATCAGAAATGTTTGTTCTCTACAACATCTTGGTGTTTATATTTATTTTTAGTAATTATTTCAACCAGCGCCCTGTTTCTGGAGGTACGATCTATTGGTACTTGATTCCTAAGATTCCCTCACCACCTCTTTTTAAAGATGAAGAAGCTGATTCCAATGAAAAAACTGCATGTTTTCAAGCTGCTTAGCCACTTCATTCTGAAGTTCTTTCAGAACCCTTTGTCCTGCTGACTGAGTAAGCTGAACTACAATAAAGTAACACGAGTTTGCCTGTGTAATGGGGTGACTGATTTGCGGGGGAGGGAGGTACCAGCCAGGAGTGTCTTTTGTCTTGGAACCTTACTCTAATGACGACAACAATGCTCCTTTACTTTAAATCACATTCCTTCTGTCCAAGAACATATTTTTCACTGAAAGGTGTGATCAGACCCCTGGATCACATGCTATGATATGCAGCATAGTCTAGAAGGGGAAGCATATGCATCTTTTCCAGTATGTCAGTAAGCTGTTGCCCTAGCAGGGTTCCCCATACCCTTTACTGGCTTTATAGGGGTTGTAGTTTGAGATCCACTGTGAGGCCAGGCCTTTAAAAAAATTTAAGCCGTGGTTGGAAGGTTCCTATATTTCAATAACTGTGTAATGTAGGTAAGGAATGCGTACATAAAACCCCAGTGCCACAAAGCCACGTACCAACTGATTTGTTCTGCTCTTATCAAACAACAACAAAAATATATTTCTGACAATGTTTTACCTTTCCACATGATTTGGTGCAGATGTATCTAAACTAGATACACTTTTCAGATAATTAAAAATGAAAAGGATAATCTCCATAGATCATCTATAAACATATGTAAATTTCTTCAGCTAACATTTACACAGAACCTTTTATGCATTCCACGCTGCACTCCAGGATAAGTACAGTTATGAGTGGGGGAAAAAAATCTGCCTACTTGGCAACCCACATTGTACAGAATACAAAGCAGTAACTGATTTAAAATATTCTTGTCAGAAATAATTTAACACAGTGTTCTATCTACTAAAAGCATAATTGCTGTATTAAATATCTACTAGCACCGATGATCAAAGAACAGGTAAACGTTACCTTTTCGTATTGCTTCCAGCAGGACACTTCTGGCATCACTGATTACAGGGAGGGTTGATGGGTGGCGTTTGGGTTCCGAAGCAGGAATCACTTGAGATGGTGGGGATGGAGGCATTAGTGGAGCATGAGGGCCAGGGACAATGGTTGTGGGAGGGTGAGTGAGAGCTGCAACTGTGACAGGTGAGGAAGGTCGAATGCCAGGGGGAGGGAGTGGCGGTGGGGGTGGGGGAGGAGGAAGTCCTTGCACTTCACCTTGTGGGACTGGAACGGCTTCACATACTTGGGCAGCTCTAGTGACTGGAGGAGAGGGCTGTGCTAGAGGAGGTGCAACTGGTGGAGGAGCAGGGTGAAGGACTCCAGGAGAAATCTGGAGGGGTGCTGGGGGTGGGGGCACTGCTGGAGCTTGCAAAGCCGCTGATGGGGGTGGAGGTGGGGGAGGTACTGGCGGGGGAGGAGTGGAAGTCATTGCAGCTCTTAATGAAGAAGTTGACAAAGCAGATGGCAGAGGAGGTGGAGGTGGTGGGGGCGTAGGGCTCACGAACACCGGTGTTCTTCCTGTAGCTGGGGACTGAGGGCGATTATCTATCAAACCTGTGGCAGAGCTGAAATATAGAACAATTGTGGCAAGCGATTAATACCAGGAAATGGGGAAGCATGCTACATATAACTATATACCTTTTTGTATTCATATTGAGGATATGTAATTAAGGCAATACAGAAGTTTAATGTACCAACAATGACAATTTCAAGGCTATCTTTGGTTAAAATCAGATTATACAAAGCATACAGTCAAAACAAACAGCCTACTACTTTATTATGAGTGTGTGTGCGCGAGAGAGAGGGGGGCGGGGCAAAACGTAAGTGATGGAGACAAAGTAGTTTAGGTGATATTTTTTATTGGACCAACTGTTGGTTAGATTGTGTAAGTTTTGGGGCCACACAGTCACTGCCTCCTCTCATATAGACATGTCCTGCATTTTCTTAGTCTACGGTTCTGACTTGTTACATTTTAGCTGCCCTGAGCCTTTGGGGAAGTGCAGGACAAAAATTTAACTACATAAGTAGTTAGATCTCGCCTCCTTTCGAAGAAGCTGTAGGACCTGGCTGTTACACCAGGCATTTGGCGAGGGAGATGGGTGAATTGGGTGGGGGGAGTGGGTAGGGTGGTGGGCGGGGAGGGATATTTTAATCCTTATTATGAGTTGTTTTTAGCTTTACTGTTGTTTTTATCCTGTTATAATTGTAAGTTGCCCCGAGCTGCCTGTGGTAGGAGGGGCAGGGTAGTAAATTTTAAAAATCATAATAATCTCACCAACTACAGGTGGTTCAATAAAAAATTATCACCTGAACTACTATGGGTGAAGCTACACGAGTTGGGAGGGCCTGATCACTGTGTGACCTCGTGGTGGGCAACTGCTACTGCCACAGCGGGGCAAGCACGCGGAGCTAGTCAGCCAGTTCTGGGGAAGCTGGGTGGGCCGGTCCCTGTCAGAGCTGCCACCACGACTGGGAAGGGCATTGGATATAGTCCAATCAAGAGAGTCATATCCCAGCAGATTATTCTGATTCAATACTTGGAATAAATGTTTCTAAATTTACTGAGGTGTGGAGGGAAAAGCTATATATATATATATTTATATATATATATATATATATATGTCAGACACAGGGCTGCCACCCATCCCCCACTCACGGCATCATCTCAGGAATGGGGAGCCTGCCGTATGGATGAATGCTGGCTAATCCCGACTAATATGCTCCCATGGGGCTGCTTCCTATCTACTGGGGTGTGCACAGCCTCTGCCCACATACAGCTCTACCAGGACCACAGTCCCGGGCACAGTGCCTAGAGTGGTCCAACGAACGAGCACTCTCACTGGCACTTTGAGTGTTTACTTTTGCTTTTTGAGCGCTCCCAAAAGTGAAAAAAATAAACCACAAAGAAAACATGAAAAATATAGGGGGGCAGGCTTCCTGTACCCAGAGTATGTCGTCAGGGCCGGCCCCAGGCATGTGCCACATGTGCGGCTGCACATGGCCTCACGGCTAGCTGGGGCCCCCGCACTTGCCTGGCTGGGCAACAGGCTGCAGCCAGCTTCTCCCCCAATAAGTGATTCTTCCTCCCCTCCCTGGCTCCAGACCCCATCCCTCACCTGCCTCTCCCTCTTAGTAGTGCTGCAGCAGAAGCAGCATCAGACACCCGATCAGACGCTGTTTGTACAAACAGCTCCTCCCCATGTGCTGATCAGAAGGTTGTAGCCTTCTAAAGAAGGTTCTTCGAGATAGCTCCCAACATTCTCACAACTGGGTTCTGCATGCTCACCTGATTCAAATAATAGACCGCATGATGGTCTCGAGTTCCTCTAGTATAAAAAGAGCTCTCCCTTTCAGAATGACAGTTCCTTCCAACCCTTTCTAGAAATATAAGAAAAGAATTCCATGCGGGGCTGGAAGGGTGGGTGTTGTGAGAATGTTCGACGCCATCTCAAAGAACCTTGTTTACAAGGTAGCAACCTTCTGTTCTTCTTTGAGTGGCTCCTCACATAATATTTTTACATGGCTCCGCCAGGTGGGGAGTCCGTGGGCGCGCCAGTGCATAGATGGGGCATGCACATGGCTGCGCATGCATCCCCACTCATCCACACCCATAGTAACCACCGTTTGCTTC
>QEPC01009342.1:1239874-1251447 GCA_003113815.1 Sphenodon punctatus
GAGGGGCGGAGAATGGGAATCCTTCCTGTCCAGAGGGAGTAAGTTTTATGTAAATGTATACATTTGCATAATTAGATGGGGCCTAATGATGCAAATTAGGCCCCGCACCAAGACTTCGCACATGGCCTCACAAACCCTGGGGCTGGGGCTGTATGTCGTGACAGAGTCGGGAGTGGTGGGCTGCGCACAGCACCTCCTCGTATATAGGGGTTTTCCACTGAATCATGCGAGTGGCAGCTGTGTGGGGGGCTGCACAGAGTGAACCTAGGCTCCAGCACGCCACTGTCTCGTCAGTTAACACCCAAAGGTTGATGAAAATCAGAGTTGACCAATCAGTGGGCAAAACGTGCCTTGTGCCGATCAGATTGCACTTCCAACTGATAGTTGGTATATTTTCCATGATTTTTTTGCTGCCTGGAGGCTCACAAGATTATGCTGTCTCAAAGACTTAAGACAGACAACAAATTTAGGAACCACTGCTGCAAATGTTATTTCTTGAAGTCCTTATGGCTGGAAGAATTGCTTAGACAGCACTTGAAAGTTCACCACTCAAACAACAGGAGTAAAAATTAAGCCAATAAACTAGGAACATTTTAGGGTGTGATCTTCACTCCACTGATGTCAATGAGGGTTTTGCCATTAACTTCAATGGAGTCAGGATTGCACCTGTAGTCTTTTTGACAGAGGATGTTTCCAGACAAAGTGCTAGCTACTTGTTTTTGGCTTAAGCACACATTCACCCATTACATCTGTTTGTGCAAACATGCTTTCCGCCGCATGCTTAACAGTTTGTTGTCCTGGGAATCATGATTGTGGACAGCCCGTAGTTGCTGCTCACATGTAATTGTGTATCTGTAATAAGAAGTGTCACCCCATTTCTGGTCTGTGGTAATCCAAGAGCTCATGGAAACATGGTATTATGCGGGCAACAGTTCAGGGAAGGAAACTCTTGAGTAACCACTCAACACCATGAACACCTGTAGAAGCAGCTACAGGATAAGGATGATGACAGTGATTTTAAATCCATGGAAAGCCAACACGTGTTATCATTAGATAAAAGTGAGGGGACTCCTTGTTGAATCTAATCCATGGAATAGGATTATTTGGGTATCACGAGAGAGAGGGTGGTTGCTGTGTTGACCCCAAATGTAAGAGATAAAGACAAAGTCATTTGGATGATGTCTTTTATTGGACCAACTACTGCTGAGAGTATGGAAGCTTTGTGGCCTGAAAGCTTGCATATTCTCATCAACCGTTGCTGATCCACTAAAAGATATCATCTGAACTACTATGTCCCTATCTTGTTATTTGAGTAAGAAATTAGGGGGGAAAGTCACCGGGAGGGTAACTGGTCTGGACACTGCCACAACTATTCTGGAAGAGTGGAGAGAAAACAAGACAAACCAAGAAAAAAATTGTGGTAGAAGTTGGTAAATGTGATAAATCATTTTGTAGATTATAATTGTTTTGCTCTTTGAATCATCTCTTTGCTTTTTCAAGTGTGCTAAATTACAAAGCTTTAAGTAATTATAGTTGCTCAGTGAACTGTGGCACTTCCAGGGCACACCACAGCTGTTATAATGGATATTAAATTAAATAATATTTGTTTAAATTATCCATTGCTCCTATAATATTAATAATCCAATTAATACTCACTTCATTTTGTCTTTGGTTACATGCAAGAAGGGTTTCCAGTGTTACCTTCAGTTTAAGTGCATGGCTCTGTGGTGTACATTGGCAGGTAAGCATGAGCATGCTGAATGCCAGAAGTTAGGAACCTCTCTTCCACAGCAAAGCCCTGTGATTTGGACCTTTTTCTGAGATACGTGACGTGTTTTCTGCAAAGTTGCTCTAAACTGTCAGTTTACCATCTTCTTACCTAATACAAGGAGGAATGGGTTTCACATCCCCTGTCCCATGCATCGGTGGGGGCGGAGGTGGCTCATGTGGTCTTACTAAGACTCGCTCCTCCGCTCTGTTGAGAAGCTCAGACATTTGACTATAGGGTAGTGCAGCAAGGGAGTAGGATCCATCCATATGGTCCACGTATGCTTGAGGTCTACGAGAAAAAAAGATTTTTTCCAGTTAGAGAGACGTCTTGCTAACAGACACAACCAAGTGGAGAATTAGTTTAATACGTATTTCAACTACTGTTGTTGAAATACCTATTTCAACTATGCTTCAGTTGATCCTTGAATTAAATTCTCCTCTCTGCACAAGAGGTACCATTTGAACATAAGAACATAACGTAAGAAGTGTCATACTGGGTCAGACCAATGGTTCATCGAGCTCAACATTCTGTCTCAGACAGTGGCCAATTTCGGTCACTTGAGAGAAGTACTTAATCAGGTTACAATGAGCAAACCATTCCTTGTTGTCCGCCCCCAACAATAAGAAGTTGCATCCCCTAAACCTACTTGACTAACAGCCATTAATGGACCTACTCTTCAAGAACTTATCCAATCCTTTTTAAAATCCAGCTATACTACTGCCTGTGACCACATCCTCTGGCAACAAATTCCATAATTTAACTGTGCTCTGAGTGAAAAACTGCTTTATTTTATTTGTTTTAAATCTACCATCAGTTAATTTCATGGAGGGTCTCCTAGTTCTAGTACTCTCTGAGAGGGTAAATAACAATTCCCTATTAACGTGTTCCGCACCACTCATGATTTTATGAACTTCTGTCATATCCACTCTGTCATCTCTTCTCCAAGCTTAAGAGCCCTAACCTATTACACCTCTCTTTGTACAGGAGCTTCCATACCCTTTTTCATTATTGTTGCCTTTCTCTGTACCTTTTCTAGTTCTGCTATATCTTTTTTTGAGATGGACCGACCAGAACTGTGCACAATATTCAAGGTGTGGTCATACCCTAGATATATATGTATTCAGTTTTATTCTCTATCCCTTTCTGAATAATTCTAAACACCCTGTTTGCTTTTTTGGACACCGCCACACATTGAGCTGAGGATTTCAATTGAGCTGAAGAAGATTTCAATCACTCTTGGGGTCCAGAATGACTCCAAGAGCCTTTTCCTGAGTGGTAACTCCTAATTTAGAACCCAGCATTGTGAACATATAGTTTGGAATTTTTTTTTTCCTATGTGCATCACTTTGGGCTTGTCAACCTTAACTTTCATCTGCCATTTAGATGCCCAGTCACTTGGTCTTGCAAGATCCTCCTGCAATTCCTCTCACTCAGTTCACTCAGGTTTTAACTACCCTAAAGAACTTTGTGTCAACTGCAAGTTTGATTACCTCTTTTCCAGATCATTAATAGATATATTAAACAACACAGGTCCCAGTACAGATCACTGGGGCACTCCACTCTTTACTTCGCTCTACTGCAAAAACTGACTAATTTCCTCAAGAGTGTCTTGTGAGGGACCTTATCAAACACCTTCTGAAAATCCAGAGACATTATATTGACCAGCTCACCCTTATCCCATGCTTTTTTACACCCTCAAAAATTCCAATAGATTAGTGAGGCACAAATTTCCCTTTGCTAAATCCACGTTTACTCTTTATCACCATATCTAGCAATTCTGCTTTTCACAATTGTTTCCACCAGTTTGCCCAGCACTGATGTCAGGCTCAGTGGTCTGTATTTTCCAGGATCACCTCTGGAGCACTTTTTAAATACTGGTGTTAGATTCACTACCTTCCAATCCTTGGTTATAGTTACAATTTACCAGTAGTGGGTATGCAATTTCATACTTGAGTTCTTTAGAACTCTGGGGTGTATACCATCTGGTTCTAGTGATTTGTTACTATTTTGCTTGTCTATTTGCTCTAGAACCTCTTCCATAGTCATGTTGACTTGTGACAGTTCTTCCGATTCATCACCTACAAAAAATAGTTCTGGCATGGGTATCTCCCCCAACATCCTCTGCAGTGAACACCAAAGCAAAGAATACATTCAGCTTCTCTGCAGTGTCTTTATCCTCCCTAAGCACTGCTTTCATCCCCATGCGATCTAATGGCCCAACTGACTCCCCATGGCCTTCAATCTATTTCTTTTTTTCCCTTTCTACCCTACTGCTTCAAACATCTAAGACTTTTAATCATAGGGTGTTTTAAAATGAGACAATAGCCCCACCAGGTGGGTGTCCACCTGCTTGTTTATTAGGTGTGTGCCTCCACCCGCCATACGGCCACCACCCAACTGACACGCAGCCCCCACTCATGGTGGGGTCTGGGAGCATGCAGAGCCCACCATGTTGGCAAATGCGAGCTAATGTGCACTTGTGTTTGCGTCCCGTCAATTAGGTTGCATGCAGCCTCGCGTGCATACAGGTCCACCAGCACCATAGAGTTGTGAGCAAAAAAAATAGAGCAACCGCTTCCTGTCCCTCCCTCCCTCTCACTGGCACACATGTAAAAGGCCAACACACACCAATTCAAACATGTGTTGTCCCAGTTCATCCTACTTTGCAGCATGTGCCAAACAGTCTGTTTACAAAGCTTTTTCTGTCTCAGAAGTGACTTATCATTGCCGTGGTCATGGCTCAGAATGTCAGGCAGTAAACTATGGTAAGTTAATGCATCTGGGGAGGAAGGCTGCCTTTATACAGATGCATGATAAATGCTTTTGTTTATTGGTAATTATGTGTTTTTTCCCTTTACTATGAGCACTGCTTCCTCCAGGGCTCAACTCTCTGCCTACTAATCCACCCACCAGAGGCATATTCCTTGGTGTGAGGAAGAGATCAAGGTCTTCACTGCTCTGTGGGGGAAGCATAACATACAATACAAACTTGTGAAATGCTATCAGAATGGGGTGGCGTTCCATGAAATCTCTCTCCAGATGGTGGAGCAGGGATACCACAGGGACATGAACCAGTGCCAGCAGTGGACCAAGTAACTCCAGAGGGGGTACAAGGAGATCTGAAAAAAGAACTTCATCTCCAGCTGTGGAAGGCAAATGTCCCACTACTACAAGCTACTGGACCGGTTCCTCTGCAAAAATGGAGCCATTGTGGCATCCCTCCTTTACGGCTGCACCTTCACCAGGAACCAGAAGCGGATCGATACGGCTCCCTCAGTACCTGCTCCCACTGCAACTGCTCCTGCTCCCCATGGAAGCCATGGCCACCAGCAGAGATCTCTCGGTGCCTGTCCCCACCCTGGAGCCACCAAGGGTCAACGAAGAAATGAGCACCATGACTTTCCAGCTCTGCTTGAGGAGCCACTGGAGGTGCTGGTGGAGGGTACAGAGGACCCAGAAGCCACGTATATAGAGACAGAGGCAGAGAATGGTAAGTTAATGCACCTTGTGGGGGATGGGGGAGCTGCATTTGCACAGATGCATGATAAAGGCTTCTGGTTTTTGCTGTCTAACTGTGGTGTTTTTCCTTACTGTGTTCACATGTGGCCAGGAGAGCATGGGGGAGCAGCAGGATACTCCCTGGGAAACAGCAGCACCGGAAGTGAATGGTATGCATGGGAAGTGGGTGGGAAGGCACCATGGCGGGACAACGGGCTGGTGGTGTGTGTGTGTGTGTGTGTGTGTGAAAACAACATGGCAGAATGGTGGGTGGGGGAGGGAGGGAGATGGAAGCCAAAATGTCAAGTGTAGAGGGAAGGGGTGAGGATGCTAATGGCAGTTCTTCACTCCTTTACAGTGATTGCAGAAGGAAAACCTTGCGCAGCTCTGATCCCACCGCAGCAACCTCCCGAGCAGCAACCTAGGCCAAGTACTCATTCCCGCTTCTCTTTGGTTAGAAAGGGTGGCCATTATGTTGGGCAGGAAGGACGCGGGGGCCTAAAACACCAAAGTGGGAAGTGAAGAAGGAGCCATGAAGAATGGTGGTATAGCATAGCAATAAACTGCTTTGGGGGCAGGGGATGAAAATGGAGTGGGAAACGGGGGTGCAGAGTAGGGGGGCAAGGGTAGGGGTTAAAGTGGAGAATATTAGTATGGTATAGTGAGAAACTTTTGGGGGGCTAGGGGTTGGAAGTACTTTCACTTGAGGGCAGGGGTGTGTTTGTGCTGAAATACTGGGGCAGGAAGCTGGGTAGGGCAGTCTTGTGGTTCAAATGATCATCTTCGCTATGGGTGTGGTGTGTGCAGATGATGGTGATATGGGTCCCATCGATCGCCCTGATACAGTCTGGGAACCTCTCCCACTGAAAGCCCTCCATTACCTCCTCTGGGTCAGTCAACTGTATCACCCAATCCAGCAGCACTTCCACAATTGCGATGCAAGCCTTGGTGAGGATGATGGCCACTGTGGAGGTTCCAATGCCAAATTACTAGTTGAAAAAGCAGAAGGAGTCTGGAGTGGGGAGCTTCCAGATGGAAATGGGGATGGGTGACTGCATAACCATGTACTGCTTCTGCTGAGGTTTGAGGATCCCAGATATCTTCAGGAGGTGACGGGGGCATCCTGAAGTGAGAGATCCACTTTCCCTACAAAGGACAGCATGTGTCTCCCACCAACCGGCGCTATTCTCTTTCACCCAAAGAAACCTCTTGGGGAGTTCAGCCATGCACAAGGCTTTGGTGACTGAAGCTACGTCTCCTGACAGGTTACCTCTCAGTAAACACCAGCTCCCCTGCCAGGGCTTCAATCCTCCCCATTGCAGTCCATTATTGCTGGAGGAAGGCAAGCACACTGTGCCAAAGCAGGAACCACTTCCACGTTGTGGCACACCCCAGGCACAGAGTGCCCATATGTGTGTAGAAATCTCATCAAGTCAATGAGAGCAGGTGACATGGATCTGCCGGATCACATGTAGGTTCTGCTCAGCAGCTATCATGAAGGCCTGGAGTGCAATAACGAGCACCTTGAAAACCATGACTGTGGTACTGGTGTCCATGAACTCTGCAGACCACATGCCAAATGTTTTGAACAGCTTAAAGTGCTGGCTGCCTAGCTAGGATTGGCTGTGCTCTTGCACATGAGAAAGTACTGGCCATTATTGGCCATCTGTAATCACATGATTGGCTGCAAGCCTAGTTATTGAAAAGATTTTTGCAAAGCTGAGTGTGTTCGTGTGTTGCGCCGGCACTGCTAACACATGTAACTGACATGTCAAGTCATTTAAAAATGTTAGAGCTGTTACTACATGGAAGCATGGAATATTGGACTCGGGGGTAACCCAACTGCAGATTTCCCTCCCCTGCCACCTGCCCATTTTTTTCTGTTAAGAAATGGGCAGGTGGGGGGAATCTGCAAGGCAATGAAGGTCACTGATCATGGAATGTATGTGGGAGCTGAGCTGCCCATTGGTTAAAAGGAACTCATATTTTCTTATCTTTTGAAAGAGAATGTGAACCTTGTGAAGGATAGCTTCTTGCTCTAACCTTAACCCACCCAGAAATGTAGGGTGCTCTGGTGAGTGGTGGTGTTTTCAGCCCCCACTATATAGCAATGCAGAAGATGCTAGTGAGGGGCTACAAGATGCACATGTTTGAATGGGTGATATATGTGAACACGGAGGGATTTCCAACCCCACAGTGGCCGAGACCCCAATAGAACTGTGCGTTGCTACATGCCAATGAGCTGTGAATGCGAGAACTGAGCTGACTACATGTAAAGACTGATTGCTTGGGCCTTGAATGTTTAGTTTTGCTTTTCATTTTCACTATAGGCATGCAAAGTATGCAATTTTCTCACTAAACTCTGCATTCTGTGCACTGCTAAAGGTTATTTCCAGCTACCAAGTGCTGGGAGGTATGAACCTCTATGGGTGGGTGGGGATAGCAGGGGCTGGAATGTCTCCCAGGGTGATAGCCTGGAAGAAACAAACAGCTGGGGTGGCTTCTTCTTCTCATGGTTTGGTGTGACCAGGAGACATGACAGGAGGCAGGATACAGGGAAGGGGTTGAGCAGAGAAGAAACACCTGCCCATTTAGGTGGTTGTGCTAAACTTGTGAGGGGGGTGAGTGGATGCTGCCCGCATGTACATGAAATACATGCAGGGGACTGCCCATTTATTAGGTTCTATATGCTAAATATGTGAGCTGGGGCTACATAGACCAAACCTGGACTCTAGTGGGTTATCGTCTCATTTGAAAACACCCATAGTTTCTTCAGTGGTGTATGTGATATGTCTAACTATTCACTCAACAATATAGATGTCATTTAGATATAACTGAATTATATAATTGAATTATACAAACAAGCATCATGTAATTGGAAACAGTTACAGTACGAAATGGTCAAGGTGGTTTATGTATCCAATCTTCATACAGGTGAACGGATTATTTTATGCCTTTTTAAAATTTTGCATCAACACATCATGTGCTGTGCAACTTCTAAGTAATTCCATTAAAGAATGTCTGTTAAGGACATAGAAATTGTTAAGTAGTTCAGTAACTGACTGTACATAGTGTTAATAATACAGTTATTTTAGCAGCTAGGCTGCAGCTGCTTCTTTTTCACAGTAGCTAGAGAACTCCCAGAAGAGAGGGGGGCTGATTCTACTGCTGCTCATATGGCAGTTGGGAGTCACAGTTGGCCCCGAGGAAATAGTGATAAACACGTTTCCTGAGGGAAAGAGGCAAAAGAAGCAGGCCCTCAGGAAAGGAGGCCCTCAGCAGCTTGAGGGAGCACATTCCTAGAGAATACAGGCCACTGGGTGACAGAGAGACAGACCCAGGGACAAAGTTGATCTACAAGTCTGTCAAAGTCTGAGGAAAAGGCTGTGGACTTGATAGCTTGAGCTACGGGAAATAAGCCTCACTCTGTGGAACCTAGTAAAGGCACATTGTTTTAAACTCTTTGTTTTTATTATTCTATCTCATCCCCATGTCGCCGTTGACCTTCCTTTAATGCCGTTATTGGTTATGTTGGACTGAAATAACAAAAGACTAAGTATAAATAAAAGAGTTCTCTTTCCCTCTCAGAATACATGAGGTAACATAACCACTTCAGGATCCGCAAGTGGCGAGGGCCAACTCTCTACCGCTCTGCCACACCCACATTCACTTCAGTGGGAGCTAGATTACATCTTTAGATTTTTAGAACAAGATGGTTTAAAATTGACTATACTGGAATAGAAAAAAATGAAGGTATCTGGCCAACAACTTTAAAAGCCTTCAACTTATTAATGTTGACCCTGATTATACCTTAAGAACCCATTCCAACAACTTTTTACAAATATAAATATTGAACGAAACGTTGATGATAATTTCTCTAAATCGAAAGCAGTGGTTCTATTCTGTGATTCGGGCCTTCACTTTTCATCATGTAATTCTGCAACTAATCTGCTGTGGAATCTTTTACAAATCAGGGTGAAGTGAAGGTTGCTGCCTTGTAACAAAGGTCCTTTGAGATGGCTCCACACATTCTCACAACTGGGTTGTGTGCATGTGCTCTTCACTTGTTGGACAATCCCTAGTTCATGTAAATTTTCAAGACCATATGATAGTCTCGCGCCCACTAGTATATAAGGTACCCTCTCACCTCTGGCCAACACAGTTCCTTCCAAACCCGAATTCTGACATGGGGCTGGATGGGTGGATGTTGTGAGAATGTGTGGAGCCATCTCAAAGAACCCTGGTTATAGGGCCTTCTCTTCTCCTTCGAGTGGCTCTGCAATTCTCACAACTGGGCAATTACCAAGCTGTTGTGAATGGAGGCAGACGGAATTCCCCATTGAGGCCTTAACCACAATGGCCACAGTATCAACATTGTTACTCAAAATTTTTATTTTTAACAAAGTAACTAATGTTTTTAAAGAACAAATGTAACCAATGACAAAATAACTAATATTGTACAATGTAACCATTGCTACTATGTGCCTTCACTCTATTACAGAGTTCAAAACAGCAGTACCCACGACTGAGTCCTGTTGGGTCAGGACAAAGGGAGAGCATAAAAGCGTGCTCTAAACGGCAGGTTTCAGCTTTAAAAATACCTACGGGAGATATTACATTGTTCAACGCTGCAAATGATGCCCCCATGGCTCTTACAGAATGAGCCCTAGTTTGGAAAGACAAATCCTTCCCTTCCAACTCGTAACAGTTTTCAATGGTTAACGAAAACTTGAGGTCCATCACCTTGAGATGGATTGTGAGGAAATTTTCATTCGCATAGGACATGAAAAGATATTCTGTCTTCCTAATGTCTCTAGTGTGTTCTAAATAATATAACAGGGAAGGCCTGGCATCCAGTGTGTGCAGACATTTTTGTTCCTTGGACTGGTGTGACTTTGGGAAAAAAGGCAGGACTATACTCTGCTGGAAATAAAACTTTGTAACCACCTTTGGTAGAAAGGAAGGATGTAGGTACAGTTCCACCCTGTCCTGATGTATCTGCATGTATGGAGGGGTAATACAGATTGCAGACAATTCACTCACTCTACATAGGGAGGTAATGGAAATTAGGAATACTATCTTCAAAGTTAGGTGGTAAAGCTTAACTGTATTAGAGGCTTCCAATACTAAAATTAGATCCCAGGTTTCCAATGTTTTCTTGTTAGGGGAAAATATATGATTTAATCCTTTTAAGAATTTCCTTACTTATGAGGAAATGTCCTTACTCATGCATGACGCGGGACACATATTGGATTTGATGTTTTGCACCAGCCTGGAGACTGGGGCTCTGATTCTCAGAGGTGTTGTTACAACACCATTATCATAGTCAGATCATTACCTCATGAAGGCCATGGCCTCCTCCTGGATTTCCTATGCTCTTCTGGTTTCCGGGACACTGTTCTGAACTGGTTCACTTCATCTCTCTTCAAATCGCTCCTTCAATCTTTCTCTTTCTGGTACCTCTTCTATGTCACTTCCCCTCTGTGTGGGAGTGCCCCAAGGCCCTTCCTGGGCCCTCTTCTCTTTTCCCTTTACACTCTTTCTCTGGGTAAACTCATTGAATCTCATGGCTTCCAGTACAACCTGTATGCTGATGACCTGCAACTCTTTCTCCCCACTCTCGTGCTCTCCATCCAGTCTCATATTGCTGACTGTCTCTCTGACATCTCTGCTTGGATGTCTCACCAACAACTCAAGTTTAATATGGTCAAAACTAAACTCCTCCTCATCTTCCCCCCAAAATGTTCCCCTCCTACTTCCCTCTCAGTTTCCACTGAGGGTGTCACCATCCAGCCTGTCCCTCAGGCGTGTAACCTGGGATTCATTTTTGACTCCTCCCTCTCCTTTATGCCTCAGATTCAGGCTGTTGCCAAATCCTGCTCTTTGCCCTGTATAATATTGCTAAAATCTTATTGTTGCCACTAGGACTGGGACAACCGGATCTTCTGGTATCCGATAATGCCGGTACTGGGCGTACCGGCATTATCGGATTCAACCCGGTAATCCGGCCCGTTTCCCGGAACCGGATTTTTTTTACATTGCGGCCATTCAAATGAATGGCCGCAATGTAAAAAAAAACCCACAAAAAACCCTGCGTTTCCCTCCCCCTCCCAGGCTGCGCGGGTGGAACTGTAGTGTACTGTATGATCCCTGGGGTGGGGTGGGGGTTAACACCCCCCCGTCACCCCAGGGATCACCCTACTTGCAAGTTCCCACCCAGGGATCCTACCTTCATGGAGCTCTGGCGGTCCGGCGGCTTCAGCGCTGACTGTGGCTGCCGGCTTCAGACGCTAGTAGGCCTTCC
>QEPC01009342.1:1251756-1264425 GCA_003113815.1 Sphenodon punctatus
GTCCCCCCTTCCACCCACGCAGCCTGGGAGGGGGAGGAATTTTTTTATTCCATTGATTTCAATGGGGACAGTGTCCCATTGAAATCAATGGAATAAATCCGGTACCGGTATACCGGATTTAATCCGGGAATCTGGTTTTTTGGAAACCGGAATCCGGAAAATCCGGTAGCCGGTAATTGCACTGGGGTCCCACCTCTAGTTACCACTACAAAAACCCTAGTCCATGCTCTAGTCATCTCTTACCTTGACTACTGTAACTTCCTCCTTACTGGTCTCCCCTTCTCTGATCTTGCCCCCATCGTCTCTGTTCAATGCTCTGCTGTCCAAGTCATTCACCTTGCCTGTCGCTTTGATCACATTCAGCCCCTCCCCCTCGCCCTACACTGGCTCCCTCTGTGGGAACGCATTTGACACAAGCTCCTGGTCTTCACCTTCAAGGCTCTTCCTGCCTTGCTCCCCCATATCCCTTCGCTCTTCTATCTTACCACTTTACTGCTTGGGAGCTTCGCTCCTCCTCTGCCCCAACTCGTCTTCTTGCAACTTCTTTGCTCCTCTAATCCTCTTCACCCCTTCTCTCTCGCTGCCCCCTATGTCTGGAACTCCCTCCTTAGATACATGTGTTCTACTCCTTCCCTCCCAACTTTCAAATCCCTCCTGAAAACCTACCTCTTCTGTCAGGCTTTCCCTGGTTTGTCATGAGTGAACATGCCCTCCTCCCTCCCTCCGAATCTCTTCCCTGTAACTAAGTTAAGTACGTGCACCTACATATTATCAAACTCATGAATATATCCGTGTCTCTCCTGAGGTTCACCTCTGCATCGTCTCCCCCTTCCTCGTCTCTTAGATTGAAAACCCTTGGGGTAGGGATTTGTCTATAGCTACTGATTGTACAGTGCCAGGTACACTGCTGGTGCTATATAAATTATTTATTATAATAATAAAACTAAGAGAACAGTTTATTTTATTTCTAAATAATATGATGTCTTCTCTTTTTACTGGTTACATGCCTTTGGTTTTTTGCACACACACTGCTGATGGCATGAGGGCAAAAATAAATGCTGCTGTAAGCCACCTGCAAAAATACATGATGAAAAAGGAATCCAGGATGGTAAGGCCTGCTGGGGCTTTCAACTAACAAAGTCTTCGGTTCAAATCCTAGACCTGATCATGATCTAAAATAAACTTAGTGGCCTCATACACATTCCACGTGGACATTTGTTCACATCATATATCACCACACAATATTGACTGTTTCTACTCAAGAAAAGCAGATAACTTATGTCATGACTGAAATGCATTGTTCATGACTTTGTCATAAGATTGTACCAATGATACCAGCCTCCCACTTCCTTGAGTAATACCAGCACATGCCTTCTCTTCCCTAATATCATCAAAGAATTTAAGGAACATATATTATTCAGAAGAACAAGGAAACAGTAAATTATTTTTTAAAATATAAACAAATAACTTTAAAGTACTCTTTTGGTACAGGTAGTTATTGCGACCTCACATTTTAAGTACTGCAGCATACACGTAGTTCTTATCCCTGGCCCAAATATTGACGATGTAAAGTGAATATGTGTAAATAAAATATGAGGAAAAAAACAAAAGAAACCTTGGCTCAAAATGTGGTGCAGGGCCATTAGCAACTTCAATGTGCTTATGTAAGAGATTAGTGTCATCCTCTGCAAGCTCTGGACCTTGGGCTAACTTCTGCCATTCTCTCCGTCTGTCATGAGTAGCCCTAGGCACTTTTTCTGGTTCGTGGGGGCGATCTAGATTCTTCTGCTGTAAGAAAATGTTGCAAAGAAAACAGACAACTGAAACCTTCTTTTAAAAGAAGCCCTGCTTTTTAAAATTAGTTAAAAGATATAGAAAACAATCTCATTTATACAGTAAGAAACATTTTTACCAAATAGGAACATATGAACCAAAAGCTTAGCAAAGGAAGAGGATTTAAATCTATAATACGTAGCTAAAGAATACAAACAATGATAGTGTAATCATGCTAAGTCAATTCAGAATCTAAAAATATTTGAAATGAGGACCTGAATTTGAACACTCACATTTGTATTTACTATGCTAAGCAACATTTAAGCCAATAATGACAAAATTAGCTTGCAACAAGTGGGTGAAAACAGATGTGACAGTAGCACACAATAGCCTTCCTTAGCCTTGGACTCACCTGCGTGTCTGGTCAGTTGCCGCTAGATGTTCACCCACTACTACCCTGGGGCGGGCTGCCAGCTGCTACAGGATATGTGTGTATGTGGGGGGGGGGGGAGGTTGTTATCCCTCTTGTCTGTTATGGGCCTGCCTAGTCCTGGTGATTGGAGGGAGGGACCCTGGAGGAGCACGTCATCTGGTCCTACCGAAAAGCTGATCGGGGGGAGGGAGTCCTGGAGGATCAGGTGCATCTGGTCTTGCTGGGTGAGGGCGCACCTCTGGCCCCCTCCATCAGCTGTTTGGTGGGAGCTCTTCCTGGGGGTCTGATCCTGCTAGGCAGCAGTGGCCCAGGAGTCCTGTTCTGTCCTCTGGCTGACCCTGAGTGTGGAGGGACCTGTGACAGTCTGGGACAGTCTGCTGGTGTGAACAGCCCTCCCTGCCAACCTGAGTAGCAGCAGCTGCAGGGGCCTGCCCCAGGAGATGCCTCGCTGCCATCACGTCTGTTTTCACCCAGTGTCTCCACCTAGTTTTCTGTAGCTTACTTTTTTGCAGTTAAAATGCTTTCCCAAGATCATCACTAATTTATACTCATCATTTCTAAATAGTTTCCAAGCATATGCGTTCCGTGGTAAAATAGTTTGGACTTTATTTTTTAAAAAAGAAACTTCTGTAGAATGATTTCAGATTATAGCTTTACTTGTTAGGATTTTGTTCATTTTCAGTTAGTGCTATAAGGCTCACAATGTATGGTAAACCTATCAACTAGGGTGAGACAGCAGAAATTTTTTTGTTCCTTTGAATGGTGTCTTTTCACAAGAAAAACTTATATAACCAGATTATTTTAGCTATATTTTCACTATGTTTGAAAATATTTTCTAAATTAAAAATGGAACTTTCTAAACTACAGAAGTAACACATGGTCAAGCAAACACTTTCTAGGACAAAAATAACCTAAAGCTTGTTAGGCAGGGATCATCATACCTTCTGCTTTCTCTTTTCCTTTCTCTTGTCTTCAGTGTCCTGTATCATCTTTTCTTTCCATAGATCAAAGAAGTATGAAGGGTTGGTGTAAAACTTCAAACCCTCTTTTCCATCATCTCTGAGGTAAAATAATAATGAGAAAATACATGGTTAATTTAGCAAAGCGGATTAAATGCTGAGACAAAGTAAAAGTATCTTAATTGGTAGGTAGATGCAATTTAGCCACTCAAGTGGTTTTAATGGAACACACAGAGAAGCATCCTAGGGCGTTGATAGACGATCCCGCTGAGAAGCGGGATCATCCAGCGCCGGCATCTGTCCCCCGGCTTCCTTTCTCTGCTGTGTCTGCTGCTCAGACACGGTAGAGAGAATTTGTGCGCATGTGCGCCCTTCCGCGCATGCACACAAGCCCAGGGAACCCGGAAGTGCAGCGTTAAGCCGGCACTTCGGGGATCCGCGTTGGAGGGGGCAGGATCGCCTGCCCCCTCCGACGTGGGATAACATGCAGCCGGAACGGATAGATGAGCGTAAATAAAGGCGGCTGATCAAAGGATCAGCCGCCTTTTTCGTCTCGTCTATAAACGGCCCTAGAGTCTATAGGAGCTTAACTGGCATGGAAGATGTCAAAAGGGGTTGCAAGGGAGAAAAGATGAATTGTAACAAAAGGTGGGGGAGGAGGCATTGTCTAGACAACCACTAAGGTAGATTTTATTGTACAATGTTATAATATGGTAACTCCTCAGTACAAAAAAATTTGCATCCAAGCAGCCATCAGAAGCTCTGTGCAGCCCACTCAGCCAACATGCATCTTCCCCTCCCTGCCAAAAATAAAACAGCACCATCTGATACAATCCAAGCAACTACCTGCCTGATTGTGACTACAGAAGGATGTCCTGTGCAATATGATTTAAGTTTGTCTCCTGCCTATATGGTAAGATCCAAGATGCTAGACT
Organism: Sphenodon punctatus; assembly: GCA_003113815.1. NCBI lineage: Eukaryota > Metazoa > Chordata > Lepidosauria > Sphenodontia > Sphenodontidae > Sphenodon > Sphenodon punctatus. The sequence goes on from QEPC01009342.1 coordinate 1,255,857, forward strand.
TGAACCTGGGCAATCAGGGTTCAAATCCCAGCTTAGCCATGAACTCACTGGGTGGCCTTGGACAAATCACTCTCAGCCTCAGTTCCCTTTTTGTAAAATGGGAATATATGTATCCCTGTCTCTCTGTGTTCCCCTCCCACTTGTCTCCTCTTCTTTATCCATCCTAGATTGTAAGCCCTCTGGGGCAGGGACCTGTCTCTAATTACAACTGTTCAGTGCCATGCACATCACTGGCACTATACAAATAATAAACAGAGGCACCAGAAGGGGCACTACTTAACCTCCACAGACTTATAGTGTAAGTGCCAGAAATACTTTGTGCTAAAAATTCTCCACAAAAAAACCTGCAGTTTTTTGCCATGACACATCCCAAGTTACCCGGTTGTCAACCAATCTCAACACCATGGTGATGTATGCTATTTGTCCACATCATCATTAATATCTCTCATTAGTATGGTGTAAAATCAAGGGCGAGGATCTTCCAGCTCATGGGCCAAATTTGGCCTGCCACTGTTCCCCCATCCTGAGCACATGCATTCAGTACCCCTGTCATAACAGCTGAAACTTGATCTTGAGTTTTTCTTGGTTAGCATTGAGAATCATGGTTCTTGACTCGTTTTAAGTGAGAAACGATAACTGAGAAAAATGCCAATTCTTGACATTTCTTGGTTGAGAAGTTTTTCTCAAAATATCGTTTACTGTGATTTACTGTTTACCCTATACAGATTGAACATGTACCGCCTTCATCCTGGTTATGAGCATGGCATGGCATTTGTGCATGTGCCTTACCGGGACGAAGGCAGTACATGGCAAATTGGTATATAGCAAATGGTACATTACAGTAAATGGTATTTCAAGAAAAGTTTCTGAACTGAGATTTCTTATCGAGATTGTACTGAGATCTTGGTGACAATTCTCGATTCTTGTGATATTTTCATGACCAAAAAAAATGGTTCTAATTTCAGCCCCAATCTTTAGCCTTTTCTGGCCTGTAGAGCATGTACTGATGATCAAAGCGGCCCATGGGTAGGAAAAGGTTTCCCCATTCCTGGTGCAAGTAGTGCTCCTGTCACTGGAATGAAATTAATTTTCTAGGCACATGCTTTACTCAACCATATAGTCTATATGTGAGGCCTACAGGTGTACACTGATTCTATAAAAGAAACACCTGAAGGCTGTGCACAGTATTACATAACCTTTAACCAGCAAAGAAGGGCTCCGGGGAACTCATGACATTGATAGTGTAAGCAAAGGCGCAACAGAGACAACCCCAAACTAAAGGATACAGATGACTTAAAAGAATGGCAAAACAAAAAGCAGGCACTATACTGAAATCCTAAAGTGTAAATCCATACAAAGTATGCCAATGTCTACACCACAACCATTAGCAAAATAAACCAGATTCAATATTTTTATGCTGTTTTCTGCAGATGCTCCCTCCCTTCTCTCTCCTTTGTATAGCACAGTTGTTGTTCTCAGCATGCTGTGAACAAACCACATTCCTTGTCAGTCTAGCTGAGCAGTACTCTCCACTAGTCAGTCACAACTAAAACTGCAGCAAATTTCATTTAGCACTTCTGCAAGATCCCAGGTTTGAGTTTCTTGCCTGTAAAGGGGTCTGTTTTACAGTGCCTTAACACCACTTTCATGATTTTGTGGACTATATTATCATAAATATTCTTCAAATAAATTTACTATAGTAAATAAAATGCATACCTTAAACAACAATTAACTTTAAAATTATAGAAAAGTTCATTCAATAGATTAGTCAACATGTTGACCAAGTACTAAGAATCCTTCACATGAACAGTAAGACAGATTTGGATTCTAACAGATAGACATGCATCTCTGGTTTTTAGTCCTGTTTATTATGCAAGTAAAGTCTATCACAAAGTGGAGTGGTTTCTCTTCCTGGGGCAGTTTGATACAATTTTCAGGAATTTCAGCACGCTTATAAAGCATTTCAGAAATTTTAAATCTCTTATATGGAGTGTAAGTATCAAGTGTAGATGAATTGTTTTGTCTTCATATTGGTCCTTTACTCTGAGAAATTTAGACAACTTACATCTGATGAGAACAGACTTTAATGGTGTTCAATTATTTTATTTTAGTACCATAAGAATACTCATAATTGATGCCTATAGCATCTTTCTCCTCTTTTTTTCTTATTCTGTATCCTCTTAATGCCAGTTGCTAGATAAGAATATTACCTGAAGAAATGAACAAATCACTTCTAAAATGAGACTCTTGCTCTCAACAACAATAGAGTGTAAGGAAATAATTTTCATGTAAATAGACTCTCAAAAATAATTTAGCAGCAAAAGTCCTATTTCTAGTGTTATTCTTTATACTAAACAAAACAAGGCAAATACCCTCTTGAATAAGCAATTACTAGCTTTCATAACATATAATATTATACAGGAAATGGAAACCTTCAATGGCTTCATAACCAATGTATGTACGATCAGCATCAAATTTGATCAGAATGTCAAAATATCATAATCTCTCCGCAATTTTCCAGTATTGAACTTAGTGATAGAACTATGCCATTGATGACACTGCCAGAAATTAAATACATAATTTTTCTTCTTTCATCTAATACAACAAACATGGACCTTCTAAAATGGCTTTTCTTTCCAGTGTAACCTAGGAGTAAAATTTATAACAAACAAACACAGAAAGCCTGGTTCTGGCAGGCGCTCTCCCACTAAAGTAGCATCTAATTTCAGAAGTGTCTCTGTTTTGAGAACCAGGACTGAGATGAGAACAGATCTTAATTGAGGACTAGGGTACTGCTCAATATTAATAAAGGTGGCAGAATATTGCATTGAGTTAGTAAAGATTAATTAGAAACTGGATTTTGTTCATTTTTAACACAGACCTGTAAGGAGTGAGTATGTTGAGGGGGGGAGGCTGTTCGCAAATGTCGTAAGTCTCCTGCAAAGGAATGGGCAGAGTCTTGCGGTCAAATAGCTGCTGATCCTGAATTGTGGAACTCCGGAAAGCTTTCCTCATTGTAATATCCTGTAATGACACTAAAAAACACCACCGAATTTTAGAAAAATTGAATGACTAAACATATTTGTGAACATATGCAATTCATTTTATGCTGGTAAATCTATCTGAAGTTGTAAAGCACCTGATAAGTCTGAACAGTACTATTAACAACCTATATGTCACAGGAGCACCTGGGTTTTATAGACATATGTACGTTATACAATTATACCTTGGGGGGGAGGGGGACTTTTATTTATTTATTTCATTAAATTTATCAACTGCACCCTCCTGCTAAAGCATCTTCGGGTGACTCAACAATAAAGCCATAAAAATACTTAACTAAAAATATAAATATTAATAAAAAGCAAGATACAAACAACAGTCAATAAAACAGACCCAAGATGGAGCTACAACCCCTCCCTCCCTCCTATCACCCATTTCCCATGCCAAAAGCCAGGCCTTGCATTGCCTTTGGAAAGAGGGAAAGTCCAGGGCCAAGCGGACCTCCGTTGGGAGGGAGTTCCACAGCCTTGCTGCAGCCACTGAGAACACCCTCCCTATGGTCGCCACCCAAAATACTCGGGGGACCTTGAGGAAGGCGCTCCCAGTTGACCGCAGGGGCCGATCCAGGACCTGGGGTGACGTGATCCCACAGGCAGGCAGAGCCCAGACCGTACAGGGCTTTATAGGTCAACACTTTGAATTGGACCTGGAAGACTACAGGCAGCTAGTGCAAAGAACGGAGCACTGGTGTAATGTGCTTGCGGTGGCCCACCCCCTTAAGGAGGTGGGCTGTCATGTTCTGCACCAGCTGCAGTCTCCGAACGGTCATCAAGGGTAGCCCCACATAGAGCATGTTGCAATAGTCCAGCCCTGAGGTGATTAAAGCATGGATGATGGTGACTAGGTCAGAATTCGAGACATGCAGCCGAAGCCGTCACACCAGATGTAACTGGCGAAATGCACCCCTCACCACAGCCATCACCTGGACATCCAGGCGGAGCTATGATTTGAGGAGCACCCCCAGACTACGAACCTGAGGGACCAATGGAGGGCGGACCCCATCAATGACAGGCGCCACCACTCCCCTGGCCTCTCCCACCAGCATCACCTCTGTCTTGTCAGGATTCAGCTTCAGACAGCTTGCCTTCATCCAATCCCTCACAGCCGCCAAATATCGGGTAAGCACCGAGACTGCCAGATTTGGGTCAGCTGAAAATGAGAGGTAAAGTTGGGTGTCATCAGCATACTGATGACATCACACACCAACCTTGCCCAAAGGCTCCATTCACATGTTGTACAAGAGAGGGGACAGAATAGAACCTTGCGGGACTCCACATGTGAGGTCCTGGGGACATGATGAACAATCACCCAGCACTACATGTTGAGTTCTCCCGGCCAGGAAGGAGCGGAACCATTCAAAAACAATCCCGCCTACCCCAGCTTAGTCCCACAAGTGAGTCACCAACATCTCGTGGTCAACGGTATCAAATGCAGCCGAGAAATCTAAAAGGATCAACAGGGACAACTGTCTCTGGTCCAGCTCACAGCAAAGGTTGTCAACCAAGACCACAAGCACAGTCTTAGTGCCAAAACCCGCACGAAAGTGGACTGCGAAGGATCCAGAAAACTGACATGATCCAAATGCCCCTGACGCTGCTGACCCACCACCCATTCAATAACCTTCCCTTTAGTGCTTTAGCAAAATGTAGTTAGATAATGTAAACATGTGTACGCCTGCACTATATATTCAGTCACATTATCTTATATTCAAGACAAAAGATTTATCACCAGAAGACCTTTGCTAACCTGAGCTCAGGCTGCTGTCAGGTTCTTCATTACGAAGTGGGTTCATACAAGATGAATTTATAACAAGTGAACTACTGCATCAAAACCCAAGAGGCTCTGTATTTCCAACGTGCCTTATAAAGTGAACCCATTCCATTACATGATTCTCTTGGAACTATGAGATAATTCTTCACCTTGATGAAGTGGCTTTTGCTTGAACTCCTATTAAAATTAATGGACCCAATTTTGCATTCCTCGCAAGTGTGGCATTGCTAGTGGGATTTCACTGAGGATCCAGTTCAGGACAGTACTTAAGCACATCCCATTGAGGTCAACAGGATTTAAACACTGCTTGATTACTTTTCTACGAAGAAACGGACTTCAGTAGGTGCTTAAAGTTAAGCAATAACTTTATTAAGAACCAAATCAGAATCTTAAAAACTACAGGATCAACGTCAAAAGGAGATGCCATTGCTAATCCTCGATACATTTACGTTGTTAAATGTAATGCAATAGGCTTTATTTTTAAACTGGTTGAAACTATTAAGTCCTAGTACCAAGGGTTATGTGGGAATACATGCATACATGCATGAGGTGTTTAACACTCCATGAATCTTTCCACAAAATTGCAAAATATTGATTTTTTATAATATAATTATTCTACTAAAGTAGAATAAGCCCTTTAATTTAATAGATTGTTTTTATTTTTAGTAGTCATGAGTATTTAATCAATTTGCAAGAACCAAATACAATGGGCACAAAACTAGGATAACAACACTGATTCAAAAATAACATTAATATATAAAAATTCTGCTGTGAAGCAGCTAAAGTCAGAGCCAATAAATCATACCTAATTCAAACACAGGTAATGAAAAGTGTAAAAATCTAACAGCACATAGCCATTACTACTGTGCATCGCACCAGAACCTTAACTCTGCCCACCTAGTGCTGGGCATTTGACCAGTCAAAAACTACTTGGTCAAATGACCGGTCAAATAATGGTCAAGTATTTTTAAAGCATCAACTTATTAGAACAATATCAAACAAAGAGTTTAATCATCAACAGGCTAGATACTTATGCTAATTACAAAAACAAGTTGTGAAATGAAGTTAATTCTAAAACAATGTAATGAATTATTATAACTGTTAATGTTAGGTTACTGTAAATGTAAATGATAGTTAAGACTGAACAGTTTTTCTTCTCCTTGGCTTTTATCCTGGACTCCAAAGTCAGCCTGAACAGTTACAAAATTTTAAAGAATGAAATTTATATTTATTTATTTCAAATTCTAATACCCCGCCCTCTCCAACCACAGGCGGCTTGGGGCGGCTTACAGAATAATAATAATTCAATTAAAGCACAGCATAATATAAAATCCCCCCATCATCTCATCTCCCCCACCCCCCTCACCATTTCCTTCACCAAATGCCTGGCGGAACAGCCAGGTTTTAAAAGCCCAATGAAAAGTTAGCAGGTCTGGGGCCAGGTGAGCCTCCTCCGGGAGGGAGTTCCACAGCTGAGATGCAGCCACCGAGAACACCCTCACCATAGTGCCCTCCCGATTTACTCAGGGGACCTCCAAGAAGGCGCCCCCAGTGGATCGCAGGGGCCAATCTAGGATCCGGGGAGTGAGGCGGTCCCGCAGATGGGTTGGGCCGAGGCTGTGTAGGGTTTTAAAGGTGAGAACCAACACCCTGAATCAAACCCGAAAGAAAATAGGCAGCCAGTGCAGAGAACTGAGCACTGGTGTAATGCGCTCCTGGCAACCACATGCTGTAAGGAGCTGGGCCACTACATTCTGCACCAGCTGCAGCCTCCGGACCCATCACCAAGGGTAGCCCCATGTAGAGTGAGTTGCAGTAGTCCAGTCTCAAGGTAACAAAAGCATGAATGATGGTGGCCAGGTTGGAGTCTGAGACATAAGGTCAAAGCCGCTGAACCAGATGTAACTGGTGGAAAGCCCCCTTCACCACTGTCTCCACCTGGATATCCAAGCAGAGCTGGGAGTCCAGGAGCACCCCTAGACGCTGCACCTGGGAGACCAGAGGGGACAAACCTCAATGATGGTGGAAGTCACACCCGTCGCTCTCCCCACAAACATTACCTCCGTCTTGTCAGGACTCAGTTTCAGTCGGCTCCGCCTCATCCAGTCCCCCACAGCCGCCAAACACTGGGAAAGCACAGAGACTGCTGGGTCTGGGTCCGATGAAAATGAGAGGTACAGCTGAGTGTCATAAGCATATTGATGACAACTCACTCCGAACCACCTCACGACTTCACCCAATGGCTACATGTACACGTGGAACAGGAGTGGGGACAGAACAGAACCTTGCGGGACACCACACAAGAGGTCATGGGAGAAAGATGACTTATCCCACCACCACCTGTTGGGATAAAAGAGTTGGGTCCTACCGGCTAGGTAGGAACGGAACCATTGTAGAACCGTCCCACCCAATGCTGCCCGGTCCCATAGGCGAGTCACCAACAGCTCATGATCAACCGTGTCAAAAGCTGACGAGAGATCTAATAGGATCAGTAAGATCAAATGTCCTTGGTCCATCTCCCGGCACAGGTCATCGACCAAGGCCACAAGTGCCGTCTCAGTGCCATACCCTGGGCAAAAAACTGACTGAGAGGGATCTAGAAAGCTGAGGCAATCTAGATGCTCTTTGAATTGCTGAGCCACCACCCGTTCAATAACCTTCCCTAAAAAGGGAAAGTTATTGAACGGGTGGTGGCCCCTAAAAAGGGAAGGTTAGAGACTGGTCGATAACTGGCGAGCGAATCAACGACAAGCGATAGTTTCTTGAGCAGATGCCGGACCACCGCCCCCTTCAAACATTCCGGCACTCTGCCCTCCCCAAAGGGCAGGGCAGAGATAAAACTGAAATAAAACAAAGTAACACCAACTATAAAAGAAAACTCAGTTTTAAAAGGCAATTATGCTAAGTAGGCAACAGGCTAACTCTTCAAGCATTTTGCTTTGCATTCTCTTCATCAGCTTCAACTGCTTGATTTTCAGCACCATCATCAGTACCTGAACTGGGAGGTAGGGGGAGGCCCTGGTTCAACTCTCACCTTAGCCAGAAACCTACTAGGTGACCTTGGGCCAGTCACAATATTCTCTCATCCTAGCATACCTCTGGGTTGCTGAGAGGATTAAGAGTGTTAATTAGTTCTATGTGAAGTGCTCCAAATGCCATGGCGGGGGGGGGGCACTATATACAAATAAATATTATATTATCATCAATCATCATCATAATCAAATGTCAACGGTATCACCTTTTCCCTTTTCATTTGAATATTTAATCAACTCTTAATTTTCAATTTATTTTGAAAACCAAGCCAAGCACATGCACCTGAGACTTCGCATCCGCATGAATGTTTGTTTGTCTTCTCCCCTGCCTCTCCCACTGTCCCCTCTCCCTGTCTCCACCTCCTTGTCTTTTAGATTGTAAGCCACAGGCAGGGACCGCGTCTATGTTCTGTACAGTGCCAGGTACATGACCGGCGCTATATAAATGTTTATAATAATAATAATAATAATAACCTTAAATTGTGATACATTGGTTACAAGCTTCCCAGCAGTGGAGGTGGTTCAGTCTATTTCTGGCTTTTGAATGGATGAGCCCCCAAAATAACCAATTTCGTTCCACAAATTAGGGATGTGCGAATGCGGTTCAGCCGTTCGGCCCGTTCAGACAGCGGAACTAACAGTTCGGCCCCGTTCGGATGAGTTTGGGCGTGTTAAACGAGGCTGGAAGGCCCGGGGGGGGGGGGGGG
>QEPC01009342.1:1264834-1278140 GCA_003113815.1 Sphenodon punctatus
CTCCCTGTGTTCTTTCTCCCTACCCTCCATTGAATCCTTCCCTCCTCCCTGTATATATTCCATCCCTGATTCCCTTCCCCTGTTTTTGGATTTATTTAGAGTAGCATTAGATTGATTTAGGTTTCATTTCAGTTTTGTACCCAGCCCTGTGTTGTTTGTTGTGAGCTGTCTGTGTCCCCCCCCACACCCCAATCTCTGTGTATATATATATTGATAGATATTAGATATTAGTTACTATAGATAGATAGTTTTAGGAGTTAGTTTAGCTATAGAGATAGATAGAGGTAGTGTGTAGTGATTCAGTTTTAATATTTTATAGCATGTTTGTAGGACTAGGCCTTTGTAGATATTAGATAATATTCCATTTAGTTCCATAGGTTTTAGAATAGTTGCTACCCGTAAGGTGGGCAATGGGGCACATGGCAGAGGTGGCAGGGGCCGTGGCAGTAGGCATCAGCCCGAGCCCATCACCACACCTCAAGCTGCACAGGCCTGATTTTGGCAGTTGGGCTTCAGAGGCTCCCAGCAGTGGTACTAGCCGGGGTGTGGTTCAGCGGTGCCTCCTGTCAGCGTCCTCCACTGCCACACAGGGCACTGGAAGGCCTGCAGTGCAGGAGGCTGCGGCTGTCTCTGTTGCAGCTGCAGGAGCAGGTGTTTTGGGGTCAGATGTTCCTCAAGGGTCACCAATGTCCCCCATTGTTGAGGTGATCCCCAGCGGTCCAGGGCTGGTGGATCCCACCCCGGCTGCTAGAGACAGGGCCCGATCCCTGGGCAATGGCAGCAGGGAGAGGAGCAGCAGTAGCAGCAGCTCTAAGGAGCACAGGGAGAGTGGCAGGAGCATGGTGGGCACTCCATCAGCCTCAGGGTCCCAGTACTCCCCTTCACGGAACATCACTCTGATTGGGGACAGTGAGGCAGACACTAGTCCTGCGGAGGAGATGTCTGCCTGCCTGCCCTGGCAACCCTGGATGATGTGCCCCACTGGCCTGGTAATACTGCTGCTGCTGTTCCATGGGTGTTCTGCCCTGGCAAATCCAAATGTGCCCACGCAATCCTGCTGCTGCCGTCTCTGCTGTTCCATGGGTTCTGTGCCCGGTCAATCCAATGCCTGCTGCTGCCGCCAATGCTGCCTCTGCTGTCTGTGACCTGGGTTCTGTGCCCCGGCAATCCAATGTCTGCTGCTGCTGCCAATTCTGCCTCTGCTGTCTGTGCCATGGGTTCTGCTACTGGGCAATCCAATGTTTGCTGCTGCTGCCAATGCTGCCTCTGCTTTCTGTGCCATGGGTTCTGCTACCGGGCAATCTAATGTCTGCTGCTGCTGCTTTCAATGCCGCCTTTGTGCCATGGGTTCTGTGCCCAGGCAATCCAATGTCCGCTGCTGCTGCCAATGCCACCTCTGCTGTCTGGCCATGGGTTCTGTGCCCGCATAATCCAATGTCTGCTGCTGCTGCCAATGCCGCCTCTGCTGTCTGTGCCATGGGTTCTGCTACCAGGCAATCCAATGTCTGCTGCTGCTGCCAATGCTGCCTGTGCCACGGGTTCTCCTACCGGGCAATCCAATATCTGCTGCTGCTGCTGCCAATGCCGCCTCTGCTGTCTGTGCCATGGGTTCTGTGCCCCGGCAACCCAATGTCTGCTTCTGCTGCCTCTACTGTGCCACGGGCACTGTGCCCTGGCAATCCAATGTCTGCTACTGGGTAACCACGTGATTCACCACTGGGCAAGGCTTGACCAATTGGAAAAATAGCTTGTTGCGATCCTGAGAGTAGGATGCAAGCCTGCAATGCCCGGCCGAGCAGGGGTGCCAGCTGCAGTTACTGTACCCGGGCAATCCAATGTCTGCTGCTGCTGCATGTCAGCCATTTGCTCCTCACTCATGTAAACGGTCATAGCTCGGATGAGTAAGCCGGGGGGGAGGGGGCGAACTGGGTGTCCACGAGATTCACTAGGGTTCTGGGGCCTACATTCCAGGCAGGGAGGGCTGCCCATCCACGTCTTCCAGAAGCTGCCACTCTAGTCCCAGGACCCACCGTCAGGGTTCTGGGGCCGTCATTCCACTGATGGAGAGCCATCATTCCACTGCATCTAGAAGCTGCCACTCTAGTCCCAGGACCCACTGTCAGGGTTCTGGGGCCATCATTCCACGTCATCAAGAAACAGCCACTCCAGCCTCAGTACCCACCCTCAGGGTTCTGGGGCCTACGTTACAGGCAGGGAGGGCTGTCCATCCACGTCATCCAGAAGCAAGAGGGGTGTTGCTGCTGCTCAGCCTGCTGCTGGTGCTGCTACTGCTAGGGCTGGGGACAGGGATAGACCCCACCAGCTGAAAGGGGTGGCTGCTCCCACTCCCACCATCCCCAGGGGTGTCCTGCTGCTGTTGCCGCACACTCTCCAGAGCCCTCTCTGCCTGCCGGACCCTCTCCACCAGCTCACCCTTTCAGTGGCCATAGAGCGGTGTCTGGCGTGCCACGCTGCCCTTGACTCTGGGGTCCAGCATGGTTGCCAACACATATTCCTCTCACTGCAGGAACTTATCGAACCGTGCCTTCAGCCCTGCCTTCAGCTGCTGCACCAGGTCAACCGCCTCAGCCGCCAGGTTCTTGCCCTGAGGACCACAATCCTGCCCCTGGAGAATCTCCTCCAGCCTCCTGAGAAGCCTTTCTGCTTGAGAAGCTGCTCGAGCATCAGGAACGTGGAATTCCACCTGATGCACTGGGGAGCCTTGCTCAACCTGCTTCGCCCAGAGGCGATCGCTGCCCTTCACGCTCCAGTTAAAGAAACCGGCCAGCTTCCTCCCCCACTTGATCAGGAAGCCTGCCCCAATCCCCTTCTTTCCCAAGCCCAGAGCATCCCTGACCACCAGGAAAGGATGCTGGTGAAGCCTCCCTTGCGGACTCCCCTCAATATGTTGGCCGCGTTGTCTGTCACTACGCACCCCTTGGTGAAAGGCGCGCCTGGCGTGACCCACTCCCTCACCATGGCGGTCAGCGCTGCCTCGATGTTCCGAGACTTTTTGAGGATGCACCTGAGACCTCGCATCTTCATGAATGTTACACCCCTTGTCTCTCCCTCTGTTCCACTTCCTTTGTCTCCCACCCCCGAGATTGTAAGCCCTAGGGCAAGGACCGTGTCTATTCCATTACTTTGTAAAGTGCCAGGTACATTGCTGGCGCTATATAAATGCTGGCAAAACATCATAATCAAGAATGTCAGTACAGGGCAACACCCGGCCACTCCTCCTTCAGCAGCAGCTGACTAAAGTGCCTTCTTGCATGTTTGAAGATCTTTAAGAGATTTAATAGAGGATGCCCATCAAGCACAACAAGGCTTACTCAACATCAGTACAACTTAACGCTGTACTAAATAGTGCTGAAATATGGCTGCTGGTATTTGTTTATTTTTGAAAAACCTGACAATGCTTTTCACTTTTGATATACGTGATGAAGAAGCTGATAAATCCTTAACATCATGAATGAAGAGCTGCATCACATGAGCATCACATTTATTGCATAAAGATGTGGATACTCATTTATCAACAAAGCCCAAGCAGTTTTCATATTAGCTGCACCACTGAAATAACCTTCTGTGGACTAAATTAATTGATTATACTTTTAAACTGGTCAGCAACATAATCCTGCTGTCTGCTGATGTTCAGTTGGGCACTGGAAGGAATAACACACTGTTTTTGGAGTGGTTACCATGAAGTTGATGACACCCTCATTGTGAATATTATACTTCACCCATCAGATGCTAGAAACATATGAGGAACTTGTGCAATAAGAATACCAACTTTATTTTTCACATCTTCTACTTCAGCATTCAGAAGACTTCCTGCAAACTGTTTCCTACTTGAAACTTTGGAAATTGGATGCAATTTTTGAAAGAATTCTAGCATATTAGGATTTTCAACTATATGAAAAGGTGTATTGCTGGCATAAATACCTCTAGCAAACATACGATCAAATTTCTTTTTCTGGTCATCAGACATTTGATCCAAAAAACTCCTAATACCAATTTGATGAACATCTGAGTACTTTCCAGGAATAGGAGTTCTTGGTATTGAAGCACATGGAGTAGAAAAAAATATTAGAAGACATGTAGAAGTGGAACTATAAAAAAAACTTCCACTATCACTCATATCTTCATTACAAGATTCTGTGCTTTGTGATGCTGCTGAAGATGAAGTAGAAGGAGAATGTGAAGAAAAACACAAATTTTGATATAGAGCGGTTTGCCCTTTCTTACTGTTTGACTGCAATAATCTGTCTTTAACGGTAGCTGGACACCTAGCACAGGTATTCAACAAGTGCTTCTTCATTCTATCTGCACGTGTCACATACTCAGAAGAACAGAATTTGCACTGAGTTTTAACAGATTTTCCATGTACCTTTCTACTAAAATACTTCCAAACAAATTATTTAGGCTTTCCCCGATTCTCCATAACTTGAAGTCTCAAAGCATCTCTTGTGTTTAATTCAACCAGTAGCCTTCACTTCTGTTTCTAACACCTATTGTTTTTCTAGAAGACAAATCCAATCCCTCCCAGGAGCTTGCAGAGCAGACAGCCAGTTCACATTATGGAGGGGGATACTCTTTGGTTCCTACAACAAGCACCAGGGCCAGCCTTACCACAGGGTGACCTGGGGCAGCCGCCCTGGGCCCCACTCTTTCTGATGGCCCCGCAGTGGTCTCTATTTTCACCAGGACAGGTTGTGAGGGCATCACTCCCCCTCAGTGGGACCCCAAACATGACCGCCTTCAAGGCACTGCAGAGATTACTCCCAAGGGGGAAGAGTCCACCAGGGGCCCCACATTTTATCTTTGCCCTGGGCCCCACAAATCCTAAGTCCAGCCCTGATGAAGTCACCGGCAATCGTAGCCACTTGTTTCCTTTGCCACTGGGCTTCTGTTTTGAGATGCCTGCAGTAACAGCAGATGGCCAGTAGGAGAAGCTTTGCTATGCTGCGAGGTTTGGCTTCTTTATTAGCACAGAGTACCTCCTGCAGCCCCCATATGAATAAACAGGAGGGAAGGGAAAGGAGGCTGAAGAAGCTCAGGAGACAGAAGCAGCACAGGACGTGCCCGCTTATAAATGTAGGGGGTGGGGGGGTTGTCGATAGCCATGTGTATGGCGGCTGGTGTGAAAGTCTGGTGTGTGTGAATGAGTGTAGGGAGGGGAGGGGGGTGTTCCCGGACCACTGCAGGTTAGGGAGAAAGCAGCCCTCACTCCCACTCTTGCTAACAAGTGACACCATAATGAAATAAGCATCACCTACACAACAGCATTCTTGGCTTCATGGAATATTTGACTGATGGTCAATTAACAATATTTGACTGGTCAATTGACCGGCGTGTCAACCCTAAGTTCACTACACAATATATCCACGCTAATTGTGTTAGGCGATGTATTAGTCTGTTAATGTATAGAATCAGAGTTGGAAGATACCTCAGAGGTCATCTAGTCCTACCCCCTGCTCAGTGCAGGAAATCTGCAGCTACAGCATCCCAGACAGATGGCTGTCTAGTCTCTGTGTGAAAACCTTCAGTGAAGGAGAGAGCCCACCACCTCCCTAGGCAATTTGTTCCATTGTTGAAAAGCTCTTACCGTTAGGAAGTTTTTCCTAATGTTTAACCAAAATTCGCTTTCCTGTAATTTGAACACATTATTTCTAATTTTGCCCTCAGAGGTAACAAAGAACAAGTTTTTGCCAACTTCTGTGTGAAAAGATGTACTGCTGCCTTCACATGAACTGCTGCCTTCAGGCCGCTATCATGTCTCCTTTTAGGCTGCTTGCCCATGTTAAGAAAGGGGCGGGGGCTAACATGAATTTAATTCATGTTAGTCCGGTCACATGAAACCCGCAATTGTGAGCATGGGGGTTTCAGCATTATTTCCCCCTTTCCCCATTAACAGCCTTGTCTTGCATTATTGAATTTAACAGGCCGGGAAGGAGAAAATAATGCTAAAACCCCCATGCCCACAATCGGGGGTTTCATGTGACCGGACTAATGTGAGTTAAACTCATGTTAGTCCTTGCACCTTTCTTAATGTGGGCAAGCAGCCTGAGTCTTCTCTAGGCTAAGCATACCCAGTTCCTTCAAGCTTTCCTCATAGGACTGCCCCTGACCATCTTTGTTGCCCTCCTCTGAACCTGTTCCCATTTGTTGATGTCCTCCTTAAAGCGCGGCACCCAGAACTGGACACACTACTCCAGATGAGGTCTGATCAGCGCAGAATAGAGTGGAACTTTGAAACTATGCTTCTGTTAATGCAGTCTAAAATTGCATTAGCCGTTTTTGCAGCTGCATCACACTGCTGATTCATGTTGTTTGTGATCAATTACAATCCCTAGATCCTTTTCACATGTACTGCTGCCAAGTCAGTTATTATTCATCCTATGTTTGTGCATTTGATTTTTCTTATCTGAATGCAGAACTGTATGCTCATCTCTGTTGAATATAATTTTGTTAGTCTCAGTCCAGTTTTCCAAACTATCAAGATCATTTTGAATTTTATTTTTGTCTTCTAAGGTATTAGCTATCCCTTCCAGTTTTATGGCATCTGCAAATCTGATAAGCATTCCCTGTACTCCTTGATCCAGGTAATAAAGAAATATGTTGAACAGTACTCGGGCCAGGACATTGCCTTGTGGCACCCCGCTCAATACCTTCCTCCAGACTGATGACAAACCACTGATGAGAACTCTGCAGTACAGGTCTTCAATCAGCTGTAAATCCACCTAATGGCAATATCATCTAGTCCACATTTTATCAACTTGCCAACAGGGATATCATGAGGGACTGTCAAATTCTTTGCTGAAATCAAGGTATATTACATCCACAGCATTCCCATGATCCACTAAACAAGTAACTTGATCAAAAATGGAGATCAGTCTGGGATGACTTAGGCCGCTTTTAGACGAACAGCCAGGGAAGCGCGTCCTTCAACGCGCTGGTAGAAAAAGCTGCATGGGGTGTGTTTACAGGCCAGAAACGGCGCCTGCTGTAGGAATCAGCTGTGTGCGCAGCTTCCCATGGCTCCTTTGAAGACATGTTCTAGAAACCCCGCTATTGAGGTTTCCAGAACGTGTCTTTAAAGAGGCTGCAAGCACCGCCGATTCCTACGGTGGGCAACCACTTCCGGTGCATGTAAATGCACCCCGAATTACTTTTCCTAGCGGCATGTTGAAGAACGTGCTTCCCTGGCTGCTTGTCTAAAAGCAGCCTCATTCTTGACAAATCCATGCTGGTTTCTAGTAATCACTGCATTGTTTTCTAGATGCTTACAGATCGACTGCTTTATAATCTGTTCTAGTATCTTTGCAGGTATCAATGTCAGGTTGAATGATATATAGTTCCTGGATCCTCCTTTTCTCCCTTTTTGAAGATAGGGACAACATTTGCCTGTCTCCAGTCTTCCAGTACCTCACCTGTTCTCCAAGAGGATATACAGAGGTTCTGAGGGTACATCAGCAAGTTCCTTCAGTACCCTAAGATGTAATTCATCCAGTCCCGAAGACATAAACTCATTTAAAGTAGCTAGGTATTCTCTGACCATCACTTTAGCATATAGAGAAAATAAATTGTCCGGGGAAAGAAAATCATTCCTGTCCCCCTCACTTGTCCCTAAGTTCTTTCTAAATACTTAGGGACAAAGTTCTGAGAAAGAAAAAATGATCTCCACACAGGAAGAAAGGTTCTTTGGAGGGGGGGGGGGGGGGCAGCCCAGTAGTCAACCATACTAGCTAAACACACTAGCCAGTCTTGACACACACAAAAATGTGCTGGAAAGACTTTTGAACTCATTAGCACAGTAGCACATAATAGGCTGGAAAGCCTGTTCAAGCTATTCTGTCCACTGGCATGGTAGTCAATCGACTGGAAAGCCTGGTAGGCTTTTCCCACCATTATCATGACAGTAAATAGGCTGGAAAATTTGTGCTGCCTTGACAGCCCATTATCTAGAATCTAGCCTGGGCACAGTTTCTAGTCCTTCGGCATAGCAGTCGGCTGCAAAGTTGTGCAGACCTTTCAGCTCATTAGGATAACAACAAACAGGCTGGGAACATTTCTCAAAATGCTAGGGTCAGAATTCTAAAGTGACTTTCCTACCTGCAGTCAATAACTTCCCTGAGTCGGCATGATTTTACCTTTTCAAACCAAAGAAATTTCAGCAAAGACAAAATCTATTTAAAATACACCATTCTACTAAATATTATGTAGCTACATAATGTATCTTAAGAGAAAGTCAATAACAATAGATGGTTTGACTGCCAAGGAAAAATTTCAGTCTCAGCCAAATTTAAAATCCTGTGTATAAAACGTTATGGTGGGAAATCAAACACACAATGCTTAGCAAATTCAAGACTAACCTTAAAACTAACCAAGTTAGAGATTTTGCCTCAATAGGTAGATTTTGCCTCTCTCTTTCAACTTGAGAGAGAGAGAGTGAGAGAGAGAAATGGAGACTTTAATGCCCCATTTTAAGATTTCCAAATGAAATCCTAACTATGAGGTTCATACCACACTTGGTAAAAATTTATTATTAGAATGAGAATACATTATTTATTAGATAATAAATTCTAATAATTAAAGTAAAAGTCATCATTAATTTTAAATTGATTAAAAAGTGATACTGTTTAAAGAACATTATGCAGACTGGGCTAACAGAAGTCTTACTAGGATATTCTCGGGACTATTTGAAACTGCCTTTCATAGAATGTTATAGTTGGAAGGAACCTCAAGGGTCATCTAGTCCATCCCCCTGCTTGGCTACAGGGTGACTGCAGCTACAATATCCCTGGCAGATGGCTGTCTAGCCACTTTTGGAAAATCTCCAGCCATGGAGAGCCTACAGCTTTCCTAGGCAGCTGGTCCTATTGCTGAACAGCTCTTACTTTTAGAAAGTTTTTTCAGATATCTTCCTGTAACTTCAGCCCACTGTTTCTAATCCTGTCCTCTGTAGCAACAATTCCAGTTCATGCAGTAGATTTAGGGAACCCTGTTTTATTGTGCATCCGCTTAGTATCACATCTCTCACTTTTCTTATCTCTCATGTCCAAACGATTCTTCCTTGAAGCCCAGGCTATCTACTAGATCTACATTCTGTAAACTCACTCAGTTTTTCAGAGTTAAATTCAAGGGGTACAGCACACCCCTAAAAGATGTATTCTCTCAAATTAGTTCAAGAGATGAAACAATACAAGTTTAATTTAAGCAGTACATACTGTAGATTTTGCTAATAGACACATTTCCCCAAAGGCTTTAAAAAGTTTCAAATCTGCTTACCTTCAAACAATAGATTTAAGTTGCTTTTCTTCAAAATCTGGATTTTTTTCACACAACAAATTCTTATAATCGTAATGGATTCAGCAATGTTACTACCATCTTTTAAAAGAGTATTTTTTTTAAAATACCTATAATTCTAAGGCTTTTCTTTAGTCTGTCTTTTGCAATATTATTATTTAATTAATTTCTTAAAATTTATATGCCGCCCTTCTGTAAGGTTCAGGACAACTAGCAACTGTACAAATATTAAAATACATACAATAAAAATACCCCTAAAAACCCAACCTTCTTAAAAAAAAACATAAAACCCACCCAATATAACCCCCCCAATTTCCCGGATCCAGTGCAGTAATCCAGCCTCGAGGTGATGAAAGCATGGATGACAGTTAGGGTTGCCATACCTCCCCTTTAATCAAGGACATGTCCTTGATTAAAGGGGAGGTATGGCAACCCTAATGACAGTGGCCAGATCCGAATCAGAAAGAAAAGGCCACAGCCTCCCGACCAGATGGAGTTGGTGAAAAGTGCTCCTGGCCATCACCACAACCTGACAATCCAGGTGCAGCAAGGGGTCCAAAGCACTCCAAGCCTGTGAACCTGGTTGACCAGAGGGGGCTGGACTCCATAAATAACAGGAGTCCCAATTCCTTCTAGGTCACAGGGCCAGACAACCATCATCATTTCAGTCTTCTTTGGATTCAGCTTCAATCGGCTCACCCTTATCCACTCCCAGACAGCAGCTAGATATCAGTTAAGCACTGAGACTGCAGGAGGCTTTTAGCATATAAATGTCTGTCTACTTCCCTTCACAAAACTGGTAGTGAAATAGCTGACATTGCAGAGGGCAAAAAGAATAGCTTCCTCATATAATTTTTGTGACTTTGGAACAAACCTTTGCTGACTAAAATACATTAGTAGCATCCTTGCAGGGTATTCCTATTTCAGGCTGTTTTAAGATTTATTATGATTGTTGTGGGTACTTCCAATCTATTTTTCCTATAAGTAGGATCTATTTAGTTTTAGGATATATCAATGTTTAAAAATCTTGTTCTCACCTAAATCAAGTGTAGGGAGCTACCAGATTGTGGGCCAAATCCAGTGTGTGGTGGTGGTTTTTTTTATTTGGCTCATTTCCAATTTCTGGTTCTGTCCCATGGATCCAGTGCCTCCCCCCATCAAGCAATGAAAGTTCAAGCTCAGAGGAGGAGAGCGAAGATGAGGGCATGCACTCATGGGTTGGAGCCATCCCTACTCTTCCTTCTCCCATCCTCGTCACTCCTGTTGCCATCTCCTATGTGGCCCATTGAACTTGAACTAAGTTTCAAAGCGGCCTGTGAGAGGGAAAAGGTTAGTTGCTCAGACGTTTTAAAGACTCTTGTAACTTTGTAACACTATTAGCAGGGACCCCAGCAACATGGGAGTCATGAAATGGAAAATATCAGCAGTAGTAATATATTTGTATGTTGCCATTTAAATGGCAGACACTTGTGCTTTAGAGAGCCTCCATCTTTGCATCCCCAAACCCCTGAACTACATTCCTTCACCTGTCATCAACTGAAGATTATCAATTTGTCAGTACCAAACAACTGAAGCCACATGCAGAGACCCTGGTGAACCAGGCCCTGAATTCTTTCATGGGCTATTTTGTTTTTATTCCAGGAGGGAAGGAGCACTATCGATCACTGCCTTGTTCTTGTGAATTACTCGTTGCATCAATGCCTGGTGAAGGGGGTAAACCTACATGTAGCTTTTGTGGATTTTTCCTCCGCCTTCGATCTTGTGGCTCGGGAGGTATTATGGGCCAAAATGGCAAACTTAGGTATTGATCGTAGACTATAACAGCTAATTAGATCATTGTATTCTGATACGAGTCTCCGAATCAGATTGAACAAGAGTGGTGCCCTGTCTAATAAAGTAGGGGTGGCCAGGGGTGTAAGGCAGGGGTGCCTTTTGGCGCCCCTATTGTTTAACCTCCATGTAAACCAACTCATCATTAATATGAGATATCAGGGCGAATATTTTGCCCCCAAGGTGGGGGGTCCTCGCCTGTCAATAATGATGTATGAGGATGACACGCTCCTATTGTCCACGGCAAAATTGGGCTTACAAAGACTATTGGACAACTTTGGAGTCGAATGCAAAAATCAAGGGCTACTGGTTAATTATAACAAGAGGAAAGTGATGATCTTTGCAAGGAAGTTTAAACCTGTGGCTTGGTTTTTGAATGGTCATCGCTTAGAACAAATCTGTTCTTTTAAGTATTTAGGACTTGTGTTCTCATATAACAATTCTTGGAGTTCTCATATTCATACCTGCGTGTAAGGTGTTTGAGAAGAAGGTCCTACCAAAAATAACTTATGAAGCTCAGGTTTGGGGAAATTCCCCATTAGTAGCCCTCCAGTTAGAACCGGTTCAAACTAAATTCTTGAAATCCATCCTAGGAATCCCGAAGGGGTCACCGTCTGCCCTTGTCAAACTGGAAACTGGCTTTTCCCTCAGTGGGTATGTTGGTCTTGAGGTGTTTGCTTAATTATGCTGTGAAATTATTATTAAATCCTGTTGATTCTCTAATGAAGCGTTGCTTGATTGATGGAGGGGTGTCAAAAGCCTACCCCTGGCTGAAGTATGGAATTGGTCAGTTGAATCGTTTGGGCTTGTCCCTTCCTTTCCTGGGGAAATTTCCTATTAAAACAAGTTTGAAATTGTTAAAGGAGAGTCTCCTGGATGTAGACCTGCAGACTCAGAGGAGTCTTGCAGGCCAATCCCGTGTGGCCCCTTTTTATGGCTTGTTTCTTCCCCCAAAGTCTGGATGTTCCTATTTGAAGACCATCCTTGACTATCACTTAAGAAGAGCTTTTGTAAATTTGTGGTTTCAAACTTTTACCTCGGTGGTTACTCAGGGTAGGTATACCGTTTGTCATTTTGACCATAGGCAATATCCCTGTGGGGAAGATAAAATTGAGGACGTAACTCATTACCTACTGCAGTGTCCCTTGTTTGAAACTCCACGACAGGATATGTGGTCTAAGATTAATTTCCCGCAGTCAGTTTCTCTACCTGAGTTATTGTGCTATTGTTTATCGGATAAAGTGTCAACAGTTACTAGAGAAGTGGCATTGTTTGCTAAAAGGGCAAGTGTAATTAGGAAACTATTTGTGGATTCTCAGATAATTAAAAACTCCTAAACTATTTTCTCATTTCCCCCCCTTTTGAGAAGGTATTTTCATATAATTAGATCAAAATTGTTTATGGTGCAAATGTTGTTGAAAATGTGGATGTATATGTATGGTTTTTTGTGTGTGATGTCACTCTAACTTGTCATGGCAGCAGCCAGTACAAGGAATAAATTTTATTATTATTATTTTGTTTTTAACTGATGAGTGATATATGTGCAGTAAATGTTCTCAATCAGTTCTGCTCAGGACTCCTGTGTGTTCTTTACCTGAAAACACATTTCAGTTAGTACATGCCTGTTGTGATACATGAACATACACTTGTAGTACTGAAGGAGTTAAGATGGTGTGTTTTAATGCTTTGCAGTACTAATTCACACTCTTCCATCAGCTACATATATTTCAAAAACAAAATTTGTTAAAAGTTATTAATAAACATGGTGTTCATTATTAGTAAGTGACCTTGCAAGCACCACCTCAGGCCTATCATATCCAGATAATTAACCGTCCCTCTTCTAGATATAATAGAAACCTCCTTCAGTATTGAAGCAGCTCAAACTTCACAAAGCAAGAAGATCATTCCCCTTCCCCTCAAACAATTGGTTGATCAACACAAACCAATAGATTATCTCATCTCTAAAGAAAAAATATTCAGCCTGAGAGCTCATTTATGCATTGTGGAAATCAAAAACGGAGGTTACTTACCAGTAACTCTGTTCTTCGAGAGAGCTCCGCGTATTCTCACTCTTGGGATTCACTTCCTGCTCTGCAGGCACCGGAAAACCTCTCGTCAGCAGTATCCAGGCAGATTACGCCTGGAAAAGACTAGAACATGGTGAGGGCTC
>QEPC01009342.1:1284191-1294725 GCA_003113815.1 Sphenodon punctatus
GGGGGGGTGGAGGGGGCGGAGCCCTCACCATGTTCTAGTCTTTTCCAGGCGTAATCTGCCTGGATACTGCTGACGAGAGGTTTTCCGGTGCCTGCAGAGCAGGAAGTGAATCCCAAGAGTGAGAATCGTGGAGATCCTCGAAGAAGAACTAATGTTAGTATTTTCTTCTTCCAGGTTTTGCATCTTGCCACGAAGGAGGAGCTTATTGTTCACGACAGTTGACTAAATCATGGTGACATCAATAAAGGAAATAAGACACACAAAGCTATGAATATTTTAAAGTATCAGTCCAGCTAACCTCCAGATATATCCAAAATACCATGTAAATAATTTTCTCAGGAAGTACAAGCTGATTGTGCATATGGAAATCACAAATGTTTATCTTAATCACAGCACAATGATACATTTTGTTCTGCTTTTTTAAAAGATTGTCATCTCCACCATCTTAAATAAATAAATTAATAAATATATTTAATGTAACAATTTTATTTTTGTTTTGTTAAGGAAATTAATTAGCTCCCAAGATTTTATTCATACAAAATCATGGAAATTAAAATGGGAAGCCCTATTACAACAGCTGGTCTCTCCCCCGACCAAGTCAGGATTTTTCAGCTAATGCAAAATAAGGCCTATCGCAAAGGTTGCTGAGCATAGTGGACGTGAAATGATGGAACAGGTCTCTCTCTAATTCTCTCTTTTACCCAAAGGGGGGGGAAATGGAAAAAGGTATGTAAACAGCAGTTCTATAATATATAATTGGTTTTCTCTTGAAGCTGCCTTACAAATGGAAAAAAATGCACATTTCCATGAACTGATAGTAATATTTTAATCACCTGGGAAGGAACTCTTTAGATTCTTTCCTCTCACTAAAGTGTGACCCACAATCTGGAGCAAAAATCACCCATGTTGCATATCAATATGATAACAGAAAACAGCTGTTTTGATGAAAATAATTTACATATCAAAGAAACATTAAGTTTTGTATTTTATAGCTCACTTAATAAAAGACAAGCACTAGTTTTTGCACTTACACACATGCAAACAATTAAAAGGTTCTATGCTGAAAACTTACCAGAAGACAGGCTACTTGTCTGCAACTAGTAAAAACACACTATTGCCTTTCATGAATTCCACACTTTCAGAAACCCTTTAGCCTTATCTCAATGATTCACAGGAATGCATACCAGTCTGTGGATCCAACTGCTTTCAGTTCCCGTTCTCTATTCAAAGACTCAGAAGAGGCAAGGGAGGATGGGGAATTACTATAGAGTTTTCAGGACAATATTTAAATAACTCCTGTTAAAGGCAAGTAACCCTACCTTTCTCTACTGAAAATTTAATCTCTCCAGAAAGTAGTTTCTGACTTACATTTCTACATTGAAAAAATGAAAGTTACATAATTGTAACTGAAGTTTTTTGAGAAAGTTTGTAAATTCACGTTCGGGTGCTGAGTGCTCTGTGCAGTCAGACTTTAGAACTCTTTGAAAACCTGTCCATAGGAATGCTCCTGTACTTTCCATCTCATCAATTCTGCACATGTGCAGGCCAAGACTATATATGAGAGCAGAACATCTAACCACCTAGGTTCCCTTACAAACCCTAAAGCAAGGTTGCATAGGTTCATAACTAGGACTAGAAGGGGGAAGGCAGGTGAGTTGTGGAAAAAGTGTCACAGCTGTGTTTAGAAGTGCAGAAGGGTACCAGTGTAATAGGGGACGGGGGTTCATTTTACCTATTCAAGTACTGCTTTCCATATTGCGCATTCTATCGGGTCAGTAATGTTAGTGAATATAGTGCCTGGAAAAAATATGTCCTAGGCACTGCAAATGTTCACAGCAGAAAAATGTCAGATAGAAAACTTTAACCCTAGTGGAGTGAGCTCCCAAATGTCGAGGAAGTATTATTCTCCCTGCCATGGAATAACAGGTTATGCATAAAATAGAATTCCTTTTTGAAAAGTGTAAGTGGAGACTGTATCATCATCATCATCTCCAGATGGAGATAACTTTGGATGAAGACTAAAAGCTACCTTATCCAGAGGTATACAATTCAGCAAGGTGTGGCACTCATTTTTCCAGTAATTTAACAGGCTTTGAGAGATATCTGGGAGGTTAATTTACTAACTCAGATAGAAGTCCTAGCTACTAATCCTTCACTCGCCCACCAACTGCTACCATCTGGCACTAGCAGTAATAAATTCAGTGGCAAAGTGACATTTCTGTAACACTATAAAAACAAGTTGATAGACTTAAAGCATTTAAACCAGAATTTATAAAATATTACACTTCTGAATGTTAATTTAATTGGTTGGTGCTCATAGCATTAAAATTATTATGGTTATTTTTGATTGTGATGTAAAATTATTAACTTCTCCAAAAAACCTATTCATTGTAATAGTTAAGATTACAGTCCTAAAGCTACTTATCAATAAATGGTTGCATTAGACCCCTTGTCTCTCCCTCTGTTCCCCTTCCTAAGTCTCTCCCCTAGTTCCTGTCTCTCAGATTGTAAGCCCTAGGGGCAGGGACCGTGTCTATTTTATTACTTTGTAAAGTGCCAGGTACACTGCTGGTGCTATATAAATGTTTGTTAATAATAATAATAATAATAATAATTTAAGTCAATGCTTTCAGGACTCAGACCCTAAGTCAGTAAAATACCTAGATACTGAATTTTTCCATTCATATCTATCTGCTGTAATTTACAACAGCATTTAGCTTAACAGTACTGAAGAAATAAAAAAGTACCAATTTAATAAAAAAATTAGCATTATTAATTTTCAGATATTAAATAAGGATGGCAGTGCTTGTTTTTTATTTAAAAACCTATTAAAATATTGATATTCCTCTACTTCTAGGACATCAAATTTCTCTGTAGGGAATGATACACAATTCTGGTATTTGTTAGTGACTTGTTACAATTGACATGAACAATGAACTGCAAGCCAATATTCAAAAAGAAGAGGCATGAAAGCTACGATGATCATTCACAGAAGCAAGATAAGATTCTCAGCTACACATACCTTATTTACTTATACTAGCACTAATAACTTCAAGATCAATGGCACTAACAAAATTTATAAAGGCATTGCTGAGATCAATATTAGGTCTTGAATAAGAAAACTAGTTCAATACCACTACAGAAACATATGCTGGATGTTAGATTTAATCTCCTCTTAATACAAGAAGGAATTTTATACTAACTGCTCTGTACTTGTTTGGTTTAGCAAACTCCTAAAATAAGTCTGAAAAGTATGTCTTCAGTAATTCATGAAAATATTTGGGGAATTAATTTCTCACAAAAGGTGACTTTAAACCAGAATGCAGCAGCATTGTAACCAATGCCAAGATAAAACAGACTGTTCTTTCTATTACTATTCATGGAAGAAATAATTAACATGAGTGCCTTCATATATTGCATAAATAAAATGTACACATTTGCTCCACTTAAATGATAGCACACATCTGACATTTCCCCCTTTAAGTGAAAGAGTCACTGTTTAAAGAGGCAGCTTGCTTCTCAGGGCTAGTGTAGGCACAGCACTTTGAAGATCCGGGTCTAGGAATCTTTGTGATGAGAAGAGGGGACGATTCCATCTATTTAAAAAATCTATGGACATTCTCTTCTTTTAGACACATTTCTCCCCAACATTGTGAATTTGCACATTTTTACAGAAATGTATTTCAGTGTTGGAAACCACTGATGTCTTTTTTACACTACATCAGTTAAAAAAAAGAGAAAAATAATTCAATTGTTGGTTATTTTTGATTGTGATGTAAAATTATTAACTTCCCAAAAAAACTTTGGCCCTTTTCACACAGACACTCTAACACTGATAAAATAGGTGTTACATTTGATTATATATGATGCAGGGCTGCAGGTGTGCTCTATGGGTGCCCTGCAACATGTATAATAAAATGTAACATCCATTTTATCAGTGTTGGTGTGTCTGTGTGAAAAGGGCCTTTGTAAAATGGATTCAAGCCACATCCAAGTGTTTAGAAGTAATTCTGATTAATTTAATACAATTTATGCATTAACATCTTTCACAATATAGGCTTTAAAGTACATAATGGTTCTCCTTAATGTACTTTGTCCTCCCTCTTTACCTTCTTCTTTTAAATTATTTTAAAATGGATTTTATGTTGTTTAATTGTATTTGATGTGAAGCGCTCTGTGGTGCACCATTGTGGGATCCTATAAAAATTAAAAGTTTAACTTTCATTTGTGCTAGTTCTCCCTGAGGTACAATGCCTCCTGGAGCTCCAGCAGGGGCTGTAAGTTTCTACGCTGCACAGAGGTGCCTGCAAGTCACAATCCAGTCCACAGTCTCTCTCAGGAACTGACTTTTCTTCTTTTGTACTGGCAGCTTTGAATCACAGAAAATAAAAAGAGAATGCAAAAGCCCATTCAAATCCCCAGTTTCTTCTACCAGCACTAGACAGAAGCTCTTGTGAATTATCTTTACCGTGCCCAATTTTAACTGATGCTTTCGTTTCCATTTCTGCTTGAACCCCTGGCTGAATCTTTCTAACCCTCAGAGTCCTCCCCACCCACCTATCCTTGTTTCATTATGAATACAGAGAAGCACATTTTTCAACAAAATCCTGGCTTTATCTGCTGAAAAAGAATTCCAGTAACACATCAAGGGAGTAATTTTGCTCAAGTCTAGGTATTTGCAATATCCTTTAAATTCACATTAGGAATGTTGGTGGCTAGCCTGGGCTCTCAACTCCCGGACTATGCCCCGTCACTGCCCTGGCTAAGGTCTGCCCAATCAGGCCAAAGCGGGCTGCAGTAGGCTATCATATCTGCTGTTGCCAACCAGACATGGCCCAGATTGGGTCTGCCATGGCTAGCTGTCATTGGCCACCATGGCTACCCATCATGGTGGCAGAGGGAATTATGGGTACAGCTGTGGGGCTGGTCGGCCACATGTTCATGTGTCTCCTCACCTCTCACCAGCGGTCGAGCTGTGGGCACATTTGTTGAGCAACCTAACCCGGTCTAGAACATGTCTGCCCTAGCTTCCTGGCCTGGGACGCAGCCATGTGGCCATCATATCGGTTTCCATCCATAGTAAAAAGAGAGGTGGTAGCATGAGTTCTCCTACCTAGATAGCTAGGTCTGCCAGACAGTGCCTAGGGGATTGGGCTATTGCTCTGCTTTCTTTCCAATCTGTTTGGATGGCTAGCATTTCTGTTCATGTTCTATGTGTAGTTAGTTGAGCACAAGAACAGGCATTTGTCTGTGTCTAGCATGAAAGCTCAAAATAAGAGGCTCCATGAATCCTGTTCTGCACTCTGTACACCTGTAAACTATTAAAAGAACTGATAAAGTCTTTCTGGACATGCAACCTCTAAACTATTACTAGTCTAGCCTAGAAAGTGAAGGTCTCTTCTTAGGTAACTAGCTGTGCTACTACGAGGTTGATAAACAGGCATGCCAGTTGCATTTTTAATTTTAAAACTTCAATGCTTCCTTACTAATGCATTCAACAATTTTGAGCTAAGCTAAATGTAGCATTTTCAAAAGCATTTAATTTTGTCAATTTGAGCAATGTGTTTCACTGCCGATTCTCTGACAGGCAACAGCAAGTAGCTCCATAGCACTGACACTTCAGACTAGTAAGGAAACCTATAACTGAACTTGTCAAAGGTTGTTTGTGCAGCCACATTTGATTATCCAGCTCACCACCCTGAAATATCTACAGAAGCCCTAATTGTCATCATACCCCAGAAGAAAACAAGAGAAACCAAGAAATGGGTTTTGCAGGCTGCACTTTTTATTAATCCATCAACAATGACCAAAAGGGGTGGGGTGGGGTGACAAAATGGGTCCGGCCAAGTAACTATCCCATGTCCAGGAAGACGGATTGTTGCATACCCAGATACTGGCCCTCCTTTTGCCTGGATCTAATCTCTAAACCTAGATTAACCTGCCTCCGCCTTGTGAAGCCCCCCTCTCGGCCCAAGACACCCACCTTGGGTAAGGGGGGGGGAGGGATAAGGGGCGGGCTCCCTGTGGAGGTCTGCCGGGCAAGGATAGGGTGAGGCCACCACTCTCCCCGATCCGCACTGGGTCAAAACTTGTGATACACCCCCACACCCCCCAACTCCCCGGGACGTAAGCAGGCCTTCAGCCACACTAAGCTGGTATGTCTGTCCCCCTGTCCCCATCTCCTTAGAAGGCAACCCAATTTTCCACCGTTGTGCTATCCCTGAAACCCCTAACTCCAGAACGGACCACCACCTATCGAGTGCAACAGTCTATTGCCACCCTATTTATTTATTTATATTAAAAAATGATTTCACCCCTCCTGCCCACAGGGCAGTCCAGGGTGGCAAATAACAAGATAAAAGAATAAAACAATTAAAAAAGTTAAAAATTCCTCATATGCAGGGAAAAACACCCCCCTACCCCCCTCGCCAAAAGCCTGGCGTAACAGCCAGGTCTTACGTAAATGTCGAAATGACAGGAGAGTGGGGGCCAACCGAGCCTCCTCTGGGAGCCAATTCCACAGCACAGGGGCAGCCACTGAAAAAGATCTAACATTGGTGGCCACCCACCTCGCCCAGGGAACCTCCAAAACGACCCCAGATGACCTCAGAGGGCGCACAGGCACATGGGGAGGCGGTCCCGCAGATAAGCCGGGTCCAGGCCGTGAAGGGCTTTAAAGGTTAGAACCAGCACCATGAAATAAAGCCCAGTGCTTTATAGGCAGCCAGTGCAGAGCCTGGAGCACAGGTGTCATGTGCTCCTTGTGGCCCGCCACCGTAAGGAGACAGGTCACAGCATTCTGCACCAGCTGCAGCCTTCGGATCAGCTTCTCCACACATGAGGTCCTGGGGGGAAGATGTACACTCCCCCAAGACCACCCGCTGAGTTCTCCTGGCCAGGAATGAACAAAACCAGTCCAAGACCGTTCCGTCAATCCCAGAACGGTCCCCCAGGTGAGTCACCAACACATCACGGTCGACTGTGTTGAATGCAGCCGAAAGGTCTAGCAGGACCAGTAAGGTCTGACGACCCTGGTCCAATGCCAGACGGAGATCGTCAACCAAGGCCACCAATGCAGTCTCCGTACCATACCCAGGCCAAAAACCAGACTGAAAGGGGTCAAGGAAACTGGTGCGGTCCAGATGTTCCTGGAGCTGCCGTGCCACAGCCCGTTCAATAACCTTCCCTAAAAACGGGAGGTTAGAGACCGGCCGATAACAGACAGGAGCATGAGCATCAAGAGATGGTTTCTTGAGCAGGGACCTAACCACGGCCTCTTTCGGGCAATCAGGCACCCTACCCTCCTGAAAGGAGGCACTAACTACCCTAGCCAGCAACGGCCGTAACGTCTCCTGGCTGGCTTTCACCAACCAGGACGGGCATGGATCTTGTTCACAAGTAGTAGCACGAACAGATTCCAACAAGGACTCCACATCGGCAGGCAACACCATCTGAAACTGATCCCACAAAAAATCCATAGCCCTAAGATGATCCTCTGCAATAACTGTTGTACCGAAATTGTGGCGGATGCGAGCGATCTTATCTACAAAGTGCTCAATAAACTGGTCACAGCGGTCATTGGATTGCTCCAGGTCCAGGTGAAGGCAGGCAGGACTGACCAAGTCTTTCACCACCTGGAAAAGCTCAGCTGGACGTGACTTTGCAGATGCAATGAGGGCAGCAAAGAACTGCTTCTTTGCTGCCTGCACCACCACAGCGTAGGCCTTTAAACTGCTCTTATGCTGCAATCGATCATACTTGTCGTGAGTCTGGTGCCACCATTGCTCTAACTGCCTACTCTCCCGCTTCAAACACCGCAGGCCCTCAGTAAACCAAGGAGACCTGCGGGAGACTCGGTAGGGCAGCGGACACTTGGGAGCCACTCTGTCAATGGTCTTGGCCAACAAGGTGTTCCAGAAGGCTACAAGATCATTGACAGAGCAGGTATCAAGGTCCAGGGGAAACTCCCCCAGAGCATTCCAGAACCATTCTGGGTCCATAAGTCTCTGGGGGTGGACCGATCTAATAGGTCCTGCACACTGTCGGGGGCTGACATGCGCCAGGATGCATGCCTTAAGGAAGTAATGGTCAGATCATGACAAAGGCTCCACCCCCCTAACTCCTACCAACTGACCCCCCGCCTCAAGGTCGATGCACAAAACCAAATCCAGTGTATGTTCCTCCTCATGTGTGGGCCCTCAGATGACTTGGGACAGGCCCATGGTTGTCATGGAGGTCATGAACTCATGCCGCACTCCTCCAAGATCGGTGTTAGCGTGGATGTTAAAATTCCCCAGGACCACTAACTAAGGGGTCCGGAGGATCACGTCTAACACCAGATCAGCAAGAGCATGTAGGGATGCCACCGGGCATTTGTGTGTACGGTACACCAGCAGCACCCCTAATCTGTCCTTGGCCAAATCCAACACAAGATGGAGACACTCAACACCTGGTGGAGCCGGCACCGGATATCTCCTAAAAGACAATGCATCCTTGATAACAATGGCTACACCCCCGCCCCCTCCCCCCCCGGTCTCTCCAGCTGAGGCTGATGCTGCCCCTCTAAGGAGCCAATTTATACCCCTCTAAGGAGCCAATCGAGAAAGCTATGCTGTGGGGAAGGCGAAAAACTGGGTGTAGACAGCACCAATTGTATACTCGCATAAAAAATTCCTTCCCAGCCTCAATAGGTGACCAGCAGCAGCTCAAAGCAAAGCAAGGGGTGGGTGGAAATATGTCTCCAAGTGTGTTCTGAGCCTAGCCAAAATGGCATTGAGCAGGCTCATATCTTAAATCTAGTGCCCAAGATCCCACCTCATGAGACCTCCCCTTGAGCACCCCACCCAGCTTCATAGCCAAGCAGCCCATTGACCCGGCCATGAGATTATGGCAGGTCTGCCCCGAGACCAGAAACCCCTGTCTCCTTACTCCTAATGGGACGGACACACACACACACACACACACACACAAAATAGTCCTCTCCTGCGAGCTGCATGGAGAGGGAGATTCTATTAAGTAAGACCTATCAGGCGTTAAGTATTAGCCTTGTACATTTTTCTGAAATCCAAATGCTTCCTG
Organism: Sphenodon punctatus; assembly: GCA_003113815.1. Classification (NCBI taxonomy): domain Eukaryota; kingdom Metazoa; phylum Chordata; class Lepidosauria; order Sphenodontia; family Sphenodontidae; genus Sphenodon; species Sphenodon punctatus. The sequence continues at coordinate 1,293,270 of QEPC01009342.1, forward strand.
CAATGTCACCTAAATATAAATCCCTGAATACATAGGCTTAAACCAATAACTAGATTGTCAAGGGTAAACTTAAAAACAACATTAAAACCTATAAAGTATTACAATTGCTACAATATTATAATTGCTCATATTTTATTATTGTACATAAAAAAAGATTTATTTCATCATTCAGTCATTGTAAACATAGCCTCTTATTTGAAGAAGGAAAAGTACATGTGATTTACTCTCAGTTGTCAAGAGACTTGGAGAATCCCATTAATGTAAAAACTCCCTGAGCTAAGTCATGAGCTGGTCAAAAATCAGCAGTAATAATGTGACAGGTGCCTTTAAAAAATGATTTAAAATAAAAACGTCAGTTTGTAAATCAAAACTCTCACTCAGCCCTGGCTTTAAAAAAAACAAAAACCCATGGAAAATAATTCAGGTAGGGTGTTTTCTATACATTTCACTCTTCCTAAATTCCTTCTTGTGAGGTGCTAAGCACACTCTCTAGATTTTCTTTCTACAGTCTCATTCTCCCCTCTTCCTTATCCAGCTGGGTTAACCAGTTCCTTGTCTCAGGATGCCAGTAGAAACATGTCCTGGCTGTCTGCTAAAAGTTGGGGCATTTTAGTCAAAATACTCCCAGCCTGCTATGATTAAGCCTTCATTTCAAGTAGTTGTTCAGTTCACAAAACTAGGCTTCAGAGTGGAGAAGTAGCTAGCATTTATGTCATGGTGCATTTTTACCTTGTTTTATAAATTGGGCCAATCAGGTGTTCAGATTATAATGTTTACAACAAACAAGATGGAGTCCTCTGTCAAGAAGCCAAAAGACTGCATAGACAGTGTATGGACATTTCAGTTTGATTATTGTTAAAAAATAAATAATTAAAAAAAGATTCTCCCCCATTGGTTTCCAATGGAAACAATGGGGCCGATCCACGGATCCTGCATGCAATTCACATGCACACACGTGTGCAATCTGCATGCATGGCCACTGGGAATGCATTGCGCCACATGGAATCCATGCGGGACCCGCATGGATCCCGTGCTGATTTCACGTAGAGGGGTTTGGGATTGTGGCCAATGATAAAAACAGATTCTGTTGATTAGTTAAATCCATCTATGACACAGTTGCCCCCCAAGATATTTATTTATTTATTTATTTATTTATTTATAAATTTCTACCCCGCCCCTCCTGCCATGCAGCTCGGGGCGGCTTACAACATTAAAACATACAATAAAATTTTTAAAATTCACATCATATTAAAATATTAACCAGGGCAAAAAAACCAGTATAAATATAAATAGGTGGGGGAACTAAAACATCCCCCTACCCCTCCCTCCCAAAGGCCTGGGCGAACAGCCAGGTCTTACAACTACGCCGGAATGTTAATAGGCTAGGAGCCAGGCGAGCTTCCTCCGGAAGGGAGTTCCAAAGCCGCGGCCCTACCACCGAGAATGCCCTCTCCAT
>QEPC01009342.1:1296149-1320881 GCA_003113815.1 Sphenodon punctatus
CAACACATGGCCCTCACAGACCCCAGGACATCCACCGCATCGGCCGGCGTCACTTCCTGAAACTCTCCCCACGAAGCTGAACCAGACGGGACCTCCGCCCCGTCGCACTCTTCACCTACTGTCATCAATCCAGCGTCAAAGTCGGTCTGAATCCGAGCGATCTTGTCTGCGAAGTAGTTGACAAACTCCTCACAGCGGGCCTGGGACACGTCCCCCTCAAGGTGGAGGGAGGCCGGACTAACCAGCCCCCGTACCACCCAAAACAGCTCCGCCGGGCGTGACTTCGCAGACGCTATGAGGGCAGCAAGGAACTCCTTCCTCGCCGTCCTCACAGCCTCAACATAGGACCGCAAATGGGCCCTATGGAGAAGACGGTCGGAGTCAGATCGAGTCCGACGCCAGCGTATACATTTCCCCCATCTCTAAACAGTTATCTTCTTTTCCAGAAATTAAGAAAGGATAACAGCAATGAAAAGTTTCTTTCTACACTTCGTTTTGGCATTTCCATTGGTCTTAGAGGATACAATACCATTTATCCTCACCTTAGTGGAGTAGATATTTGCTACTTCATGAATGGAGGCTGTCCCACAACAAATAATTCAGTTCTGAATTCTTAATCTCTATCTTAAACTGGGATATTTACTCTTGTCTGAGTACTTTCTGAGTACTAAAGTTGGTCTCAGTTGAGATTCTTACAGTACTCAGATCTCCTTACATACTTGGAAGGAGTTCACCGAAAGCTTTTGATCCATTCGAGGAATATAAACAACTGTTCAAAAGATGCCTAAAACTAGTTAGTTTCTTAAACATCTTTTCTGAAAAGTAAAGAGCAGCTTTTATACCGTGGGTTCTCAGGGAATATCAAAGTCATATTAAGTCTGAAGAGACAAACTTTGGGTGAAAACAAATTAGATGATAGCTCATTTCAGCCCCCACCAGGTGGGTGATCACCTGCCTGTTTGTTAGGTCACCAGATGTTCACCTCCACTGGCTACTCATCTGCCACAGAGGCCCCATCATGGTGGGGTCTTGGAGAATGTGGAACCCACTGCGCCAGGCTAATGTGCACCCACATGGCTGCCTCTCGTGTACTGGGCCGTGAGCAGCATCTGTCTGCATACAGGTCTGTCAGTACCATAGACTCCCAGGTGCAGCACCTACAGTGATCCAAGGAGCGAGCGCTCTCTCGCTTTGAATGTTTACTTGATTTGGAATAATAATTAGTAAAAACAAAGCATTAATAAATAATACTTCAGCTTCCAGTAGTATGCAGTTATAAGGCTTGGTAATTGGCAGTGCAGAAGTAAATGAGTTTTTATGTATATTGAAAAAGAAAAAAGTGAAAAAAAGTCTTGTTAAGAACCAGGAAACAGAATACACAGGCGATTATTAGACATGTTTCACTGTGGCATAGTTGAATCGAAGATGTAGCTCAGGAATTTAGGATCTTTTGTCCAAGTACCAAATTTGTGATTTCATCCAATGCTATCCTTCATTAGTCAAGTATGCAGTTTTTTCCAGGCATAGTGAAGTCTGAACTAGCACCGATCATACTCTTCTGAAGGATTATACAACAACTGAATCTGTCCCAGGATAGACAACAAATGTTGTTCAACTCTCCTATGAACTATCCGCCATCTGTCATTCCACAATAAACAACTCATTGTTGCAGATGCGGATATTTCACAATCTGAACAGGACAACCCCTCTTTCCTCCAGCCTCTTTTGTCTTTCATATCCTTTTCCTCATCTTCAGTGTGAATGTGACAAGAAAACAAATTAGTTCTCCCCCAATCTTTTCCTTTTCCCACCCGTTTCTTCTCTCTCTTTAATTCATTAGTATAACATAGGGTAATAACAGACGTGACAATGGTCCATGGCACATCTGTTTTTGCGCCAGCAGATGTTGGCCCTGGATTACCCCAGGCCGTGTCAGCAGCTGCCCTGGGCTCTGACCTCAGGAAACCCCTGAAGTTACACCCCAGGCTAAGGCCCACCCGACCAGGTCAAAGCAAACCAGAGTGGGCTAGCACATCTGTTGTGGCCCACCATGGCCCGGCCTGGGGCCCACCATTGCTAGCCATCATTGGCTGCCATGGCTACTCGTCATGGTGCGGCATTGGGAGCAGTGCGGGAGTGGGACCATCCACATATCTGTTGTGGCCCTTCTTCTCCTCAGGATGTGTGGGAAGCGGAATGGTGGCCTGGCTGCAGGTACGTATGGTTGTACCCTGGTACAGCCTGGGCCATGTCTGCCATGGATTTCCACCCTGGACTGGGTTGTGACGGCAATGTTTTTTTTTCTTTTTACCCAATGTCTGTTTTTACCCAGTGTCTCACATTTACCTAGAAATGTATTTCTTTGGAAAATTTAGTATTCGTGACAGTTTCTGGATGATGCAAAGAGACCAAACTCCTCTTTTTCTATATTTCATGAGAGCTGGAAGCAGTTTACAAGCTTCAATGGGAAGAATTTGGTTAGAACAAATCATGCACTTTACCAGTCCCATGCCTTATCCACACAACCATCCTGCCTTCTGCTTTAGTTGCCAGCTGTGAATACAGCCATGAAGAAAATATGGTAACATTACACAAACAGTACAGTTAAACGTGAAAATAAACTTACGTTCTTCCTCTTTTGGATCCAGTTGTGTAACACTGACAGATAAACGGTCCACACGTTCTTGTAAAGAATTAACCCTGAAGGAGAAACTGTGTGCCTCATTGAAAAGCTCACCAAATATATCTTCAGCATATTTACCTGCAAATAAAAAAAGTTTAAATGGTTGGAAAATAAGAAATCAAGCATGCCACAAAGGACCCAAATTAAAGGTCTTTTAAAGTCTGCTATTGTGGGAAAGATGTATTTAATTTATTCATTTATTTTAACAGTCAACAGTTGAGAAAGGTGCCAATTTTAATCTTAACCTGTAATTATTCAATTCCAGATCCTAACACTACCAGTATAGGCAGGCATTGCGTGGAAAAGAATAAAACAATTTCTCCATATGATTCTGTCAATAATCCTCTAATCTAATCTGCAAGAATTATAACATTTTCAACTGGTCCTCAGCCAGATCCAACAATTTTGCAATAAATATTGTGCTGCAATATAACAATAATACTTACCATTTATGCAGCATGCTTTATATTCATTTAATCAATTCTCACATCTCTGTGAGGTAGGCAAATCAGTATATTTATTCCCCTTTTACAGATGAGGAAACAAGGCTGAGAGATGGCAAGTTGATCATACCCTTACCCAATGTGTTTATATGACTGAGGCAGAACTTGAACCCAGGTCTCCAAACTTCAAGTAGAATGCTCCGTCCCCTGGACCACATGTCCCAACAACTAAGCCTCTAACACTGTATCTGTTATGCTGCAGGACTATATTTCATGTTGAGGCTTGTAGAATGAGATGACCTTGCAAGCATACATCATGTATATGTTTAACTATGTATAAATGTAAAGTAAATGTTTGTTGGAACAATTTTTAGAGATTTTTATTAGGATTTAGTCCTGTTTCCTAATTCGACACAAGGATATTTACTGTATTTTAGCTAGCAAGAAGACATAGGCCGTTTTTAAATGGGACATGCCCACACAAGTCCCCACATCCCCCACCCACCCGAGCACTTATCTGAAGGCAGAGTGGGTGGGCACATGCATGAAGCATCGGGGAAAAAAATGGGATGCTCTGTGCGGGGGCAGGAGTGGGTGGTGCGCGGGAAGAGGCGCACACCCATCCCTGCTCTTTTAAATCCGCCACCCCCCCAGTCACTGGACGTGAGTTGGCCTTCACACAGTGCACACGGACCAGTCCCCCAACCGTGCCCATTTAGAGGCGTTTTCTCCATTTGTGCAATGCACAAGAGGGTTTTACACATGTAAGTTGTGTACTGAAGTGCGGCACTTGACTTGCATGGGTGCAAATCTTCATTAACAGTGAGAGACACTACAGCCCATCACCCACTCTCAGTTATGCATGCAGGTCACCCCTCAGAGCCTAGCCCAGCCCCTCTACATAGTCAGCACTTAAGTATGATATGGCCACTCATAAGTATGCTTCCAGGGAGAGAGATCTGCGTGTTTGCCGTGTTGATCCCAAAAATAGGTCATAGAGACAAAGTAGTGTAGAGATATCTTTTATTAGACCAACTTAGGTTGGTGGCGGTTTGCAAGCTTTCGGACCTCATAGGATCCTTTGTCAGACAAGTCAGAAATCCAGGCTGTACACTGAGCAAAGCGAGGCACGGGGATTATATGCAGAGGCTGGGGAGCATTACATCATGGGAGGGTAAGGACAGAGAGGGATGGGAGAAGAAATATGCATTTGTAAGGGAGTAGGTGTGGTATAATGGGGCAAGTCATTGAGAGGGTGCCTGGAAAGGGGAGTGGAAGGGAGTACGGTGCCTGTGATTGTGAGATGATAGTGTAGAGGATGTGGGGTGGGGCAAATCCAATTAGCAGGGGTGGGTGAGTAATTGAGAGGGTACCTGGAATGGGGAGTGGAGGGGTTAAAGGTGCCTGTGATAGTATAAGTGGTGGGCTGCAAACGGACAGGTTTAAGCTTGTAAATTTCTGTAGTGGCTTGTGAAGCCAATGTCCTGGTTAAGTCCATTGTTTCTTATATCCAGCAGACTGATGAGCTTTTGTTCCCAGGCACGCCTTTTGGAAGTGTTGTGGAGGCTGCCTTTCAGAACTAGGATGGAGAGATCAGAGATGGAGTGGTCATCCTGGGAGAAATGGATGCCAACAGTAGAGTCGGTATTTTGGTCTATAATCATCTTCCTGTGGGAATTCATGTGTTTGTGTAGGGGTTGGTGGGTTTCCAGGGAGAGATGCATTCTGCACTCCCAACACTATAGGCAGTAGCCCACATAGGGTGATTTCAGACGTTACGGCCGCCCGAATTGACCGCGGGCCGTGGTGTGGTTCGGACCATGGGCAGGGGTCAAGGGGTGGGCGAACAGATGTTCCCCCCTTCCCCCCCACCTGTGGAGACCGAGACACCACGGCCCACAGTCAATCCAGGCGGCTGTAACGTCTGTTGGCTCACCCTACTGCTGAAGGGGCGGGGCCATGCAGCGTTGCGTGCGGCTGCACGGCCCCACCCCCTGCATGCCGCCGTCAGCCCACCCCCCAGCGCGGCGGGCAGGAAGTGCGGCCTATCCGGCCACACCACCCGCGACCGGGAAGGCGAACCCCGACCATGGTGAAGGGTGAGTAAACAGACGTGACGAACCCTTCGCCACGGCCGTGGTGGCCTTTGCCCACGCTTCGTTACCTCCGGGTGGTGAGAGGTAACGAAGCGTGATCAATGCAAATGCGGGCCGCGTTTGACTGTGGTGAACATCTGGTGGGTGGCAAACACACGTTCACCGCAGTTCACCGCGGCCCGTGTTTGACTGTGGTCGTGGCGGGGTGAATATTCACCCCGTCACGTCTGAAATCACCCATAGTGACCGTGGTTGTATTGCAGAATGATGCCTCTCACTGTGAGTGAAGATTTGGCACCCACTTCAGTCTAGTACGATTCTTTCATAGACAGCTTATATGTTAGTAACCCCCTTGTGCATCTGGAAGAACGAGGGTTGCACCCTATGTCTTTTGAGTTGACAACCTAGCAAGTAATCCTTTTATCATACCTTGCTGCCAATCCCATCTAAACTTTTATTTTCAAGGTCTCTAAATTTGGATTAATGTTTTCTATTACGCACACCGGTAGCTGTGCAAGTTATCTGAAAATGTGAACTATAAAGAACAAATGAATGATTAAAATAAACTAACGCGTATGTATTGTAAACTCATTCCATTTATTCTGGATAGTACGTTGACATATATTTCTTCATTTGCTTCAATTGGTTAACCACAACTCATGGAATATTCATAGGCATACACATTAAAATGTTTTAAAACATCTCAAGCATTAAACTTCATGTGTAGAATTAAAAAGTAAAATGCAAAGCTCTAAAACCTGAATGTTTTCAGTTAATTCGATTCTTTCTTTTTTGCCGTTTCCTTTTTGATAAATTTTAAGACTACAGCTTGCTTTATCTACATCATTTCAGCAGGCTTACATTTCATCTACCCTTTTAATGAGCTTCAAATGTCAAATTATCGTTTACATTTTTATTATGCTGTGCAGTGTCTCATACATGCTGTACAGATCATTTTGTCTTAGTTTACACATACTAGTTTTCGTATAAAAATACTGGAGTAGGGGGATAAAACAATCTAGCATATTTTATATTGGAGATTAGTTCTTCAAACTGGATAATAGTCATATCTGCCACCTATGTTCTCTTTGTGTAGGGTTACTCAAATAAAATGTCTCTCTAGCAAAGAGACTCTAGGGAGTCAGACCAAGCCTGAACCTGAAAACTGGTACAAGAGTTGTTTTTGACTAGAACTGAAAATCTATTAGCTGCATTAAATCTGAAGTGTAACTGATTAAAAAAAACCCAGACCAGTTCGAAACAGCAGTTCAGTTATGAGACCCAAACTATATCAATTTGCTAACATTGCATTTGCTGCTCCTTCTACACAATTCAGCATATAAAGGGCATTTTCTGGGCTGGAATTATGGTCCAATAGAATGGACAGATTAGAAGGAGGCTACATCAGTGCATAAAAATTACTTGATTAAAAATAAGCAATTTGTCTATAGTGAAATATTTATCATTTTATTCTTTTGTTAGGAGTTACAGAGCAAGCATAAGAGTATGTGACATTAATCGGCAGGAAACATATCTCAACTGATTCAAACAGGTTCAAAGTGGTTGAACAGCTTCCTAAATTATTATTCTAAGTTAGTGACTGAATGGGAGAACTGAACTACAGAGTTAGGAAATGCTGATGAACTGAAACTGGAACAAAATTAACAGTACAACTCCATGAGAAAAAACTAAGTTTCCTCAACATCTAAGCAAATAAATTACTCCTGTAAGAATGACTGACTACAGGTGTAACATCTGCAACACAATGGGTGTTGATAACATCTGCAACGCCCATGTCCGCCCACTCCCAGTCCTGCCTGGGTCGGGATCAGATGGACTTGGTGGGTTCCTCATCTTGCAGTCTGTCCACGCAGCACCCCCTCCAACCATAGAGTTGTGAGCTAGAGTGTCCACAACACAATGGTATTGTCCAGGGCAATGGCTAGTTGGAAGCGAAGCAACAACGTGGGTGCCTGCATCACGGACAGCTGCTCCACTTTGGGCAGCCCGCTCTGTTGCCAGAGCTCCAGGATGTTCAGGAGCATTGTCAGTCGTGTTGTCTCAGAGCAGGCACAGCCTCCTCCAACCTGCACATCTGGCAGGGCTGACTTCAGATGGATGGGCCATCTGGGGATGAAGCAGGCTGGTGCGGACAGTTGCAGGGCAGCCCAACTGTCTGAAAACACCTCTGCTTAAGGTCTACATAGGCATAAATCTTCAGCTCTGAATGGAGGGAAAATACACGAATAGAAGAAATAATAGCATTACACATACATACTTGCAAGGTTCAAATATTATTAATCGTATGGCTATATATTGGTAGAGCTGGAAGGGTCAAAGGCAGCGATTCCCAAAATTGTGGTTGTGACACCCCATTTTGAGATTTAAATATAATTATTGTCTCAGACAGCAACAATGACATTCAATGTACATAAATTAGTGGAGACTGTGACCCCACCTGCAGATGGTGTGACCTCGTGTGGGGCCACGGTTCACAGTTTGGGAACCCAACAGCTTAAAGCTAGGTTTAAAGTTACGTAGTGCACCCCCATCCAGAAGCAGGCTAAATTACACTTAAACCATCTCTGACAAATGATCATCTAATTAGGGCTGCTACCTTCCCTAAGGTTTTTGACCTGAGATGTCAGGGCATCAATGTCCTGAATGATGGTGGGACAAAGGGATGCGCTTGCCCTTTTTTGACATTGTCATGCCCCCTTTGCTATGCTGATATCATTATGCTCTAAAGGGGATGGGGCCACATAAGAAAAGGGGTGGAACAAAGGGACTCCTCTACTCCCTTCTGATATGGCCTCACTCCCTTTGCAGTGTCATTACCTTCCACCCCCAGCAAAGGAAGAGTGGGTGGCTACAAGTTCTATGTAACTGGTGCAACAGGCCTGCATTGGGCCACGCACAAGAACTTAAGAGGGTTCCAATGGAACAGGACTGAGAGAGGCCACCAAAAAGGCAAGCTCCTTCTTTGAGGCCAGCTACACATGTGGCACCTCAGCCACACACTCTTCTCTATATGGGTCAATTGCATCAGGCCATGCAACAGCCTCCTCCCATGTCCCTATGCCTGCGAGCAGGGAGGGGTTGCGGGGCAGCAGGGAGCTCAAAGGGAAGAGAAAGGGGGTCAGTTTATTTTAACTACCACACCTACTTTGAAAAAAACACAACAGCCTATTCAATTATATTATTATTATTATTATTATTAACAAACATTTATATAGTGCAAGCAGTGTACCTGGGACTTTACAAAGTAATAAAATAGACGTGGTCCCTGCCCCTAGGGCTTACAATCTGAGAGACAGGAGCTGGGGGAGAGACATAGGAAGGGGAACAGAGGGAGAGACAAGGGGTCTAACATTCATGAAGATGCGAGGTCTCAAGTGCACGTACTTGGCTTGGTTACGATGAGAATGACAGCAGGCAGGTCCATGTTGCAAGGATAAGGGTAAACCGATCGTAGGTATAGGAATAGTGGCTCAGCAGGATAAAGAGTCAGACAGAGCAGAGCGAAAGAGGTGAGTTTTAAGGAGAGATTTGAAGGTATGAAGGGAGGGGGCAAGGCGGATGTGGACAGGGAGGGAGTTCCAGGCATGGGGGGCAGCAAGTGAGAAGGGACGAAGGCGCTTAGGGGAGCAGGGAAGGCGTGGAAGGGTGAGAGAAGGGACAGAGGAGGAGCGAAGTGCACGGGCTGGAGTATGGAGGGCGATAAGTGCAGAGAGGTAGGGGGGAGCAAGGTTGTGAAGAGCTTTATAGGTGAAGACTAGGAGCTTGTGCAGGATTCGTTCAGGAAGGGGAAGCCAGTGAAGCGAAGAGAGGAGGGGCTGCACATGGTCGAAGCGACTGGCGAGGTAGATGACCCTGGCAGCAGAGTTTTGGACAGAGATGAGGGGAGAAAGGTGAGACCGGGGAAGGCCAGTGAGAAGGAGGTTACAGTAATCGAGGCGAGAGATGACCAGAGCATGAACAAGAGTTTTGGCAGACGAGACAGAGAGAAAAGGGCGAATCTTAGCAATGTTATGGAGGGAGAAGCGACAGGATTTAGCAACAGAGTCAATGTAGGGTTTAAAAGAAAGGGCTGAGTCAAAGATGAAGCCTAGGCTACGGGCTTGGGGGACAGGCAGGATGGTGACTCCATCAATAGTTATTGACAGTGAGGAAGGAGAGGAAGGATGAGGGGGGAAGATAAGGAGTTCAGTTTTAGCCATGTTGAGTTTGAGTTGACGTTGAGACATCCAGGTAGAGATGTCAGAGAGACAGTTGATGAGACGAGCTTGAACAGAGGGAGAGAGAGAGGGAGTAGAGAGATAGAGTTGAGTGTCATCAGCATAGAGGTGGTATTGGAAGCCATGGGAGGCAATGAGTTTGCCTAAGGATGAGGTATAGATCGAGAAGAGGAGAGGGCCAAGAACAGAGCCTTGAGGAACACCAACTGAGAGGGGGAAGGAGGAGGAGGCGGAGTTGGAGAGAGACACATTAAAGGAGCGGTCAGAGAGGTAGGAGGAGAACCAGTTATGGACAGAGCCACAAAAGCCAAGGGAGTGAAGGGAATCCAGCAAGAGTGAGTGGTCAACAGTATCGAAGGCAGCAGAGAGATCAAGGAGGACAAGAATGGAATAGAGACGTTTAGATTTAGCCACCAGAAGATCGTTGGTGATCTTAGCGAGAGCAGTTTCAGTAGAATGAAGGGGGCGGAAGCCAGATTGGAGGGGGTCAAGGGAGGAGTTGGAGGATAGGAAGTCAAGGCAGCGGGAGTAGACAACACGTTCAAGCAGCTTGGAAGCAAAAGGAAGGAGTGAGACAGGACGATAGCTAGAAGGGTCAGAGGGGTCAAGAGTGAACTTTTTGAGAATAGGAGAGACTGTGGCATGTTTGAAGGCAGAAGGGAAAGAGCCAGTAGAGAGGGAGAGGTTGATGATGTGCAGGAAGGAGGGGGCGACAGTGGGAGTAATGGAGGTGAGGAGGCGGGAAGGAATGGGATCAAGGGGGCAAGTGGAAGGGTTGGAGATGGAGAGCAGAGAGGAGTTTTCCTCAAGGGAGGCAGGGGAGAAGGAGGACAGGAGAGAAGGAGGGGGAGGAGGGAGAGGGGTGGGAATTATATCAGTTTTGAAAGTAATGAAAACACTTTTTCCAGGGATTTGCATCTCCTTTCTAACTTGAACAGGAACATTGCAGGATAAATGGGTTCCCCTTAAAAAAGAAGTTTTCTTTGAATGTTTAGCTTCAGTCTGCCTTCTCTTTGACATACCACTTATCTAGCTGTATTAAACAATTATCCTGTACAAATGTGTTGTTCAAATAATCTCATACATAACTTTATTTGTTCAATAAATTGGCGCCCCCCCCTTTGGTTTTTTTTGTGTTTTTTTTTACAGCACCTGTGCATTTTTTTACTACATTTGAGTAGGAACCGGTTTTAGAGATTAACAGACTATTGAGGAAATATTCCCAAGGATACATTGAAAAAAATAGCTGTTTGCTCATGGATAACAAGGCAAGCAGAAAGGAAGTACACCTCCCTTAAGATTGGCTAAATTTACTCACCAAAAAATTATATGAAGCTGAGAACGGTTTAAAATCGATTATTAAGTGCAGTGACTACAGATAGTGTGTGAAATAACAGTAATTTTAGTTTGCCCCAAAAGGAAATATAGGCTGACCCTTAAAGTCATTTGGTAATTGCTTATTTTTATTGTTTAGAACACAAATGAAACAAACTGATGTGAAGGTTTTTTTTGTCTTTTTTGTTTGTTCATGTGACAATTTTTAAAAAAACACAAGTCTTTATTTATTATGATGAAGATTATTTACATAGTAAATAACCATAAGAGACAGGTTCCTGCCCCAGGGCACTTGCAATCTAGGATGGACCAGGGAGAGGAGATGAGAAGGGAACAGAGAGGGATGTCTCTCTATGAAGTTAAGTCGCAGGTGCACGTGCTTAGCAGAAGAGCCTAAACGAAAAGGAGCACTAGTGAGTCACCACAGGGAGTAAGAGCTGGGGGGAATTGGATGGAATAAATAGGTTTTTAGGAGGGATTTGAAGGCTGAGATGGAATGAGCAGAGTGGCACGTTCACGGAGAGAGTTCCAGGCATAGGGAGCAGCATGGGAGAAGGGGTGAAGATGGCGTAGGGAGAAGGAAACTCTGTGGTGGGCAAGGGTGATTTCAGAGGCGCAGCAAAATTTCTGGATGGGTGTAACAGCGAGGCTTGCCTTTATGCCCTGGCCAGGTGTGACAGACCTTAATTCTACACGAATAGGTTCCTGTTTTTTAATCTCTTTATTTACAGGATGGAATACCCTGCTCCCAGGCCTCTTCCTTATAGTCCCCTTACTCAGTTCCATCAGGCCCAGTCCCTACGGACTATCCTGATCCTGGGTACTTTAATCTTTCTGAGCTTGTCTCTCTAGGCTTGTCTTTGGGTGAACAGTTCCCTGGTCACGCCTGGCAACAGGCCTGTCCCTGAGTGAGCTTCCTTCACCTGCAGAGCTCCCACTTGGCTCCTGGCTACTCTGGCTCTGCTGTGGAGCTCCAACTCATCTCCTGGCTACTCTGGGTCTGCTGTGGAGCTCCAAATGAGCTCTGGCTCTGCCACTCACCTTCTGGGAAGGCAAGGCGGGCCCTGAGATAAGAGGGGCCGAGACCGTATAGGGCTTTGTATACCAATACGAATACCAATACCAATACCAATACCAATACCAATACCAATACTAACACCTATAGGACACACAGTCCAGAGGGTAACAAGTCCACAGTTCTTTATTAGACTCAGTGTCCACATCCCGCAGGCCCAGGTCAGTCTCTCACAAGCTCAGGAGCACCACAGTATCAACCCCCCTTGTCCCTCTAGCCAGGCCTCCAAGCCCCAGGCTCTGGCCAAGTCTTCCCTGGCATGAGTCTCCCTCCTTGTCAGGCCCTGGGGCCTGAGGAGATGGAGGGGCACCGGCGCGAGGAAGCTGCGAGCCCGGAGACCCCGGGCAGCCCCAGAAGAACCGCAGGGGGAGGCCGGAGCGGCACTCACCCCGCAGCCCCCACAGACCTCGGGAAGGGCCGAACCCCACGATGTTCCTCCTACGGCGGCAAGCGGGCCGCTGCCCTCAGACCCTGATGTATCTGTTAGGTGGCTTCAGGCCATGCCCCCGGCCTCACCGAAACGCCCCAACTCCGCCCAGGAAGGGCCGGCCTCGCCCTGCACGGCAGCACGTCGGCTAGCCACGCCCCCACGGCCGCCGCCCCGAAGATCAGCACGCCTGCTGCAGAAGCACGCTGCACCTCTGCATATAAGGGAAGAGGGAACAGAGCTCCCTTGCTGGTGAACAGAGCTTGCCCTGCGAGACCGGCCCCTCGAGTGTTTGTTACTGACCAAGTGTATCCCGAGCCTGAGAGTGTGATTGCGAGCAGAGAGCGAGTGAGAAGGGTGCTAGGAGGAGCGAGTGGATCCTGAGCGAGAGCGTGAGTGTGTGGGTGTGGCCCTAATCCTCACAGTGTCCAGGGGGGTACGAGGGTGTGTGTCCTGTCCCGGCCTCCCCCTTGCCTGGTCTTGTGCACGGGTTCCCCACCAACTTCCCCCACTCCTTGCCTATAGCCCTGGGCCCTGTGTGCCTGATCCTGGTGTCCCCTACGGTCCTCCCCGGTTGGGAGTTGGCTTGCCTCGCCTCTATGATGACTTAGGTGGGGAATGGCTAGACCTTCCACAACCACCCTATAAGACCCTGAGAGGCATTTTTCAGGCACTGCTGCTCCTTCGTGGGGATTACCCGAGGGCCCCGGTCCACGTGTGGTTGCGCTCGCCCCCTCTCCCGGGCTCGCTCCGGCATTCCGTATCCCCTCTTCCCTTCCCCGTGAGGGTTTCGTCCCAACCCTCACACTCCTGGGCACAGTCTCTCCTCAGTACCTGGTTCCATCCTGGTTCTTTAGCCTTCAGCACCCTGGAGACCATAGAATGGGAAGGCCTCTTCCAGGGAGATGTTGCTCCCTAGCAGAGACTTCCTTCCTCTCTGCCTTGCCTCTAATTATATACAGGCAGAGTGGGCGAGGCCAGGCTTCCTTTCCTCAGCTTTACAGGGCCAGTATCCTGCCCACTCTGTCCCAAGGTCTCTCAGCCTGTTTGCCTCACAGGCTGATCCCCAACTATGGGCTAGCTCTGTCATGCCCCTATGTGTACTCAGCCCTTTGACTGGCCCAGCCCCCTTCTTAAAGGGGCAGCAGCCCCGCAGGACTGCTCCCTGCTACACCCCCTATCACCCAAGTGACTGGCTCTATTGCCTTCTTGCTGCTTGGGTTCTGGCCTCCTCCATCCCCTTACAGCCAGACCATGCCTCTTGTGTTAGGTCTCATTGGTAGGTGTAGTGAAAAGATTGTGAGAAGACTCTAGTACACTGGTGGCGCCAGATTAGTGGGCATTTATACATCTTATTTTGGCCTGTATATGTTGTAGAATCCATTTTGATTGATGTGTGTAAAAGCATATAAATTGAGAACTGGCAACTCAGTTCATGCAATGAGTGTATTTTATGTAAGCCTCTTCGGCAACTTTCTTGTATTATATAAGTTGTTGTTTAGAAGTCCAAGGCCGAACTAGAACTGAAATGTATGAGAAGCTCCCTTATCAATGTTATTAATGGGGAGCTAGGGATGATCCAGGCCAGCTGCAGCTCGTAAATCTAGTACATGCGCAGTGGGTTGCATAGTGGATTGCATAACTGGTCACACATGCAAATGATTAGTAGAGTGAGTGTGTAACACCAGAATACTATAAAGTACAGTGATTAAGTCAGATGCGGAGGCAGATGAACTTCACTGCTGGCTGCTTGGCAGACGTACTAGAGTGGGCACAGCAGAACCTGGGGCCCACCCGAGGATCCTCCCGCAGCTGTGATTGGAGTTTCCGATTTGCACAAAGGGATGTGAGAGAGCTTGCTTTTACTGTTTATATTTACTTTTACGCTGTATATAATAAATCAGCTTTCTTGACCCCATTTGCTTGAGTGTTCACTGAATTGATCCAAAGAACACACAATTTCACTACAGTAGGGTTACTGGCTCCTCCATCTACAACCTTTAACTACACACTAGGTCTCACTATTAGGGTTACCGGCTCCTCCTCTTACATCCTGTACCCAAACCAAATCAAAACCTCTGATCTGAAACCGCATCCTCTCCCCCTCACTCAGAATCTAGTTCCCTGTAATTAAATGAAGCACATGTGCCTACAACTTCTCAACCTCATGAATGTACTCATCTCTGCCATTGTTCGCCTCTCCCTTATCTCCTTCTCCCTTGTCTCTTAGATTATAAGCCCCTTGCGGGTAGGGACCTGTCTGTAACTATTGTTTATACAGTGCCAGGTACATCACGGACGGTATATAAATAAAATAATAATAAAAATAATAATAAAAGAGGCGGGAAGCAGGCTCACCCAGACTTTCCCAGCTCTGGGACCCCTATTTCTACTTACTACAAAACCCTCTATTTAAGCTCTCTTCCCAGGGCTTTCGGGGCTTCAACCCCCTACCACACATTTCCCATTCTTTAAGGTTGCTGGCTCTTTTGCCTCCCTGCAACCAGCCCTTTGTCACTTAATACAGACATTACACCATAACGTTCCTTCTTTAATCCAGCCATTCCCAACTTATTCCCCACCAGACCTTCTCACGACCATATCTACCAGCATCTCCTGATATGGGCTCTTGTTAACTTGTACTAGCCATTCATTCTGTGTGCGCAAGTTCACATTTTCAATTTGCATTTGGCTATTTTTCCTCCCCGTACTCTCCATGTCTGACCCAACAAGTTCCATCTGGACCTTTTGGTCCTGCCATCTCAGTCCCACTGGTCCCAGTTCCAATCTTTGTGGCTGAGGAGGCCTTATGTTATGAGGCCTTATCCTCTGGCCTTCATCCATCTAGCCTTACCAGGACCCTGAATTTTCTCTTAGGGGAAAAGAGGGCCCCTCTTGTGTCCTATTAATCACACTCGGGCCCGGACTCTTGCTGGAGTCCCTCAGGGTCTCCACATTCTCCACCACTGTAACAACGGGGCTTGGCTTTATGCCCTGACTGGGTGTAGCAGACCGTAATTCCACACGACCGAGTCCCTGGTTTTTAGTTTTCTCTTTATTTACAGCGTGGAATACTCCGGTCCCAGATCTATTCCCTGTAGTCCCCTTACTCAGTTCCATCAGGCCTAGTCCCTCCTAACTGTCCCGATCATGGGTACCTTAATCCTTCTGAACTTGTCTCTCTGGGCTCGTCTATGGGTGAACACTTCGCTGCTCAAGACCAGCTCCAGGCCCATCATTGGGCAAGCCTCCTTGTCCTGTGGAGCTCCCACTCAGCTCCTAGCTTCTCTGGCTAACACAACTGCAGTGCCTTAGGTACTGTCCCATAGTGTCGCAGCGCCTGCACCTCTCTAGCCCATGCTACTCCGGCCAGTGCTAAGTCCGTTAAAAGGCAAGCCTCCTTCCTAGCCTGACCTGTTACAATGGGAATGTAGTGAGA
Source organism: Sphenodon punctatus (assembly GCA_003113815.1). NCBI lineage: Eukaryota > Metazoa > Chordata > Lepidosauria > Sphenodontia > Sphenodontidae > Sphenodon > Sphenodon punctatus. The sequence goes on from QEPC01009342.1 coordinate 1,311,886, forward strand.
AATGAGGATGGAGACAAGTGCAGTTCATATATTCACTGGCTGCTGTTGGGTACTGGACGTGGGTGAGCCAATTGAAGCTCAATCCAGATAAGACTGAAGTGGTGATGGTTGGCCAGCCTTGCAACTTGGAGGAGATTAGGATTCATGTCACTAATGTGGTTCAGTCCCCTCTGATTACCCAGGTTCACGCTTGGGAGTGGTTCTGGATCCCTTACCGTGCTTGGAACATCAGGTGGTGGGGGTGGTGGCAGGAGTGCTTTTTACCAACTCCATCTGGCGAGGAAGCTGTAGCCCTTTCTTTCTAATTCAGCTCTGGCCACCATCATCCATGCTTTCATTACCTCAAGACTAGATTACTGAAGTGTTATCTACATGGGGCTACCCCTGATGACTGTTTGGAAGCTGCAGCTCGTGCAGAACAGCCAGGCTCTTTTTGGGGACGGGTCTCCATGAGCACATTACACATAAGAACGTAATTACTCATTTGTCTGAAAATTATTAATTATAAATATCATCCACAATTTAAAACTTACAGTAATTACAAAAAAATATTTCCTCTATTGTTTCCCTTTCACAGACAGCATTTTCTCCAGGTCATTTGGGTGTTTCATTTAGCTTCAGTGGAGATAAATACTTTCTTTAAGGTGGGGAAAGGTTGATTGATTTGCACACACATTTGCAGGTGACGAACCTGACACTACTTTTTTTTAAAAAAACAGACTAGATTTCATGTTCACAGCACCCCTTTAAAGCTTTCAAATAATTTCTGACAGTAAAGCACAGGTTATTAACTTGATTTCTATCATTTGCTGTCCTATTTTCTAAAGTAGTAATAGTCCCATCATTTTCCATTTCACTGGCTCCGGAGGATTGACGAGGTGAATTATTTCCGTCTAATAAAGTTATTGGCTACTCATGTTTCCTATTTTATGTATTTTCGTTCAAATACATCCAAAATTTAAGACCCTTGCTTTATTACCTCTGTAAAAATAGCTCATGTGCTTCAGGGATACTTCTAGAATCAAAACTATACTCTCAACTGAAATCATTCTAGCAGGTTCTCAAACTTAAGTTAGTTGATGTAAACAATTGCTAATAGATTTACTGCAAATAGATTATTAGAAGTTATGATTTCTGATCTCTCTACATCAGAGTCACTTAAAATCTAGAAGCAGATATATCCAGCTTCTATAGAAAGAAATGTGGCAGACTGATGGCTGCTGAGGTCTATTTATTTTGAGGGCTTCTTTTGCTCTCTGTTTCCAGAAGTGCCCAAAAAACTGATCCAGAGCTGGCTGAAGTCACTGAAAAGTCTCCCAATGATATCAGTGGACTTTGGATCAGGTCTTTACTTCTTTTTTTAAAATCCTGAGATTCAGCATGGAATCCATTAATCAGGGGTGCAACTATGAGAGGTCAAGGGGCTTGGGCCCTGCTTACATGTTAGACCTCAAGTTTAACAGACTGTGTTTCGAAGAGGAACAGGCTGTGTACTCACAGGCAAAGAAATCCTGGAACCCAACACAACTTTGGTTCTGGCTGGGCACAGCATAGTAACTTCTAATGGTAGGTGGCCTTTCTTCCTGTATAGAGGGAAGGGAAAGAGACAGGAAGAGATCTCCAGCTAATATTTCCTATAGCCTCCATAAATTTTCCTTAACTGGGGTACAGGGAGGTCACGAGTTTGATTCTTATTGAGTATGCTTCCTATTCACTTAAGACGTCACCCTTTTTCCTTTCAACGCACACCCTTTCCCTTTCCATCAGAGGTGGGGAACTTCAGGTCCGGGGCCAAATATGGTACACAGCTATTTAATTTTATCTGGCTCTGGATCCAGTTTCTACTCCCAAGTGCTCTGTACCAAGATGAAATGCGGATTGTGCCTAGAACCCAAAAGAATATTACTGGTCAGCCAGCATGTTAGGGGCAACACAGGATTAGCCTCTCGACTTCATGCTGGTATCTTCCCTTCTGCTTAGCAGTATTGCTTTTCCTTAAAGGTTCCCCTAACAGCATGTCTCAGTTTTCTCCCTCTCTGAAGAGATTCATGTACAGGTTATAGTTTTAAAATTAGAAGTCGGACAGGAGTCTAAATTATGCTTTTCTGGTATCTCTCATTAAAGATGAAGAACAAACAGGACACAAAAGAGCTGCCATATTAAGCCATACGGCATGTGTACCCGTATGTAACTGGAGTCCATGGAATTTGACTGGTTCTGTGTTGCCATGATCAATTGCTGATCTGTGGGTTTAGACGGTTTCTCCCCTCAGCAGCCCATGCCACGCCCCCAGCTCATCTGATTGGTTGCCCTCCACTTAGACCTCCCAACAAAAATAGAAAATTATAGGAGGAACAGTTTCAGGGTTCCTGTCGTTGTGAATTTTTCTTTGTCGCTAAGGCTGGCTTTTTCTCCCAACCATGTTCTAGTCCCAAATATTTTGTATGAATGAGCCCTAAGAAGCCAGCATTTAGTGTACAGAAACTGACATCCAGAACTTTCCTATGGCAAAGTATTTTCCACCTACTTTAAACATTTAATTTTTTTATTACTAAGGATTTCAGCTGCAGAGCCCTCCATTTTATGGCAAAAAGAAGGAAAAAGATATTAAGCTCATTAAAAAGAAATATTTGTATCTAAAATTTCCAAATCCTACAGAACAGAAATGGTATGAGACACAAAGATATGGTTGCTGTTTGTTACAAGTTGTCAGAATTGCAATTTTCAAAGGAGTATTCTTAATTTCTGACTGCCCTGACAATTATTCTAGTGAGAAAGAGCATGCTGGGTAATAGGCAAGATAATTTGGGCTTTGAGCAAGCTAAACTCTCCGTCTACATGCAGGTTAAAGGAATATTTGTCAGTTCATCACTTCAGAAACTGAAAATGTCAATTTTGTAACACAATAAATTATCTTATCATAAAGAGTTTATAGGGCATCTTAATTAAATGCAAAACATATTAGGTCAACATTGAAGAAGCCAGTATAATAATTTTTTGAAAAAGTTAAACACTACAGAAATGAAGACTCTGGCTGAAGCTTAATGATGTGGGGTATGGTAATTGTAATATAATAAAATGCAGTTACTGTTTATATATCACAGGTAAACAAAGCAAAAAATTACTACATAAGCAATATCGGCAATTTAACATTCATAAAGGGCCTTGCCATTTCTTAACTCTTTAGTTTTTAACTAAATATTAATTTACATAAATATTAGCATGAGTTAACAGAAACAAAATGATTTGAAAACAGTTTGATTTCTAATGTGTCAATAATAAGAATGCTAAGTTACAAGCATAGTAAAAGTGTGATTTTTGTTCCGATAGTGTCAATTTAAGCATCTGGTACTGACTAACCCAATATTGGACAAACACATCTATAATGCCCTCTACCTTTTAAATCTCTACTTAAGTTTCAAAGAGATCTATTCAAAATAGAGACATGAGAGAAAACTGTAAGAAGAGAGGGCCACATGAGAAATTCAAGGAACAGTATGAATAAAAGAAAACTATGACTGGCTGGCAGTTGTGAAAGCGATATAGACACTGTACACAAGTAAATTTGGTACCATTTTCCAGCAGTGAAGAAGCTGAAAGTCTAGCAACTGATCTGTGCTTCACCACATTACTAGCTACCGTAGCTGCTCTATTGCTGGAGAACATGTACACAATTTTCTAATGTAACACGCAAATGTAGCTATGAAATTGGGACAGCCGCTTCTGTTACTTTAGTAAAACAAGCTGCAAGAATAGAGATCCTTTTATCAAGACACAGGAACTTGGGTACTAGGGAGAGAGAAAGAAATTGATAGCAAAAAGATAGCTTACTGGATATACTGCTGCTTGTCATTACTTTCTTCCTCTATTAGCAGTATTACAAACCCACAAAGAATGACAAGTCTCTATACACCGGGGAGAAACGAGGAAAGTATTGTCAATCAAAAGTAGATATACATAACTCTGTTCGCCTACTTCCACTTCTATCCCAGAAACTTTTCAAAAAAACGAATTAAACCAAGGAATGGGATAACTACAGCAAACAAATTTACTGCTTAGTAGTTTTCCTTACAATGTTTTTTCTTTATCCTACACATTACCAGTTTTTACTCATAACAAACGTTTCTATAGTCCTTAAACTGGGCAATATTTTTGAATCAAAATAAAACTCACCCCCAGAAACTGGATTGATGGGGAAATACCGAGAAGCAAAGATCAGACAAAAAAGGGCAGACTCATGCAAAAAGCTCTGCCTGGTGGCAATCAGTTTAATTGCAAGGAAATGGAAAGATACAAAAGGACCCACCTTTGCGGAGTGGATGAATCACCTCTGGTACATGTTCTCCATGGAAAAAACAATGGTGGGATTGAGAGAACAAAAGTAACGAAAAGACTTTGAAGCAACATGGTACCCCTGTGCATGACAATAATGCAGCATGAAATAGTCGAAAAAGACAAAAACGCATACTTGTTTGACTTTTATATCTAAGAAACAAGGTGGCTTTGGACCCGGCAAGTGGGGGGAGGAGGCGTACAAGCAATCAAACTGTAAGACTTAAGAATTGAGAATGTGAAATATTGGTTTGTTAAAAGTTAATAAAAATATTTATTTTTTAAAAATAAAAATAAAAGAATTAAAAAAAAAACTCACCAAGGTTGTCATTCTAAAAGTCGAAATAAAACAAAGCCTTAGTATATAAATAAGTTTCTAAGGTGTGATGGCCAATTTAGAAACATCTCTAATGTTGGCTAAAGTAGCAAAATCAGCTTCCCTGAGAAAAATGTAAAGAATGGCTCCAAAGCAAAAAAAAACAAGAAGAAAAAATTTAAACACACAAAAGTTCCTAAGGCTACTCTAATATAAGAAAATTCTAGTTAAAAAACCCCCCCAAATGGTTATTTACACGATGTGGGCTTGCTAAAAGGAATTAGAAGTACCAGGGTTTTTTTTCCATTTGAATGAGCTTTGATCAGGTCCAGGGTGCAACTAGTATCAAGTAGCCCAAAGACATTTTTTGCCAACAAATAATCTTGTATAGTCTTGTAAGTTGTAGAAGAAGAAGAAAAGCAAGCCCAAAATTTAGTGCTTAGTCCAGGGTCAGAGAACCTCAGGTCTGGGGGCCAAATATGGCTAATTTTTATTTGGTCCCTTTCCAGTTCCTGGATCTGGCCCCTGAGTTCAGTACCTACCCCCAAATACTGAAAGACTGAGCTTAAGGTAAGGAAACAGAGATGAGGGCAGGAGATAGATCCATGTCACAAACCATGAACTGGACCTTCCTCCTCTTGAATGAACTCCGTAAGGCCCTCACCCCTAGCTTCTACATGGACCTCAAAGCTTAAATGGAATTGAACCTTTCCCTGTATTTTCCAAACCAATTGTTACCATATACTATCCCATCTGGAATTGTTGCAATTGTCAGATACATTCCCCTTTATGGAGAAATTAAGAAAACAGCATTTTTCTCAAACATGGAGACTGTAAGGTTGTCTGCTAAACACAACAATTAAAATAATTTTAATGCACAGATCTTTGACTGGAACATAGTTGCTCAGAAGCATATGAGAGGATGATGAGAACTGACCAAGTAGACATAATTTACCAAATAGTAATTACAAAAGTACTCCGATAATTCACCATCAGCGTGAGACTATTAGTTAATAATATTTAGATACTCTTCTCCCTCCCCCATCTCCACGATAGTTGATAAAGGTTTACAAAACCACAGAGAAATGGAAACACAATCTGTAAAGGTCAACTTAAGACTTCATGAACAAAATGAGCTTAGTGAAGAAACAGAGCATGGTGCTCTGAAAATAAGAACAAGTGTAGAGGTTTTATGAAAGAAAGTATAAGGATGAGGATTTGTTAAATATTCCACCCAGCAACAGGCTCACAGCAGGAATTCTCTGAATAGAAACTCTACTAACACTATTTCCCAAATTCTATTGGTAGAACTACCTCTAATAAGCCTAAACATTTTCAGCCTGTGACCCCACTCAGACACAAGGCTTTTCAGTTATTTATTTTCGAAATTTATATCCCGTTCTCTCGCGCCACAGGCGGCCCAGCGTGGCTAACAACATAATATAGATACAATATAAAACAGTTTTAAACACTAAAAAACATAAAACATAAAAAACATCCACCCCCCTCCACCCTGACCCCTCTCTCTTGCCAAATGCCTGATGGAACAGCCAGGTTTTGCAGTTCCTACAGAAGGCCGGAAGGTCCGGGGCCTGACTTGCCCCCACCGGGAGGGAATTCAGAGGTGTGGTGCGGCCACCGAGAATGCCCTATTCTGCGCGGTCCCCCAGGAAACCCGGGGAACCTCCAGCAAGGCGCCCCCGGTCAACCGCAGGGGCCGATCTAGAATCCGGGGAGTAAGGCGGTCTCGCAAATAAGCAGGGCCCAGGTCGTGTAGGGCTTTATAGGTTAAAAACACCACTTTGAATTGGGCCCGGAAAGGCAGCCAGTGCAGAGCAGAGCACTGGTGTAACATGCTCCTGGAGGCCCAACCCCACTAGGAGCTGGGCTGCCGCATTCTGCACCAGCTGCAGCTTCCGAGCCTTCACCATAGGTAGCCCCACATAGAGCACGTTGCAGTAGTCTAATCAAGAGGTAATAAAAAGCACGGATGATCGTGGCCAGGTCCGGAACGGAAACCAGTGGCTGAAGCCGCCGCACCAGATGTAACTAGCGGAAGGCACTCCTCGCCACAGCCTCCACCTGGCGATCCAGGCGGAGCTGCGCATCGAGGAGCACCCCAAGTTCCACACCTGGGATGTTAGCGGAGGACAAACTCCATCAATCGATGGAGCTGTCAACTCCGCTGACCTACCCACTAGCATCACCTCTGTCTTGTCAGGATCCAGTCGCAGTCGGTTAAGCCCTCATCCAGTTTCCCACAGCTGCCAAACACCGGGTAAGTACCGAAACAGTCGGGCCTGGGCCGGTCGAAAATGAGAGATACAGTTGGGTGTCATCTGCATACTGATGACACCTCACCCCAAACTCTCTGATCACCTCGCCGAGCAGCTGCATATACACGTTGAACAGGAGAGGGGACAAGACCGAACCCTGCGGGACCCCACACGGGAGGTCTCAGTAAGATGAAAAATAATCACCGAGTACCACCTGCTGAGGTCTTCCAGTCAGGAATGATCAAAACCATTCAAGAACGATCCCGCCCACCCTCACACTGTCCCACAGGCGCGTCACCAACATCTCGTGGTTAACAGTATCAAATGCTGCCGATAGATCTAAAAGGACCAGAAGGGTCGATCAACCCCTGTCCTTTTCTCGGCGAAGGTCATGCACCAAGGCCACAAATGCTGTCTCAGTGCCATGACCTGGATGGAAGCCAGACTGCGAAGGATCAAGATAACCGATGCGGTCAAGATGCCCCTGGAGCTTCTGAGCCAATACCCGTTCTGAGCCAATACCCAATAGAGACAGGCCAATAGCTGGCAGGGGAGTCAGCGTTAAGCGATGGTTTCTTGAGCAGAGGCTGCACCACCACCTCTTTGAGACAGCTCGGCAGGTGTTGACCACCCCGGCCAGCCCCAGCCCCAATGTCTCTCGGCAGCTCTTAACTAGCCAGGACAGGCACAGATCTAGTTCACAAGAGGTGACTCTAACAGCCCCAAGCTCCCCCACCATGTCAGCGGGCGTCACCGACTAAAAGTGATCCCATAAAATCAGACAAGCTGGGGCTTCTACACCCTCTACCTCCTCCATCACATTAAGCACAGCATTGAGGTCTTGGTGAATACAGGCGATTTTATCCGCAAAAAGGTCACAGCGGGCAGATGATGCCTCAACCCCAGGGTTGAGGGAGGCCATACTGACCAGCCCCCATACAACCTGGAACAGCTCCGCCGGACGGGATTTTGCAGCTGCTATGAGGGCAGCAAAGAACTCCCTCTTTGCTATCCGCAGAGCCACAGCATAGGCTCGTAAACTAGCTCTATGTCGCAATCTGTCGGCTTCAATGCGAGATCAACACCATCGCCGCTCCAACGGTCGCTCCTCTTGCTTCAGGACCTGCAGCTCCTCAGAGAACCAAGGAGGCCTGCGGGTCTGCCGCCTGGGCAACGGACGCCTGGGAGACGTTTGATCAATGGCCTCCGTCAGCAAGATATTCCATAACTTGACGAGGTCATCAATGAGACGGTCGTCAAGGTCAGAGGGTAACTCCCCCAGAGAGCCTAGAAATCGCACCGGGTCCATCAGCCTCCAGGGGCGGACCATCCTAATAGGTCCTGCACCCTGCCGGGGGCAGACGTGGTAGAAGAGAGGTCTGTAGGAGGTAATGATCTGTCCATGACAAGGACAGTTGATATCTCCCCCATTAACAGAGCACCCACCTCAAGGCCAGTGCAGAACATGAGGTCCAAGGTATGCCCTCCAAGATGTGTTGGGCTGTTGACCCTCTGGGACAGGTCCATGGTTGCTATAGCGGCCATGAACTCACGCTCAGCTCCCCCAAGCACAGCGTCGGGGTGAATATTGAGGTCCCCCAGGACTATCGTCCTGCAGGACCGCAACACCACTTCCAACACTGCCTCTGCCACAGCATGCAGGGAGGCCGCCGTACTGGTAGATACACAGTATGCCAGCAGCACTCCCCAACTGTCCCCCGCCAAATCGAACACAAGATGGAGACCTTCAATGCCAGCTATGGTTTGCACCGGATACCTCCTCACAGACCACCCCTCTTTAAAAATCATAGCTACACCGCCCCTTCGTCCCTCCAGCCATGGCTGGTTCTGCATGGAATACCCAGCCGGAACAAGATCAGCCAAGATAGGCCCTGATTCATTGTCCAGCCAGGTTTCCGTGATACACGCGAGATCGGCGGCAGAGTACAGGATCACCTCCTGGACTGTTGTTGCTTTATTTGCCACCGACCTCATGTTTAACAGCACCAAAACCAGTCCGAGGGCCCCCTGACCAAGATCCATGCGCTCATCTGCTGGGGGGGGGGGGGGGG
>QEPC01009342.1:1321066-1343218 GCA_003113815.1 Sphenodon punctatus
ACTGCGAGGGAGATCTCCCCCCCAACCTCCTCCTCCCCCCCGGGACTCCCTCTCTCACAGGGAGTCTCCCCACCCTATCCCTCAGGCAATGCCCCCCCGTCTCACCGGGCAGCAGAGTCTGCTTCCACCCCCCCCATTATGCAGACAAGTCTCATCAGGACCCTATTTAGTAATGTTTTATTGCTGTGATCCCATCACCTAGTTTGGGAACCCCTGTTCTAGCCCTCTAGGACCTAAAATAGCAAACACATAGAGAAAGCTTTCAATGAAGTCACATAATGTAAATATACCATGCACAGGTATATTTAGGCCAATGATACATAATATTTATATGGCACACATTAACTAATACACCCTTAACATTTCTAAGACAGTTGAGTATGCGTTCACAGAATAGGATCTCTAATGATTGTTCAGTGCCAGGTACGTTAAAGACACTAAATAAATAAATAAAGGCATGAAATTAGCTTTTCCAAAGCAAAAACCATGGCAAACAAGACCAGCTGTTCTACGAACCCAAACAGGTCAATGGCAGACCTAGAATTTGAATTCAGGAGTCTTTTGGTTCATAGTCCTTTACTTTTGTCCACTCTTACAATGCAGCCTCACAGGTTAATGTTAACTATGATTGTCAGAATAAAACTTCAAAGACCAGGGACACTACAGTTATAAGATTGTGTTTCATAGAGTTTCATGAAGCTGTAGTGTTCTGAAACACAGGACATCGGGCAATCTTAAAATTAATCATCTTATCTAAAACACTGGGTAGGCTGCTAAAATCTTATTTTTTTCTTGATTTTAGTTAAAGGGATGAAGTATGACATTATCTTCACTTCTGAAAAGAAACATTTTGAAAGTTGAATGGATTTCATAGTTATTCTTTAAAACAAAAAGGATGCAAAATGACTGCTAAATCATCCCTGCCTTGCAAGCTTTACCTCCAAATTAGTCATTATTTCTCATTTGTCCAAATAATTTTGTTAGAACAGTACTGTCCTTCACACATATACCAGTAACACAGAATTGGAGCGTTTGAAGCAATTGCTTATTGGTTGACAGCTGCTACCTGCCATACACATTCCAGACAATCATTCATGACAAAGACAGACCTCTCCATCCTGTCACCCCCCTTTATCTACCAACTGCTGTTATATCAGTCAAATTATTTTTGGCAATGTCAATATGGGTACTAATGTCAATAAGGAGCAGGAAAACTACTAGCTAGCTCTACAGATTGACTTTTGGACAGGCATATGGCAAGGTTTTTTGTGCCATGAACCTCTTTACTGTAGGCAACAGAAACTTTCCTGGCCTTTCTGTTTTGTTAGTTTGCCTCATTGATTGCGACTACGATTACTCCTGTTCCAGAAGGAATAAGGTTTAATTGCTTCATAAGTTTCTTAACAAGCAGAGAACTGTATGGCACCCCAACTTTAGCTGTTGCTGCCATTTTGCCCTGCACTCTGGAAGAAGACAAGCACACATTTTGTATGGGTTTCAAAGGTTGCACTCTTTATTTGATTACCATTCATTCAGAGGGGGGTTCAACCTCCAGGCTCAACCTTGATGAACTATCGTAAGGGCAGTCTGACGTCCCCTCAGTACCAGCCCTATTGTTAACTATCTATACTAGGCTGCTCTCACCCCAGCCATCCGGCTGGTTGAGAAGGCCTCTTCGCCTTGTAGCGACACGAAGCAGGAGGGAAGGCCCCAGCTGGGACTGCCCTTGTCCTCAGTTGAGTTGCTCCTCCCCTCCTCCTGGGCCTTGGGCTAACCTGGCCGCCCCTGCTCTTGGTTTGCACGTAGCCCTGTCTCATATGGAGATGTCTTCCTTAATATTCTAATAATAATTTTTAACACACTACCTGGACCCCTGCCAAAGAGAGCGACAAAGAGGTATACTAATTCAGCCCTATAGGAGCCAATTTTGGTGTGGCTGAAAAAATTCCTTCCCAGTCCCTTAAAGAGCAACTAGCTTGGCCCAGAGTGTCATATTGTAGGGCGGGTGCTTCTATCTCCCGGCGCGTTCAGGGTCAAACTGGCTTGCTGAGCCCAGTTCACAAAATGGCACCCACAGATCTCGCAATGCATGATCTGCCACCCCCAAACAACACCTGCTGCAAGGAGCCGCTGTTGGGGGGGGGGGGAAGAGAGAATTCTCATATTTATTTATTTTAAAACAATTTTCTTTTATTTTGATAACTTTACATACATTGGTACACGCTAGTGTAATCATATAAATATAAACTCATAACCATAAACTTTAACTGTATTAACTGTTGGGTTCAGGTAAGTATTCTTATGCTGTATTGTTAGTTCCTTCTCATACATAGTAATCAAATAGACATGCTCGTTGGTCTTCTGGCAGATTGTCCTTTGACATGACAGATACACAGGGGAACCATTTTGCTGCATATGCCTCTTTTTTATCTAGTAGGTTCGCCGATATCTTTTCCATTGTAAGGTGGTACCAGAGTCTATTCATCCATTCTCCTTCAGTCAATTCCTCTGGATCTTTCCAATGCAGCGCAATGACCTTCTTTGCAGCCTGGATGAAAACTGAGCAAGAGTCTCGGTGTTTCCGCAGGGCCCCTACAGCGGGAAATAGGCCCAGCAGAGCCACCTCTGGTCTATACGGCACGGTGAGTTTTGTCATGGCCTCCATTTTCCCCCAAACTGCTCTCCATAGAGGCTGTACTCGGTCGCAGTCCCACCAACAATGCCTCTGTGTTCCTTGTTCCCCACAGCCTCTCCAACATAGTCCTCTCCCCCCTCCCTCTACATGCCTAAATTGCATTGGTGTCATATAAAATCTAGTTGTTAGTTTAATTTGGCATTCTTTGATTTCTAATGAAGATGCATTGTTATGCATATAATCAATAATCTCGGCTTCCTCCTCCTCTGTTATTTCAATATTCAATTCCTCCCTCCATTTTTGTATGTATGTGGGATTCTTGGGGTACCATATGTCTTTTAATGTTCTATATATTCTTGCTAATCTCCCTTTTATGTTTGTGCATTCAAATAATACTTTCTCTATCGTGGTGGATTCTCTTATGTAGTTTTCCTTTTGTTTCTTTGTGTTGACTAGTGCATGTTTGAGTTGTATATATTCATATGGGTCTATTCTCGATTCAATTTTCTTCTCTAACTCTTTTCTGCTATATATTCCCTTATCCTTTATTATGTGGCTGATTTTCACTAATCCTTTCTCTTTCAATTTTTCCCTTAGATATTGGGCCTGTCGATATTTTTTCAGGCTTAGGAGATCAATAGGTGAGTATGGAAAGTGATTTGGGCTAACTTTAATCTTTCTGATTATACTCTGCCAGGCTGACCATGTGGCCCACGCAAATGGGTGCTCCTGCCATACCCTTTTATTAGGAGTGCCTTCATCTGCTATTATGTTCTTTAGACTATGCTGTTTGTTGATTTATGTTTTTATTCAAATATTCTTCCTTCATTCAGTATGCTTTGCTAAAAACAAAACAGAAAAAGCAGATTTGCTTTCATGTTATAACTGTGTCATAAAAGCCCCATGTACTTTTATTTATAGCTCCATGCCTTTCTTCTGTCTTTTTAATATCTATATGTACTCATAACTTTATACATAGATTATCTCACCAAACACACTTCAGAATAATTTAAAATGTTTAAATCTTGAATTCTACTGTAGAGCTTCTTGCCAGTGCAGTTTTTAGTGATAGACTACAAAATCTGCTCTTGAAACTAAAAACAACAGGTGGTTAGTCCTGCATTTAAGGGCAGATATGCGACCAACCTCACATATAGATGTGATTAAGTCAGAGGATGATTCATTTTAATGTGTGTAATTGTGTTGTTAAAAGGAAAGTCAGTTTTGGCAGAAAGGGAATGAGGTCACACCAAAAAGCTCCCTGGTGGCTGAATATAAGCTAGGTGGTTAATATTAGAATATAGCTATCTATGACTAACCAAGAATATAGCTATCAATTACTAACCAGATTCTTGCTTCCTTGGGTGCAGCCACATGAAATGTTACACTACTTTATTTAATTTTATTGATTTATTTATTTCACTATTCTTTTACTCCCTGCTGTCCACAGAGCAGCAAACCTATCCCACTTTGGGCAATGTTACCACTTGATGCAGTGGCTCGTATGCCCAGTGGCTGCCAAATGTTCACCCCACACCGTTGTGGACAGCCAGCTATTATGTGATGCGTCTGCCAAGGAAGGCCAGGGATGCAGCGAGTAATAACCTTGCCCAAAGTGGGATATAGTTGCCCAAACTGGGCTAAAGGGCCTACTTCCTACACGCTCCTCCCCGCCCCATACCTAACAGCTGATTACAGGGAAGCGGAGCCTGGGAAGAGCATGCGCCCTCTTGCCCCCTAACAGCTAAGCATGGGGGAGGAGGGCATTCCAGAACCCTGCCGTGAGACAAGGTCTTTGGATCAAGCTCAGAGAAGCATTCTCTTCCCCTGCCACCAAATAGCTGATTACAGGGGAAGAGGGTCTGGGAAGAATGTGCTCCCGGCCTTGCTCTCCCCAATCAGCTGTTGGGTGGGCGGGAGGAGTGTGCATTCCTCGCCAATAGCTACCTAGCGGCAGCAGGCCCAATCCTACACCACAACAGAAGTCCGGGCATCTAGCCCCATGTGACTGGCCTCTCTGCCTGCCCTGGGACCGGTGATGGCCACAGGGGAGCGGACTACATGGCCAGTTCTCCCCACCGACCCAAAGTATGGCAGCTGTGCTTGCTCGCCACAGGGCACGTGGGGGATCGGGCCTGCCCTGTCTCAACCACATCTAACCACTGCTGCTGCCCTTTAATTGTGCAGCCAGTGGGAGGAGAACACTGCAGGTGGGGCTGATTGTGTGCCAAGTCAGAAGAGACAGCAAGCACTGGTGAGTATGGGGCTGCCAAAGTGCTGAACTGGCCAGGGCCCCTGCTGTCAGCAGTTCTACAGCAACCACAATGGTTACTCTGGCAGTAGCTTCACTACTAGACAGGAGGTAACCACGCTGGACATCCCCCATGCTAAAAGAAAAAACACTACAACATGCTGGCCTCTTTGTGACACCAGAGTGGTGCAAAAAGATGAGAAAGACACAAGAACAGCTGGTTCAATATATTTTCAAAGGATTTGGAAAGATTTCAGAACACAGTCTCTGCTTTTATGGGATAAAGCCACATTGTTACCTTTGTAACCTGCAAAAAGGTTTAGGCTGAATGGTATTTTATATTTGGCTAGGTAAAAATAAAAGGTTTGATAAAAGAAACCAAGCCATGAAATGAGAAAAGGGTGTTCTGATTTGAATCATACAACAGTTGAAAAAAATAATAAAAATTGGTTGACTGAATAGAACTCTAAAGGGAAAATTACTCACCAGTAATTCAGCTGTTCTCACATTCTGTGGAAAATTCTATACATTCTGTGTTAGGCTGACATTTATGAGGAAACAAAAAAGCAGAGACCAGTGGAAGGCAGAGGAGATATAAAAGCAGGTTCTATTCTTTAGCTCTTTGTTTACTTAAATTGACAAAACCCAACACAAAAAGGATCCCTCATAATACAAGGAGGGGAAATGGAAAGACCCCTACCAAGGGAATTGTCAATGAGCAATTTGCTCATCTTGTTTCTTCTCATTCTATATCAGCAAAGGTAGCGATGCAAGCCAGCCTACCAAAGAATTAACACAAGTCACAGCCTTCCAGAAAATATAGCTGTATGAGTCGTTAATGCAAAGATAGTGCCAGTTCTGATAGCTAGTGATACCTATTCGCACCTTCTCATTTTATATGGCCAGTCGGCATCCCTCTTTGTCAGTAGCTGCACAGGGAGGAGGTTAGATCTGCTGCTGAAGACCGTGCTAGGGAGTTGGGTGCAGGATGCTTGGAGAGAGAGAGAGATGACCTGAAATGGAGAAAAGGGACATTCTCATTGCCTTAGCCGAGACTAGAACCACCATTAAAGGAGACTTCCAAATTTGTTGGCTAGGTTCTAACAGGCCTTTCACCAGAGATGTAATTAGTCTCTCTTTCAACTGGGATTGCCAAATATAAAAAATGTGTGAGTCTGCATGACAGTCAGCTGTACCAAGGAATACGTTCTGCATGGCTGCCATGTACTATAGTAACTTCTAGGTCTAAAAGCAGTCTGGTAGAAAGGTGTGCACAAGCCTACATGTCTTTCAAATGAGATGATGAGAAATCATCTTCTACTGCGAGTTCTTGCACAGACAGGGAGTCTGATTGCTAAGTGGCATCACCACAGGTCAAGTCAAATGGCTGGAAAAACTGTAGCAGATCATCTAGCATCCATGACACAGGGAGGTTATGGTGCAAATTTGTAATTGAAGTCTAAATACAGAATGAAAAGGAGTGAGAAACTCTGGTATTGTACGAGGATAAAGAGGAGAGCCCTTGATGCATTTTGGAACATGCAGATATTTGGGTGGAGTGCCAGATCCAATACCAATTAAGTTTTCTGTTAGGGAGAAGAGTCACAGTAAGTTGACAATGACCAAAGAGCAGGCCTGGACTGGGGAATCAGAACTAGCCTGTGGGGCAGGCTTCCTGACTAGGTAGACAGCCCATCTCTTGACAAGTTTCCACTTAGTCTGGGGTTTGAAGGAATGGAACACTGCAGTCAGGTTCAGGTATAGAGATCACTGAAGTGTAGTCCTGGTACCTCTTCAACTCCTCGGATATGCCATGACGTGAATGGGCCAAGGTGTTGGACCCTGAGCTTCCAACGTAAGGTGTTTTTACACACACATTTCTCCTGGATGTTTGCAGTTACATCCTGACCTTTCTGTGCATCTAAATCGCTCACCCAGATCTTAAACATCCGGATCTTTGAAAGTCTGTGTACAGCTTCTTCCAGAATTTTTGTGTGTAAAAACTTCTCCTGGTAAACTGCTTTGCTCCAGGCAGCTGTGGTCACTTAGTTTCCATGGCAGCCTATCATATCTACAGCTGTGGCTACTTTAGACTGCCCCAGGGCAGTGTTTGTGTGAAGAATGCATCCAGTAACTGCCTCAGGGCAGTGTGTGTGTGAAAAATGAATCTGGAACTTACTTGCGGACTTGTAAACCCAGAAGATTGAAAAATCCGGAACTTTAACGTGTGTGTAAAAATGCCCATAGTGTTGGCTCTTGAAGGTGATTTAAATGGGTGAAGGTCTGTAGAAAACTTGACTGCGGTTGAAGATCCCCACTCTTCCATGGCAGAAAAGAAACTGGTGGTGTGCTGGGTGCACCAATATCATATATTCCCTGTCCTGAAGATGGCTATGCTAGTCAGTTCTGCAAGCTTGAGACTAAGGGCCAAAAATACCCGGCAGTGAGTGTGGAAAGAAAGGTATTCAAAGAAGAATACAGACTGCATGTTTTAATCATATGCCAAATAAAGACAAAGACTGTTGTGATTGAGACATAGCACGAGGATATCAAAGTGTGCAAGTTGTGCTTCAGGTTAGCAATAGAGCTCACTGCTAAAGAGAGCTACGGGTCACTACCCAGGAGTTTCCAAGGACTGAAACCCTATAAAGAATGATTCCCCTCCAGACTCCTACCTGAGCAATTCACAGTGAGCTAGACACAGGGTGGGAAAGAGTACAAGTAATATGCCTTTCCTATGGCTTTTAAGGGGATTCCCTTTCTTCATCCTGAGAAGAGAGCCACTGCTCTGAGAAGTTCCCATCAAAATAAAATTGCTGACCTGGGGACCCACACTCCAGCTGTCAATATGGCAGGAAAGAGGGAAATCCCAGATATGAGTAATTGGGCAAGGGAAGGGGAGACAAAAGCCCTGCAACCAACCAGAGGAGGAAAACAAGAGGGGGGAAACAGTCTTGAAATGTGGGCTATGTTTAGCATTAGAAAAAGACGGGAGCAGAAGAAATTAAGAAAGCTAAAGCAGAAATTGCACTGAACCAAAAACAGCACTTGAATTAACCTCCAGCAGAGATCATCTGGGAGGGATCAAATACACGCGGGCAAAGAGCGAGAGTAGAACAAGAGCCAGAGCCATCCTTTGAACAATGGGAATCTGTCTGATTCAGGAGAAGCCTTCAGCGGATCCTACACCAACAAGCTGGCTACAAAAGGAGGCTTCACAACCCATCCTCTGAGGGATGATTACCAAGATTTTTTTTGGCCCTAGGAACCTGCAGTCAGTGTAGGCATACAACACAACACTTGATCACACAGAGCTGAGGATCCATGCTTCCAGGAGAGGAGGCAAAGATAATGGTAGAGTTAGAGGGAGATAGCTCTTCACTGTCATCTGCCTTTCACAACTATAGTTATTTATGGTAAATAGTCTCATCACGTTGATACTCTAGAATTCTCCACAGGGTGGGAGAAAAGGGGTACAAATTTGGTTACTTTTCAGAAACCAAAATGAGACAGGTTAGGGATGTTACAGTCTGTCAATACAACACATACACGGACACAAAAATAGTTGGAAAAAAAGAGATACATTTTCTATAGAATTTCATTTTCCAATAAAAATCATAATAAACTCTAATGGTCACAGATCCCGATAGAGCTTAAAGCCTTTAATATTTTGTAGACTGAACATATATTCATGCCTTCTTTAGAATTCGTTTGCCTGGCAGTCTGGAAAATGCGTGTCCTAGTGGTTAAAAAGCACTTACAATACTGGCAATTCAAACTAGTGCCACACTGGTTCACTTGACAGCCCTTTGAAGTTGCTGTGGCTCAAGTAAAGAAACTGGCTTTTCAGAAAGATTCCTGCAGGGTTCTAAAGTCTGTGATGCATCCATATAAAATTAATATATTGAGAAAAAAATAATAATTTCTTATTTCTGTTTAGTTCAATTTCTCTGCTTTTAAATGCTTTGCAAAGATGTAGTTCAAGACAATTACACAGTAATTACAGTAATTACACTTCAAACATTATTTGCAATACGGGCTAAAAAATAAGCAACAAACTTTCCCCCATAAATCATCACAAGACAATCTGGGGTATATGGTATCAAGTATAATTAATATGGCCAAAACGGAACTAGTATTCCTTTCCCTTTTCCCTCTCAGTTTCCACTGAAGGTGTCACTGTCCAGCCTGTCTCTCAGGCATGTAGTCTGGAGTTTGTTTTTTACTGCTCTCTCTCCTTTACACCTCAGATCCAGTCCATTACTAAGTCCTGTCACTCCTTTCTGCATAATATTGCTAACCTCTAGCCCTTCCTTACTGCTTCCACTGCCAAAACCCTAGTCCATGCTTTAGTCATCTCCCACCTTGACTACTGTAAATTTCTTCCTTCCCCACTCTGACCATACCCCTCTCACTTGCATTCAACACTCCACTCCCAAGGTCATCCCCTTCCCACTTTGAACATATTCAGCCAGTCCCTGTTCTCCTCCCGCCACTGGCTCCCTCTACCCAAACACATTCTGCACGAAGTTCTTATCTTTACCTCCAAAGCTATTCATGGCCTTGCTCCGCACTCTTTCTCTCTCTCTGCACTTGTTTCCTGCCACATTCCTGACCAGGAGCTTTGCTCTACCTATACCACCACCCTTCCCTTGCCTGCTCATGATTCCCTGGCTCCTTGAAACGTATTTGCCCCTTCTCCTTTGCTGTTCCCCCTGCCGGAACGCCCTCCCCTAGCACATTCTGTCTGCTTCTTCCTTCACAACCTTCAAATCCCTTCTAAAAACCTACCTCTACTACTGTCAGGTTTTTCTTAGCTCCCCACCCCTATGGACCCATCACTGATGCCTCCTCTTCTATCCTTTACTCAGGGTATCCCTCTCTCCTGTAATTAAGTTAAACACATGCACCTGCAACTTCTCAGCTTCATAAATGCCTTCCTGTCTCACCCTTCATTTCCTTCTCCTCTGTCTTTCCTAAAAGTGTAAGCTCCTTGGGGTAGGGACCTGTCCGTAATTAAAGATTGTACAGCACCAGGCACATTTCTGGCATCATATAAATAATAAATTATATAACAACAACAACAGAAAAAGGTAGCTGACTACACTTGCTTTCAGCCTCATTCCTAGTGGAACATACATTACATAGGTTTATAATAGTTTCACTTTAATATAATGCTCCTTATTTACTCAAAATTGCCTTCACTGTAGCAAAAATTGAATTTCATGCCCTGAAGACATGTCTTATGGTTGTTTGGCTTACTGTAGACCCAGACAGCTGAACAGCAAGTGGGAAAGGAGACTTGTAGCCCAATTTTTCTGTCACTGAAGATAAAGGCAAAACACTAAGTACAATGGAAGCACTGTTGTGCCATTAATGCCCATTAAAATTTACACAACTGTCTTAGTCTTGATACCTAATTTTCATAAGACTTTGCTTCATGAAGGGACAGTGTTCCCAGAAGAATGAAGTGAATAAGAACAAATAAAAGAAGTGGTTTTGGTTATACCACCTGAACTGCTTTCTTCTGATGCCCCTCAGCAATAGTAAGGCAGAGATACCCAGACAGGTGAGCACGAGAAAGCTAGAGAGGATGTTGCCTGAGATATGGATGTGTGAAAGAGGCCTTCAGACTGTTGGTTCAGGACCTCCCGGAAGCACTAAAATAGGTTTTTTTAAAAGTTGTGTGGGTTTAGAGTATTTTGTTTGATAAACATTAGTAATTTTTGAAATACAATGTTGTGTTGGTAATTTTTTTGTCCTACCTATTAAAGCTGCAAGCACATCATATTTTAGATTGAAACGCACTGTAAGTTACTAAAACCAGGTACTTACTTAGGCTACTCAGTTGTCTAATTATATTTGCCAGGGAGATATTAGTGACACATTCCAGTTCATTCTTGATGCCTCTTGGCAGTGCTGTATGGCACAGGTGCCTGGGGTCTATGTTTCTTTTCACCAGTGGCATTTTGAAATATATCAGTAGGACAGCACACCTGTTAAAGAAATAGAACAGATAGATTTTTTAATTATTATTAATAATATATAAACACACACACAAACATATATAAACAAACATATATACAGGGTCTTTACAAAAAGCAGTCATTTTATGTTGTTCTATGGAGCAACTGTTCTATGCTGTACCCTGTTTTGGTCACTAGAGTAACTATGGTAACAGTACTGATTATAAACTGATTTAGAATTCTTAACTCCCAACATTCCTGCACACAGTGATATCAGATACAGTGCTACAGGTATCTAACTTTAGGAAATAAAGACCAGGAAAATGGTTGCTTCTTTTTGTAAAAGTTGGGTATTAACCAACTGGATGATAGTGTGCTGCAGTCCAGGTTAGGTGCGTGCAGCCCCCCCTCACACATTTAGCATGTACAGCCTAACAAATGGGAAGCCCACTGCATGTATTTCTGGTGCTTGTGGGTAGCCCCCACTCACAGGTTTAGTGTGACAAACCTAGTACATGGATAAGCATTCTTCCATACTGCGTTCTGTCCTCCCCCTTCACAGTACTCCATCCTGTCATGACTCGCGTCCATGACAACCTCTGGGAAGAAGCAGCCACCACAGTGGTTTGTTTCTTCCAGGCTATTATGACTTCATGAGGTAGTACAGCACCTGCTATCCCCCCAGCCCAGGGGAGTTTATACGTGCAAATACCTGCCAGCACTTGGTAGCTAGTAGTAACCTTGTGCTACATACACAATCCTGAGTTTATTGAGCAAATTGCATACTTTATTGACTTTTATACTGAAAACCAAAATCAAAAATCAAAATTGGAATTAAAAGCAATCAGTCTTTGCATATTCTCTCCTCCTGGTTCCTTGCATCCATGGCTTAGTTTTGCCCACTGCACTGTTGGAAATCCTCCTCGGTTTGCATGAATCCCCCTGTCAAAACATGCGCCTCTTGTACTCCCTTCTCCAGCATCTTCTGCATTACCATACAGTTGGGGTGGAAAACATCCCTGCTTACTGGGGTGCCCTGCACTTCTGGGAGCATCAGGGGCGGCACAAGCATTTTTGCCACCTTAGGCAGCCCCAGGCAGATGCCACCCCCTCATCCCCCCCATCCAACTGCAGAGCTCGGCAGTGGATTGAGGTGGAGGGGAGAGCCACCCTGAGTGGCCCCATCTCTGTTGCTGCCGTCAAGCTCAATGGCTGGATCTGGGATGAGGCCGCCTAGAGTGGCAAATTGAAGGGGGTGCTTTCCCCTCGACCCCCAATCCAGTCCCACCAAGCTCCATGGCTAGTTCATGGGAGGGAAGGCACCTAGGGCAGCTCTCCTGCCCTGTTCCAGTCGTTGAGCTTGGTGGCAGATGCAGGGACAGGAGAGGCGGGGTCACATAGGGTGGAAATTTCAAGGGGCAGTTCTCTCAAACCCCCACCCAGATCCCATTGCATCTGTTTCATATTTAATAAGTAATAATATATGCTATTATATATTGTATAATATATTATTAATCAACTGCCAAAATGGTGCTGAGTACTTCACAAAATCTATTCAATACTTTAAATAAAATAAATATAATAAAACAATGTAAAATCCATGTAAAAGCAATTTATTTCCATACAGAATGCTTAATTTGCCAAACAAAACACATCAGAATCCAACAGAAGAAAAAGCTCCCTTCCAGTAAACATCCTAACATATGTAGTGTTAGTGGCAGCAACCTTAGAAAAGTGTGAACCGAGCTGAAATCTCCTGCCTTTATAAAAGAAATATCAAAAACATTGCAAAAGAATTTTTTGAATTACTACAAGGAAACATTTTGTTTACAAAAACCTCTTCCTTCTTTTATTAAAGCTTTTGAGAGAGAACAAGGGTGCTCATATGAACATGTCTTGGTTTCTCGAGACTTATTGGTTGAAAGACGTTTGTGGATACACTGTAAATCCAAATTAAAACTCTGTTACAGATTTACCTTTATCAGTGGAACTCCAAATTACAGTGGAAATAATGCAGTTCACTCCTTCTAAAATGTAAACCCACTTTCTGAAGTTTGCTTTGTTATGATGATTCACTCTGTTTTGAGTTGTTAGCAGCAGCTGTCTTAATTTTTATCTTGCTTTCCAAAGAAGACTAAAATGCAATGCTTTAAGTGAGTTACAAAGCCACCATAAAAAGCTATTGGTGCACTTTTGAAACACCAGAGGGAAAAACCAGTTTTATTCATTCTTGAAATTTACACGAGAAACTGGAGGAGCGTGAAGCAGTGTTTAAACTTAATTCAGATTACTCAGATTTTTTCCTCTCTGTGCTATTCATGTGTACAGTTAATTATAGAAATACTGTAGAGGAGTTAAAAACTGTAAGAAAAAGTACCATGGAGCTAATAAGTACAAGTAGAAACTTGTCAGACATTCACTCTTATGCAAAAAAGAACACCTCTGGATTATAATGGAAATTATTTCTACAAAGGGTAAAAACAGACATTAGAGTGGCTCACTGTGGCACAAACCTCTGCTGTCAGATGCTGGTCAAGGATTGCCCCGGGCCATATCGGCAGCTAGTCTGGCCACTGACCTCAGAAAATCTCCAAGGTCACAACCTGGGCCAGGGACCACCTGGGCCAAAGTGGGCTATCATGTTTGTTGCCGGGCTGCCAACCCAGCCTAGGACTGCCACGTCTGGCCGCCATGGCTTCCTGTCATGGTTGCTGCAGCGGGATCTCTGGGGCATGCGGTTCTCTTCCCATGATCACCATAGAAGATACAGAAATCAAGCACCATCATTAGTGCCATCCCCCGCCAGCCTGCCAACCCACTTGGTGTCTGTTCCTCCCTCCCTCCCTCCCGTCAGCCAGTCATCCTGCCATGGTACCTTCCCCTCCCCCACCAGCTAGCTATCCCGCCATGGTGCTCTCCCACCCACTTCCCTTGCATACCATTCGTGTCCGGTGCTATAGTGTCCCAGGGAGTATCCTGCTACTCTCCTGGCCACCTCTGAACACAGTAGAGAAAAACTCCACATAATTAGATAGCAATAAATGGAAGCCTCTCTCATGAAGCTGTGTAAACACAACCCACCCCTAGTGCATTAATTTATCATGGTTCTCTGACTGTCATTCTGAGCCATGGCCACGGAGATGAAAAGGCTGTGGAAGTTGCTCCGGAGAAGGCAACAGCAACAGGTTCTGAAGAGAAAGTGTTGGGTATGTGGTGAAAACCTAGATGAGCTGGGACAATACATGTCTGAATTTGGTACATGTTGGTCTTTTAAAAGGCAGATGTTATGTGCACGCCAAGGACAGCAAAATTGGAGAGAGGAGCAGGAAGAAGTCACTTCTTGGAATACTCTTGTCTTTTCGCCCATGACTCTATGGTACTGGCGGACCTGTACGTGTGCGATGCTGCATGTAACCTAATTAACAGGACACGGACAAGTGGGCATGCCTTAGCTCGCATGGTGAGCTCCACATGCTCCAAGACCCTGCCATGAGTGGGGCCTGCATTTCCAGTGGGTAGTGGCCACATGGCCACTGGGGATCAACACCTAATAAATGGGCAGATGGACACTCATCTGGTGTGGGTGACCGTCTAGTTTAACACCCTTTGTTCATGCAATAATATGTAATTTCATTTTCAAACTTCACTGTGAACCTCTCTCTCAGTAATACCACAAACTGTATTAATATTCTTCTGAAAAAGCAGGGAGAAATATCAATTACATGTAATGGCATCATTTTTTGATGTGCAAGCCCCTGACTCAGCCCGGACAGTCCCATTGACAAAATGCTCCATCTGAGGAGTAGAATTTCCTTACAGTGGTAGCAGTAAGGCAGTTAAATGCACAACCACTCTCCATTATAAACAGGGGCCTGCATACCTCGATTTTGAGGAAACCGTTTGAGCTACATTTCTGAAAATTTATCCATAGCTATAATTTGTGAGGACCATCATATGTGCAAAGTCTCAAGATCATCCATCCAGAAAATAAAATGTTATGACTGTTTAAAAGTGAATTTGTTGTGGTCAAAATGCACAGTGCCCTCACAATTTTGAATCATCAATATCTCCTCCCCCTGGATGAGTTGAGCCCCCAAACTTCACAGGCGTGGAGCATGAGACACATAATAACTGCTTCTGTAATATGATAGTGATTGGTGTAGCCAAAACTGTTACACTGAGGTTTTTTTAAAAATTGGTTCTGCTGGCTCGCACATGCGCAGCCGAGCAGCTGCTGACCGGCAAAAAACAGCATAAGGAAAGTTACGTGACTCTGCTTTTTAAAATCACAAAACTTTATCAGGAGTCAGCTCTGTCACAGACTTCAAGCTCTAGTCAGTTTCATGTCAATTACCAACTTGCCTCAGAAAGACAGCAAGAGGAAGTTCTAGTCAGTTTTGTCAATTACCCCCCTGGCCTCACTCCCTACTTTTGACTCCCTATGAAAAGTCTGCTACTTTTCATACCGAACGGAGTGAAAAGTCTGCAAGTTTTCAAAAGTTGCAGACTGTTCACTTGGTATGAAAAGTTGCAGACTTTTCACTCCTAGGAATATCTCCTCCCAGACAACGATCTGAACTTCCAGAGTCCAGAGTCTCAGACCCTGAGATCAGCAGAGTCTAGGAGTCTACACTGCTGGAGTCTAGGAGTGTTTGGTGCAGCCAAAACTGAGTTATTAATGTTTTTAAAAATTGGTTCTGCTGGCTCATGAACACGCAGTCAAGCAGCTTATGCAAAAAACAGCATAAGGAAAGTTACGTGACTCTGCTTTTTAAAATCACAAAACTTTATCAGGAGTCAGCTCTGTCACAGACTTCAAGCTCTAGTCAGTTTCATGTCAATTACCAACTTGCCTCAGAAAGACAGCAAGAGGAAGATCTAGTCAGTTTCATGTCAATTACCCCACCTGGCCTCACTCCTCCTTATGAAAAGTCTTCAACTTTTCATACCAAGTTAAAAGTCTGCAACTTTGAAAGGTGCAGACTTTTCACTCCTATGAAAAGATGAAGACTTTTCATAGAGAGTCAAAAGTGCAAGTGAGGCCAGGAGTTATATGACATGAAACTGACTAGAGCATCCTCTTGCTGGCTTTCTGAGGCAAGGGGGTAATTGACATGAAACTGACTACAGTGTAAAGTCTTTGTGACAGAGTTGACTTCTGATAAAGAATCATCCCCGCATGCCTGGAACTCCCTCCCTACCCTCGTCCGCCTTGCCCCCACCCCCCACACCTTCAAGTCCCTCCTCAAAATCCACCTCTTCCGCTCCGCCCTTCCAAACTCCTGCTAAGCACCTGTTATCTGCAAACTCCCAATTTACTGTAAAACCAAGCTAAGCACATGTACCTGTGTTCTCGCATCCTCATGAATGTCGTATCCCTTGTCTCGCCTCTGTTTTCCCCTTCCCTGTCTCCCCTCCCTGTCTTTCGATTGTAAGCTCTCGAGCAGGGACCATGTCTATCTTATTCTTTGTAAGCACCAGCTACATCGCTGGTGCTATATAAATGCTAATAATAATATCATCTCCTCCCCCTGGACAGGCTGAGCCCCCAAACTTCGCAGGCTTGGAGCATGAGATCAATAACAACTGCTTCTGTAATATAATAGTGATTGATGCAGCCAAAATAGAGTTATTAATGATTTAAAAATCTGTTCTGCAGACTTCTGCAATAGAGGAGGCCATGCTTCTGCTGGCAGGTGGACAAGTCTGGCGGTGAACTTCAGCAGCGTGAATGAGAAGGGAGGCGGGACTCACCGCCACCTTCCTCCCACTCCTCTGCTGCTACTGATCCACAAACAGTGAGTCACCCCCTGCCTGTTCCTCCGTGCCCACTAGCCTCCCAACTCGGCTGCGAGGAAGGAGAGCCCCCAAAAGGCTTCCGCTCAGCTCCCCAGTCCCTAGCAAGAAGCATCTCAGGACTTTCAGCAGAAGCAGCCTCTCCAAGTTCCAAGACAGACACTTCTTGCAAGCGATGGGCTGGGGAGCTGAGTGGGGACAGGACTAGCCTTCCCTGCAGTCAGGGGGTTGAGCACCTAGTGGGCAGGCATGGGGGAACAGCAGGGGTGGCTGCATTAGGACCCCGCACCCCGGGTGCTGCTAATTCCCTGTGGCTCAGGGCAGAGGAGGAATTTACACTGGGGCTCCCCTTTTCCCCAGGGCCCCTGGCAGGCTTAGCAGCTTATGGAGGGGGGAGATGGGGAGAGGAACTATGCTGCTCCCCCGGCCCTCTCCCCCCCACCGATGTTGTAAGCTCTACTGCCCCCCCTAGGGACACTGAGGCTACTGACATGTTTCCTGTCTGGGCATGCTAGGACTACATTTCCCAGCATGCCCAGAGAGGAACAGCAAGATGGAAGCAGTCCCGTGTGTCCTCGGCAGTATCACAGGGCCTTTTGAAAAACTCTACAGCCCCTCCTGAACCTCCTGTGAGGCTGCAAGCGATGGCGGGTTGTTGGTGAGAAGAGTGTGTGTGTGTGCGTGTGAGGGAGAACAGTGCATGTGTGTTTGTGAGAGAGTGGGGGGAGAAGAGTCTGTGCGTGTGTGTGTTTGCGAGAGAGAGTGGGAGGAGAAAAGTGAGGGGAGGGAGAAAACTGGATGCATGCACAACTTTTAAGTTAAACATTCTGTAAAAAAATACAACTTAAAAGTTGTGCAACTGATATATTAGTAATATCGCACAAAACCTGGACATTTACCAAAACAAAGAACTTTCCAGTTTAAAAAACTGTTAAATGCACAACAGTTTTAAAAACAAAACACTTTCCTCTTCAAAAACATCAATAAATCATTTTGACTCTAGCTTAAACTCCAAAAAACATACAAATTCATTACGATTACAATTAAAAAAACAAACATTCAACTTCATAAATTGCAAGAAGACAAATGTCAAAAAGCATGAAAATTATTTCTGAATTTGAGGAATATTTCATATTTTATCCTCAACATAAATGTAATATATGTACTTAATTCCTTACCATACATACTTACTCTTATTCATTTTTATCAATAACTAAACTTTCACATTTTTCATTAAACTTTAATTTATTATCATAATTTGACAACGAACAATTTTTTCAGAGTGCATTAACTTTGTTTCTACAGCACTGCATTCTGTACAATGAATTGTATAAAGTTCTCTACACTGACATTATTAACAGTTGATTGTATAAAGTGTATACAATTTCTATACATGTAAAGGACAGAGTTAATGCACTCTGAAAAAATTGTTGTCTAATTATGATAAAAAAGTTTAATAATGAAAAAATCTGAAAGTTTAGTTTTTGTTTGAGAACTTCTTTAGGGGTATTTTTTTTGGCTCCATGAAAATGCAACATACACGGAATCACTTAGCTATACAGAAAGGAAAATAGGAATGGGACAGCAACAGAATTTATAAGCAGTTGTGACGTCTTGTCTGCTTTTCTACCGTTTTTAACCCCCTGGTAATTCAGTAGCAAGGTTCTCTCTGGCCCATTAAGTTTGTAAGTACAATAGGAGTCTTCCTAGGTTGTAACTGTACAGTTTGCAAATTTCTGAACCAGAAACTATTATGAAAAATTTACCAATCACCAAGTTGCACTTGCCACATATACCGTTTATACAGCTATACTTGTGGAGATTTTGAACAGCTCTGATTAGCCTTCTCACCCATAATAAATAATTGTTCAATTATTCACCAAGCTCAACACCACATACTCATAAACGTAAAATTTTTTATAAAAATCAAACCATTTTTCAATAAGTGAAGGGAGGTCATCTGAGCCATCAAATTTTCATTGGGGAGGGGGGGGAGAGACAGAGATAATCTCCCCAATTTTTCAGCATGAATTTCATTATGAGTTTGTATTTATTTTATTTATTTATTTATGGTGTTTTCAAAAGGTGACAACAGAATGGGGGGGCCATACTTTAATTCGCGTGGCCACTGGTGATCACGTTTGATCTCATCCGCCACACGTTACCACAGGCGGGATCAGGGCTCTCCCTAGACCATGGCAGGGTTTAGCCTGTGCTGTGACCTGGGCTCCCTGCCAACTCAGTGTGGGCTGAGCCCTGCTACGGTCCGGGAAAGTCATCAATGGACCAGCGTAGAGTGGGCTGGCACGTGTGATGGTCTGCTCTATCTAACTGTGGTCCGGGATTGAAGCTTTCCCAGGTGGGCACACAACCGTCACAAAACTTTGTGGGCCACGCTCAGCAACACAGGGGGTGGGGCTGTTCAGAGCATGGTCACATATCGCCCCACCCTCTCCTTGCTCCCTCCACAGCCCAGGCCGCCAGCACATCTGTTCAGTGGCCAGGCCGGATCCTGCCCAGAGGAAAGGACCTCACCCTGGGCAGGATCAAAGTGTGGCGGTGCATAGCAACGTCATGTATAAAAACATGCTTTTAAAAGGTAGGTAGTACGGTTAAAGCTAGCCATAGAATAGAAAATTCTTATAACTTTAACTATGGAATCCTTACTGTGATTCCATAACAGAAAACAAGAGTCAACAATCTGTCATTACATAAAACAAACAAAAATCCATATTGAGCAATGTTCTACAAGCAATTAAACAGTAATTGAAGTTAGGCATCTTCTTGATTACTTACTCAATGAGGTTGTTTTACCAACACAAAGGTAAATAAAAGAAAAACCACATTTCACTGTTCTATTGATAAAAATCAGTATTTGGTAGAGTCAAAATCAGCACAGACCTTTTGTTTTCAAACTTCTAAAACAATAAAAACTAAAACCTGTACATAACAGAAGCTAACACTTCTCACTGTTCATGAATACAAAGGAGGAACAAAAATCACTGTAAACATGAATCAGCTGTACAGTTTTGCTGGTAGCAAGTGAACAGTTCCTCTTTCTATTTTAAACTGTCCAATCAAGCTTTGATTAAATACTCTACTTTCCCCCCCATTCATTTTACAATAATGATGAAAAAATTTGTTTAAATGAAATAGTCTTTAGTGTGCACACTGAGCCTTGAGATGCTGTAGCGATAGATTCCTTAGGAACAACTGCACATGTAAATCTTAGTAAATTGTTAAAGTAAGAAGTAGAGTGATTAGCATCATTCAACTGTCAAACGTTTCTCATCATAAAAATCCTTTTATACTGAGAAACTGGAAAGATAGGATATTAGCTCAAACTTGTCTCTTAATTAATCTGTTGATGAATTTTTCTTCTCATTTTATTTTCCACTACTTTTAAAAAGCAACTGTTATAATACTAATGAAAAATTTAACAAGTTTTCATAATTACAGTCTTACAAAAAAGCAAACAATTTAAAACAATTATTAAAAAATTGAAAATGGAGCCAAGTACATTAAGGGAACCAGCAGCGGGCGCTAAAAGCACCTAGAGAATAAATACATTTTCAGGTGCTTTTTAAAAGTAAGGAGGAAGAACTGAGACAAATATCTGGAGGAAGAGTTCCACACAGATCCTCTTTCGGTACTGAGGGCTTGAGTGCGACACTTTTCTTCCCCACTTTTGCCTTATCAGGGGCAGAAGGGCATTTCTGCTCCTGTTCATATAGTTTCCAGCTGGAGTAGCACAGTTCGATCGGCAAGAATTATGTCAATTCCACATTAATAATATTGAAATGTGGCAAGAATCCAATATTGTGATATCAATATTACATAATGTTTTGAGAGCTGAGTTTTTTGTAATATCCTGAAATTTTAATTCTGACACTGAAGAGGCACTGTGGGGAACACCAGTATAAAGGGAAGAATCTAGGGGTGTGCATTTCATTTTTGTTATTATAATAATGAATATTATAACAAAAATGGAAGAGGGCTCTTTCATTTTTGTTACCGAGTAATAAAAATGAAAGAACATAATAAAATAATGAAATAATTTTGTTTGGTTATTATGAGTTAATAGGAAAACACTGAAAAACACATTGTTGGCTATAACATTTTTGTTCCTTATTCAATTTTGATGAAACCGGGGGTGGGGTGGGGTGGGGGTTGTTCCCTCAATGGAGGGCATTATGTGTACCAACTTTCAGAAAGACTGGACAAAGATAACCGATTTTATATGCAATTAAATGTTAGTGATTTTAAGAAAAGCTGCATATACATTCCTGGCTCCAGCTTCTGTGTCTTCCATCCCATTGGCCTGAAAATTGGGCGGATCATGCCTCTCCCCAAGGCTATTACCTCTGACAAATTTGTCAGAAATTTGTCAGAAATTTCCTCTGAAATTTCAGAAAGATTGGATAAAGGGTCCTGATGTTATAAGCTATTTACTTGTAAATTCATTTCTGACTGAAAATTTTACTTTCCATCCATGTTACGTGTAATTTGGCAGGACTGTATCTCAGGCCTTCAGGATAATCACTGTAAAATTGTAAGATGACCTGATAAAGGGTCCAAATTATATAAGCAATTGAGGTTTTCCGCTTGAAGACTTTCATTATTCAGGTAAATAGCATATACAGCGCCATTCAGAGACAGGCATGACAGGGGGCTGTAGAAGGGAGCAGGAGCAGCCCAGACTGACAAGAAACATTCACTGGCCAAATACTGCACGCTTCCACCTTTATGGGACTAATTGGTGGTGGCTTCAAGGTGGGCATAGAGGACAGATATAAGCTGCTCTTCTTTGGGTTTACTCTTTGTCTTTGGTGAGTTCTGTCTTTGGTCAGAGCATCAGGGGTGGGTGGTGGGTTTTGATGTTGGAGGGGCACTGGGGCAGTAAGGCCGGCAGGCCTAGGGGCGGAGCCAGGGTGACGGTAGGTGGAGCCAGGGGGACGGTAGGCCAGTGGCATGGCATAACCCAGCAGCAAGGAGTTCCCAGGGTTAACATCGGATGGACGATAACACAGTCTACATGCACATCAAGCTTAAAATAAATAATTTATAAACCCAAAACACAGGGACCCATCCTTGTAAAGCACCCTAGTCACAGCCTCAGTCCAATTTTACCACGCACATCCCATTTCCAGTATTCTAATCTGAACACAACGGAAATCTCATGACTTGCAGTGACATCTCTCTCAGGATTTCCAAACCTCCATTTTATCACACACAGTCCCCCCTGCACTAACCCACTAGCCCCCACTCCAAGAACCCAGGAGTCCTGGCTCCCAGCCCCCCCGCTCTAACCCACTAGCTCCCACTCCCCTCCCAGTGAACCCAGGAGTCCTGGCTCCCAGCCCCCCTGCTCTAACCCACTAGCCCCCCACTCCTCTCAGAGGGAACCCAGGAGTCCTGGCTCCCACCCACCCATCCATCCCCCTGCTCTAACCCACTAGCCCCCCCTCCCCTCCCAGGGAACCCAGGCTCCCATCACCCCCCCC
>QEPC01009342.1:1343286-1387786 GCA_003113815.1 Sphenodon punctatus
CTCCCAGTGAACCCAGGAGCCCTGGCTCCGTCCCCCTACTCTAACCCACCCCCACCCCAAATCCCCCTCCCCTCCGGCCCTGCAATTTACTCACCGGTGGCAGCTTGGCTTGGAGGTTCTGTCCTCTTTGTCCAGGTCCCGTCCTCTGTCCTCCTGATGGCTGCACGGGAGCTCCCAGGCCCGAACTGTTCATTCGGGCCTGGGAGCTGCCGTGCAGCCGGGCTTCCCCAAGTTCCCCTTCTCCCTTCCAGAGTTGAGTCAGTTTGACTCGACAGGGAGGGAGGGGGGAGAAAGGGACTGGGGGGGCTGGGGACAGCGTGCGCAGCAGGAGCTCCCAGGCCGCCCCCCACCCACAGGCAGGACACTGGGCAGTTCATACCAGCGCCCTGGTATGAACTTTTCCCCTGCCCGGCCCCTGCAATGGAACAGTGCCCCCTGCAGCACCATTCCCTTTATGCGGAATGGACGGTGCTTCTAGCCGCCCATTCTGCATAAAGGGAGAAATGCCTCCCTTTTGTCCCTGAAAGGCTTCCTTAGGAAGCCTTTCCGGGGGGGGGGGGGGTGTTGAGAATGTTTGGAGCCACCTTGAAGAACCTGGTTTAGAGCAGCAACCTTCTCTGAAGGTTGCTGCTCTAAACCAGGTTCTTCGAGGTGGCTCCGAACATTCACCACGGCGTGTGCGGCTGCTTTTTTTCCCCTTTTCTTTTCGGACTCGAGGCCGGACGGCCAGGGGAGTCCTGGGAGGGGCACCGCCACTGTAGAGCATTTTCTCAGACTTTGCTAGCAAGCTTTCTGTGTGCGTTAGAGCTCACTGCAAGAGTTCAATTCACTACATAAATCCAATTCCGCATGTACCTGGGGTGCTGGCTAACACATTCCTGCCCCGTCCTGGAGTGCTCTCTGCAAACTGACAGACCCCCCCATGCACCTGGGGTTCCCACCCAGAGTGAAGCCTGTGCCAAACAGCAGAGATGACATATCTCCTCTGACCAATTGGCTTGACATTTCAAAGACACCCTGGCTGGGACAGAGATGTGATTGTTCTCTCTCACTGCATGCTTCCAGCTTTCCAGGACCAATCCTGGGCGGCTCGGAGATGGTCATAGAAGGGACATAACTGGGACTTCAGGCAGCAAGGCAAAGGGCAGGGGGATTACATCCCAGCAATCAGGAGACATGATTCACACATCCAAGCTGGCCAATTGTCATCACAATCACATCCTGCAGCACTGACACAAAGGACATAAGAGAATCTTTTATTTGCTCTTTCCTAACAGATGCTTCCAACTTCCCAGGAACAAGTGAGTGAGAGGGGTTGTGGTGGTCACAGCACAGAATGATATATGGGTGACATTTTTGCTGGCCAATTGGCATCACAAACACATCTTGTACCACAGTGACAAACATAAGAGAATCCCTGGCATAGGCTCATTCTCTGCAGATACTGTGCAGGCGTATAACATTGGTCCCCTTTATAAAATCTTTCCAATATTTAGCAGAGATGAACCTGAACATCTGAGATACAATCTTGCCAATTTTCATGTAAACTGGCTGGAGTACAAAGATGCTATAGCCAGAAATACATTTACAAGTAAATTGCTTATAACATCAGGGCCTTTATTCAATCCTTCTGAAATCTGGCAGAGATAGTACCCTTGGGGAGGGATATAATCTTGCCACGTTTCATCCACATTGGTTGGGAGACAAAGATGTTACAGCCAGGAATGTGTATGCAGATTTTTGTAAAATAACGAATTTCAACTGCTTATGAAATCGAACCCCTTTATTCAATCTCTCCATAATTTGGCACACATAATGCCCTCTGTTGGGAGTACAATCCTGACAAATCAGACAAAAACATCAAAAATGTATTTTCCATTTAAACCAATGGAAATAAAAAACGAAAGTAAAAATGAAAATGAAACAAAGACTAACGAAATATAACAAAAACAAATTACATTTTAATAACGGAAACAAAAGTAATAACAAAAACTAGTTACTGTGCACATCCCTAGAAGAATCCTTTTTTCCTACAGGATGAACCAGCAGGAATATTTCAAAAGTACTTTGGAAGTGCAAATGTATCGGAGAATGTTAAGTTACTGCAGTCCTGTGAAGCCCAGTTTTCCTATCCAACTACAGACAAAGAGATTGGAATGACCACAGAATGTACATAAAATTCTGAGTAAGAGCAATTGTACCAGGTTTGCTGCTTGAAGCCCAATGAATTATTTAATTTATGTTTCAATTCTCTTTGAAGGCTAAGAGAATTTTCAATATTGGCAAGACTTTTTAAAGTTACATTTGATTAAGTTACATTTCTTGAACTATCAGTCTTGATGGTGTTTTTGTCAAGTTAATAAAATTCACACAACTATATTCCAGTACACACTACTGAAAATATAGACCTTAATTTCCTTGTTTTTATTCATTATGGTTTATTAAGATACTAGCTTTCACCATGATCCAAAAGAAAAAAATAATATAAACAAACTTACCAGATAAGTACAATACTATTATTTCTGATTGACCATGAACCTATGCCTTAGTCTTTCTGCTCATAAGGTGAATGTTGCAAGCTTAGACAAAAAACCATCATTCTGCTGTTGTAAAATCCCAATTAATTTCTCATAATTAGAGAAAGTGAAAAGAAAAATGAGGAGGGGGGAAAATCAGCTGGTCCCTAATTTCCTTATATAAAGGACACACGAGGACATAATGAATGGTGTCTTCGAGCACCCCCTCACAGAATGGACAATTCTTCTTTTTAGGGATTCCTGTTCTACGTCCCTAAATAATTGCTGTAGGCATCTGTTCTAGCCTCAACCTTATTAAAGTCACCCGCTGGAACTTTTTGAGGTCTAGAAGTAAATATTTCTCTAACCCCTTCCCTCCTTCCCAATGAATGTACAGTGGTGTAATCCGGAGAAGAGAACTGCTGCCAGATCTGTTTGGCGGGATGTGTCCCTGATTCTTTGACACATCTGAAACATATCAGCTTGGGAAAATAGTCTCATATCGTTGGGAGACATAATATCCACGACCCCTCCGATTTAATAAATTACTTGCAAAATGCAACCAAGGTAATTTACTGGGCGAATCTAATGCATAATCTTCTAGAAGACAAATTTTAGGAAATCTAAGCTGAGAGAAGGTGGAAATTTTGAGCCAGAAAGATAGAAGTCTGATTAAAATTTTAGTGGATATTGCCTCCAATCCTGTTTCTAATCTTAAGAAAGCTGCAGGCATGGATGGCAGGAGTCCTAGGAGAGAACACAAAAATTTATTCTGAGCCACCTCAATTTTGCTACCAGCCTCACAGCCCCAAATAAAAGTTGGGCATTCACTTTAGCTTTGTATGCCGAGGGGAGCTTTTATAGATCTCACCGTCACTGAGGCATGGAATTTGTTGACAGCACCTGCTGTGTAGCCGTAAGTCTTTAACTGCTGTAGATGGCACATCAAAGATGGGGCTACAGAAAAGTCCTAAATATTTATAATGCTTCACCCTCTTGATCCTGACCCGTCCCATCTTCCAAGTATAATTTTGGGTCCCCACCTTGCTTTTATGGTTTACAGCAGACCCTTACATTTTCGTTAATGTACTTTTTAAAGATCAATATTGTCGTGATTTTTGTTACTAATAAGTAAAATTACTTAGTCCAGTAATGCCTTGCACATCCCCAGTTTTCAATCAGTTATTCTTTTCTGCAAACAGGTTAGACGTTTGAGACAGTCAATATATAATATAGACTATTTTAAAACATCAACAGCATACACAACAAGTTTGTATTTGTTTACATACATGTTCTACTACTAGTATCTAATGTATTAGTTTGAAAATATTTGGAGATACTCTGAAAGTTGCACCATATATAAAACTAAATCCTCTTCTCTGAAAGTCACGGGGTTATTATTAGGAACAAAATCCCAAAATTTTAACCAAAAGTGGTTCAAATTCACGTTCAATATATCTATTTATTTATTTATTTTTAAAAGAGTTTCAACGTCTTTATTAGTCATCAGATTTGTTTACAATAACCGGAAGTCATTATGCAATATTCAACAATGACATTAAAAGAAAAACAGTACAAAACGCCCCCTCCCACCCACCCCTCCGTCCCCCTAAGGAACATAGGGAAAATATGAATGACTGTATACAAATCATTTTAGGCTCACAGACCAAAACAACAAAATCAGTATAAATCTTTAAATAAGATTTTTTCTGTAGGCTAGAGGGTGACGAGGTTAGTAGACAAGATCATCCAAAGAGAAAATAAGAACATAAGTACTGCCATATTGAGCCAGAACAATGGTCTATCAAGCCCAGCATCCTGTCCTCCAACAGTGGCCAATCTTGATCGCATGGGAGACTAACCAACCGTCACATCACAATGGGCAATCCATTCCCCGCTGTTCACTCCCAGCTCCCGATAGCAAGAAGTTCATCCCGTAAGCTACTTGGTTAACAGCCATTAATGAACCTACTTTCCAAGAACTTATCCAGGCCTTCTTTATACTCAGGTATACTACTGGTCTTGACAACGTCCTCTAGTAACAAATTCCATAAGTTAATTATCCGTTGGGTGAAAAAGTACTTCTTTTATTTGTTTTAAATCTGCCGGCAGCTAGTTTCATGGAGTGTCCCCTAGTTCTAGTACTATTTGAGAGGGCAAATAAACATTCCCTCTCTACTCGTTCCATACCACTCAAGATTTTATAAACCTCTATCATGTTCCCTCTCTGTCTTCTCTAGGCTGAAGAGATTCAGTTTGTCAACCCTCTCTTTGTATGGAAGCCATTCCATACCCTTTATCTTTTGTCGTTGCCCTTCTCTGTACCTTTTCTAGTTCAGCTATGTCTTTTTTGAGATGGAGCAACCAGAACTGCACACAATATTCCAGGTGCGGTCGCATCATTGTATAGAGGCATTATGACACCCTCAGTTTTATTCTTTATACCTTTGTGAATAACACCTAAAATTCTGTTTGCTTTTTTGTTTAATATGAACTCTGAAAGCAGCTATGAAGAAAAAAACAGTGTTGAAGGTTCACACCAGTAAGGTTATGACTGCTAAAAAATATACAACTTAATTTATGTTTGTAAAGTGATTCTTTGGCTTGGGGTACAATAGACCTCCAAATGTGTACGTAGTGATATTTTTGTACACGTCAAAATGTCATTTATGAAAACAGACACAATGCTATATTTCTTTCTATTTCTATTTTTTGTGAGAAAAGAAGGAAAGAACAGGTTCTGGTTTAAGAATTTAAAGAAATAAACATTTATTCATTTTTAACAGCATTTTGGGGATCAATATTACGCCCAGCATCCTACGGACATAGTACTTTCAGTTTCCCATGCACTTCAATTGAGGTCAAACTGACCTCCAGCAGCATCAGAATAAAAACCTTAAATAAAAAAAATTTACAAAGGGTGTGGGGGAGAGGGGGCCATGAAACACCACAGGGCAATTGAGCCCATTAGGGCTGATGAAGTCACGGAGTATCGAGTGGTAGAAGTTTGCTTAAAAAGTTTTATTAACTCTTTTGTACTCCTCTGGGGTACAACTGGACCCCAACAGCTTGTTAGGGTTAAAAGCACGAAGGACTGAGGCATGGTAATAAGTTTTAAGTTCTGGGAGGTTTAACCCTCCACTTTCTGTATCAGTGAATAGGATCTTCTTCTTAACTCTAGGTCTGCTGTTGTTCCAAGTGAACGACATAAATTTGTTGTTTAGGGCTGCAAAAAATCTTCAAGAATACAAATGGGGAGGAAAACAGTTCGTAGAGAATTTTTGGGAAAAGCATTGTTTTTAGTAAATTTATCCGGTCCATCCAGGAGCAGGTCACATGTTCCCATTCTTTAAGTTTGTCATTTATTTCTTGCAGTGCCAGCAGAAAGTTATATTTATACAATTTTTTTGGACTCTTTGTAACATGGACCCCAGGATATTTCATTTCAGTGTGCACAATGTCAAAGGGCATAATATTTTTAATAATATCCGAGTTAACATTAAGAATGTGGAAAAGCATAGTTTCAGATGTTTTAGTGTTCATTTTGTATCCAGAGATAGATCCAAAGGTCTCTAGCAATTGTAAAAGAGGGGGAACTGAATAAACTGGGTCTGTTACATAAAGTAACATGTCATCCGCGTAAAGGGACACCTTAACTTCTATTATTTGAAAACTGATACCCTTAATAATTTTTGGTTCCCTTATGGCAATGTCCAAGGGTTACAATGCCAGGTCGAAAAGGAGCGTCAACACAGGACACCGCTGTCTCATACTGCGCTCCAGGTATAATTGATCTGAGAGAAATCCATTAACTAAGAGTTTTGCTGAGGTTTTTTTTATAAATAATTTTTATCAATTTTAAAAAGTTTCCAGACAGGCCCATCTTTTGCAATGTTAAGAACAGGAAGGGGTGCTCAATTCTGTCAAAAGCCTTCTTGGCATCTAGGGAGACCAATGCAGCTGGTATTTTCTCCTTCTGTATTTTGTTAATTATGTTGACCACCTTTCTGATATTGATGATCACTAGCAGGCCTGGTATGAAACCCGGAAACTCCCATTGACTTGTATGGAGCTGGATCATGCTCTAAATCTTTTATAAGAGGCAGTAACCTATTAGTTAGAATTTCTGTGAAAATGTTGGTGTCGATATTAAGCAACAAGATAGGCCTGTAACTCCTGCAGTCCTCCAAATCCTATTTGGCTTTAAGCATAAAGTTATAGTGGCCTCCTGAAATGTACATAGCATCTCCTGGTAAACAGTGAGTGAGTTAAGAATTCTAGACAGTATTGGGGTGACAAGATCCGCATACATTTGGTAAAATTCAGAGATGAAACCATCAGGTCCACCTACCTTACTGTGTGGGAGGTTTTTTTTTAATCGTTTCCTGAATTTCATCAATGGAAATAGGAAGGTTGAGACCACCCAACTGATCTCTTGTGATTTTAGATATTGGAAGTTTGTCCAAAAATTGCCAGATCTTATCCTCAGGGTGTACAGAGCTGTATATTGGCTCATAAAACATTTCAAAAGTTTTAGCTATGGCCTTTGTTTGTTGTATTGCCCTACCTTCTGGGTCCTTAATTTTAGTGATCATGGTTTTTCCTTTTAGCCATCCATGCCTATGCCTTGTCACATTTATTTGACTTAGTATAATAGAAGCTTTTGAGTGATTTAAGTTCAAGAGAATCTATAGCTTGTTTTGTTTCCACTATTTGATCTTTAAGTTCAGGGGATGGGTTTTGTTTGTTTTGTGTTTCTAATTTTTTGAGTTGGTTGTAGAGGTCGGATAATTTATTGTTTTTCTTTCTTGTTCGTAGCCACCAAGGAGCTATAGTGGTCTTTTATATAGATCTTTGCGAACTCCCACACCATCTAGATGTTCATGCCCTCAGTATCATTGTGCTCAAAAAACTCTTTTAGCTTATTTTGTTTATTGAAACTATCAAGGCATGTTAAGAATTAAAATTACTTTCAGGATATTACAAAAAACTAATCTCTCAAAAGATTATGTAATACTGATTATCACAGCACTGAATTTGTGCCACATTTCAATATCCTTAATGTGGAGAGCACATTACTCCACATGTGGTCCAACTGAAATCACTATTGCAACTTAACTTGCATGATGGTGTCAGAAATTAGCTGATTCCTAGTAGGATATTATTTAACATGGGAATAGGGAGAATAAAAACATTTAAATTACATTATATTTAAAATATGAAATTACAGATCTACTATTGGTAATTTGTAACCTGTCGCTAACATCTTCCACTGTACCTGAGGATTGGAGGGTAGAGAATGCAACACCAATATTTAAAAATTAGGAGTTACCACTCGGGAGAAGGATCTTGGAGTCATTATGGACAATACATTGAATTCCTCAGCTCAGTGTGTGGCGGCGGTCAAAAAAGCAAACAGAACGTTAGGAATTATTCAGAAAGGGATAGAGAATGAAACTGACAATATCTTAATGCCTCAATAAACCTATGGTGCGATAGCACCTTGAATATTGTGGGCAGTTTTGGTCACCCCATCTCAAAAATATATGGTAAAACTAGAAAAGGTACAGAAAAGGGCAACAAAAATGATAAAAGGCTATGTGGAACAGCTTACATATGAAGAAAGGCTTGATTGGCTAGGTCTTTTGAGCTTGGAAAAGAGAGACGATTGAGAGGGGAAAAGATAGAAGTTTATCAAATCATGAGCAGTGTGGAATTGAGAGGGGTTTTTACCCTCTCGAACAGCAACAGAACAAGGGGACATTTCATGAAACCAACTGGCAGCAGATTTAAAACAAATGAAAGTATTTTTTTTTCACTCAATGCACAATTAACTTGTGGAATTTGTTGCCAGAGGATGTTGTCAAGGCCAGTAGTATAGCAGGGTTTAAACAAAGATTGGATAAGTTCTTGGAGAACAGGTCCATTAACGTCTATTAGCCAATTAAGCATGAGGGACATAACCTCTTACTAGCTGCGACCCCATGCCCTGAGGATTGCATGCATGTGAATGTGCATGTGTGTGGTTTCCCCAGGACACAATTTGCCCTCAATGCGGATTCGCGTGGTTTGCAGGTGGCTGAGCACACGTGCGCATGGGATCCACGGGAGTGGGCTCAAGCCCACTGTCAGGAGCTGGGAGTGAACAACAAGGAATGACTGCCCCACTGGGACCTTTTGGGTACTTCTCCAAAGAGACCAAGATTGGCCACTGTCGGAGACAGAATG
The DNA here is from genome assembly GCA_003113815.1 of Sphenodon punctatus. Taxonomy (NCBI): domain Eukaryota; kingdom Metazoa; phylum Chordata; class Lepidosauria; order Sphenodontia; family Sphenodontidae; genus Sphenodon; species Sphenodon punctatus. Next base: position 1,352,031 of record QEPC01009342.1, read on the forward strand.
CTGAGCTCGATGGACCTTTGGTCTGACCCAGTGCAGTACTTATGTTCCAAGTATAGTTTGACATTTGAGTTCTCTTTGAACATGCCTGTACTAGTCACCCAGTGAAGCTAAAAACAGTTTCAAGTTTGTTAATAAATCTAAGTACTCTAGACATGCAACCATCTTTCATCCAGGTGCGCAAAAGGGTTGTGCATGCAAAGTGCAGCACTAGACTTAAGCAGGTTCCAAATAACATTCACAACAGGAGGCATCATTGGTCACTACCACCTAGCACTTGCATAGGTCACTCTCCAGAGCCCAGTATCTCCCTTCTACATGATCAGCACTTAATTATGGTATGACCACTTGTAAATATGCCCCCAGGTACAGAAGTGTGTTTTGCGCTCCCACATTGCATGCAGCAATCCACTGACTGGTTATGTTGAACAAAGATGTTATTACTGAGGATTTGGTTCCCACATAAGTGTAATACAGCATTTTGTGTGCAATTTACATGCACACAACCCTCTTGTGCACCTGGATATGCCCAAGCTTTTGAAGCAGAGATAAGGACTGTGCAGCAAGCAAAGTGTGTGTGGATGCAAGAGACTGCACATGACATTTCCATTACAGAGCGTAAGGGCTTGGTTATGGAGTTCTGACACAAAGGTAACAACATTCTTGTATTTGCTTTGCTGTACTGATGAAAAGTGATTTTAACAGCGGAATAACGGCTTCTGCCAACATCTACAGTCAGAAGCTAAATAACAGCGATATCGGTGTGATACTATGTAGACAAGCCCTTAGGAAAGAAGAGAAGTGGCGAAAAGAATAACTAGAGGCAGCTCAGGAGAGGCGGGCACATACAATGTACTAAGTGAGCTGGTTTAATGGCTTTAAAAGGCAATAGAGGCATACACCATGAAATAAGAATCCACTGACATGGTTGTCTTCCATGCTTTTCATTCTGTGGACAGTGTCAACAAAAATGTCTTTGTACACACTCACCTGCCCCACAATGCTCCAATTCTGCTATTGCTTGGTTCACAAACTGTTTCTTTCTGAACACCACCAGGAAATTACTCATGTTAGGAGACCGAGGACCAAGGCATTATAATAAATGCAAAGAAGATTAGTTCTCTGACAATTAGAAACCCCCACAGTAAATAAAATATTCAAACTTCCTATCTCAGCAAACTATCACACACTTAGAATTTTCTATTCCCTATTTTTTAATTTATGGTATACCTTTATTGACTAACAAGAACATAATACCACTGCTAATGTAACGTTGCTGTAGGGATTTTAAGAACTGTTGTATTTTTTCATTTTGATTATACAACCGTAGTGTTGCCTTCATATATCTGACTTCCTTGCTTTTTTTTAAAAGGAAAAATGTGTGTAGAGAAGACTGTTCCTGCATTACAATGGCAGCATTTAAATTACCTTAGACTATGAAGTTAATATCTCGCTTAGGGAGCTAGCTATTGTTCAGTTGAAGACAATTTAGTGCAATGCTGAGTTAACAGGGCAACAGAACACACATTTATACTGGTAATGACTTTACTGTCGAACGTCCAGTACCCAAATCAACCCACCAACATCAGGTACCGATCAGTACCCTATTGCAACCCGATTTGGGTACCCAAAGTCCCAGAATGTCAACTTCCAACACCATTATACCGACTTCTGAGACCTGACATTTCAGCTTAGGCCTCTTAGATACTTGGGGTCCCCAGGGGTGTGTGTGTGTGAGAATGGCTAGTGAACAAGCAGCTGTGTAAACACAGAGAAACCTCCTCCCCAGTTGCATTAACTTACCATAGTTACCTGGCTGTCATTCTGAGCCATGGCTGCGGCGATGAAAAGACTGTGGAAAATTGCTCTGGTGAAGGCAACCGGTTCTGAGGAGTGAGTGTTGGGCACGTGTTACAAACCAGGATGAGCTGGGACAATGCATGTTTGAATTCGGCACACGTTGAGCTGTTAAGGTGGATGTTAGGTCAGCAAGAGTGGAGAAAGGAAACAGTTGCTCCTTGGAACACTCTTGGATTTTCACCCATGATTCTGTGGTGCTGGCAGACCTGTATGTGTGCGAGGCTGCACACAACCTAATTTATTTATTTATTCAATTTTTATCCCACCCTTCCCTCAAAGGCTCAGGACGGCATACAGAAATACATAAAATACATAAACATAAACTTGCTCTTGAGGGCGGGCGGGGGAGGGGCATAGTAGGCGAGAGCATTCATGTGACTCTGTGCTTCCTGTTGCCATTTGCAGACCTTGCTAGCCTCTGAATGCCTATATAAAAACATAAAAAAGCAATTAAAAGAAACTCTAAACCCCACCCACCAACCCTCTCTACGCCCTCTACTCCAACCCTATCCGAACCCACCAAATGCCTGAGAAAAGAAAAAGGTCTTATACATCCTCTGAAAGGTAAGCAGGCAAAGGCTTGGGCAGATCTCAAGGGGAGAGGGTTCCATAAGTGTGGAGCAGCCACTGAGAATGCCTCTCTATGTGCCCTTGTTGTACGAGCTTCACGGGCAGTTGGTACTTGCAAGAGGGCACCCGTGGCTGACCTCAGAGGCCACGATGGAACAGAAGGAAAGAGGCAGTCTTTCAGATACCTGGGAGCCATTTAGGGCTTTATAGGTCAAAATGAGCATGGGCCGTGGACACATGGTTGCACATTAGCCAGCATTCTCCTGCATGGCAGACTCTACTCTGGGACCCTGCTATGAGTTGGTGCTATGTGTCCGGTGGGTGGTGTCCAGTGGGTATGTTGGCTGGTGGGAGCAAACACCTAATAAACAGGCAGGGGGATACCCACCTGGTATGGGCTATTGTCTCATTTGTTAACACCCTGAGTAGGTGTTATGCTTGTAGCATCTGCATGATGGCTCAGTAGCTGAGGAACACCTGAACTGCAGAAGTGGGTATTTGTGGCCTAATCACTAAACTAAAACCATGTTTTTTTGTAATAGAGAAGCAAAGGAAGCATGTATGATCTCATGCAATATCATGCGAACAGCAAGTAGGTTTTGCTAGTCTAAAAATAACTTTTAAGCAGGTTCTAGTGAGTTTTGTGGTTTGCAGTCTGTCCTTGAATTGACTTGAGCCACTTGCAGGTTGCTGACTTCTGATATCCTTCCTTGGTCCTTAACATTGTGTTGTCAACTCAACGTAGGCCCCTCTAGGCCTTATACTCTATTAACAATCATATTAGTTTGCTCCTAATAACTACTGATGACTACAATTTTTAATTTTGGTCCTCTGATATTTCCAGAGGGGGAACAGAAGGAAAGGTAGGATTAGAGCCTGACTGATCTGTAGTAGTTGGCAGTGGCCAGCAGTATGGAAGAGGCATTTGACTGCAAGCTATTGTTTGGGATAGGAAACTGGATTGATCTTTTAGTGTGGACAGTAGTTGGGATTAGGTAAATGGTATTGGTAAAATTCTAATTTACTTTTGGAGTCAAGTTTTCTTTGATGGGCTCTGGAGTGAGAGCCCAGAACAACCTACATGGAAAGTGCAGTCATGCTTCATTATTAGCACTGCAACTTGTGGGTTAACAGTGTATGAATGTACGTTGGCATTAGCATGGGCATGACAACCAATGACGACAATGCAGTCTTAAAAGCTGCTTCCATGCCCTTAAAACACTTTTAGCTTGCAGACTTATAAGTGAAAAAGGAGTTTCTGAATAGTGGAAATTTATCATGCCAAAGTAAGTGTGGCATGATAACTGCTGATTTATGTGATTGCATCCACAATTTATCTAAAATGCAGGGAATAAGAAGAACCTATGTAAATAGTTATTATGATGCAGCTGCCATGGAGTCATTATAGTAAGGATGATATTGCTGCAATAAAAAACTGGCAATGGGTAAAAGCTGCCATGTGAACGGTGGGGCGGTTCCCCAGTCCAGCTTAGGATGGAAAACAGTGGCCATCCCGCCCCAGATCAGGGAGAGGCACTGAAAACACATGCCCGCTGCCAGAGAGTTATCCTGCCACCCTCACGCCCCAGGTAAGGCAGAGGAGCTCAACAAACATGCGGGTGGCCAGTCCCGTCCCCACCCCACTCCCAGTGCCCTGTCCCCCGCCATGACAAATAGCCATGTCAGGCACCCATGGAGCCAGCCATAGCCATGGTGGCCCCTGCCCCGTGGTGGGAATGGCAGGACCAAACAAATGTGTTGGCCTGCATTGGCCTATGTAGGTGGCCCTTTGCCCAGAATGGGCGCCTGGGATCGGGCCCAGGGCACATCCCAGGCCAGCTGCTTACCCGCGCCAGAGTAGAAGTGGGCTACCATCTGGTGGTGCGTGAACACACATGATGGTGTATCCTGGACCAAAGCGGGCCATTGTTGCATCTGTTAACACTCAATGTTTTTTTTCCCAAGAGTTCTCCACGTGTACCGTAAGTTCACATTTACTGTTCCTTCTGGAGTCATTCACACTGGAGTGCAATGTGTCTATGCTCTGCTTCTGTTTCACCATGAGAGTAGGATATGGTGAATTCACACATACAAAGGCTATAGTTAACATGAGTTAAGGTTGCTTCAACAAACCCTCTTCTCGGATTCAAATTTAAACAAGACAAAAAACTAACCCAGGCTAGAAGAATCATTTCAGGAAAAATAATTCATAAAGTAATTTTGCATATTTCACCTTTCCCTGTGTGAATTCATCCTTCTTGCAAGAATCTTAGAGCATGAGTTCAAGGTTTCTTCTGTAAATTTGGAATATGCGTAGAGTGACCTAAGGGGACAGTAGAGCAAACTAATGGAGAAGGGAAATGAGGGGACAGTGTCAGGCAGATTCCTACAATCTTAGCTGGTGTTTTTCCTGTCTTGTTGGTATTTGAAACTGAGGGGGTGGAGGGGAACGAAGCAGCCATAACTTGTTATTTGTAGGTTTCTCTCTCTGTCTAAACATTTTCCACTGTTGTATCACATGACATGCCATCAGAACTAGCAATGGTGGAAAACTAGGAAAATAAGTTTAATACAAAGTTTTAATCTTGAAAAAAAAGTTTCATTTATAGCCCTATTTTTGTTTGACTACAGCTTTTGTCTGTCTGTCTGTCTTCTTTTGGTCTAAAATGTGCTGAGCTTGACTCACCAAAAGTTATTTGTTCTGCAGGGTTGTGAACAAACATTGCAAATGAAGCCGGAAAAATATTTTTTCTCAAAACTAAAAATTGTTTCAACTTTTCCCAGTCAAATAATTAACAAATAGTTCCATAGAGCAAACACCCAAACTAATACAGCCTGATTTAAGAGGGGCCAGTGTTCAGTGTTAGTCAGTGGAATTTTAAAATTTATTATTTTGCTACAAATTATCTCCAGTCCAGGTAGGCAACTACTGTTATGAAAATTTAGACCCCTGTGCTTTGGGCCCTTCTACCTTCTGTCCCCTTGACCACACTTGGTTGAAATCAACCTGTTTACTCAAAAGCTGTTGGGGAGCAAGGCAGCGTGCACATACCATTATTGCATAATCCTTCATATAGGACGCCAAATTTAGAAATACGGTAAGCAAAGAGTTTCCATTAAGGTCTGTATTCATGTCTAGCATCCTAATTTTGTAAATAATTGTGCCTAAAGGTCATGTGTCTAAAGTTCATGTGCATATAAATGTCTGCAAGATTGATACCCGAATATACAAAAGAGAAAAAATAATAATTATAACTCTCTTCTGAGCATGTTTATTGGGCATGTTGTAAGAGTTTTAACTATGCCTCTTACATCACTTCCTATTTTCTGTTCAGTCTGAAACTGCAGCTGTTCACTAGCCACTAGTCCTATATGAAGGATTTGGCGTCCTATATGAAGGATTATGCAATAACGGTATATGCACGCTGCCTGAGAAACAGGGTACTCCTTGAGACATAGTAACACCAGACACAAATGGCATGCGTGGAAAGTGGGTGGCAAGTCACTATGGCAGGCCAGTGGGATGGGTGGAGAGAAGAGAAAGGCAGTATGGCAGGATGGCGAGCTGGTGGGGGGAAGGCACCATAGTGGGATGACAGGCTGATGGGGGGGAAAGGAGAGGGCAGTTGGTATATTTTGGCAGGAAAGGTGGGCGGAGGAGAGGGGACAGTGGAGAATGGTGTGGTATGCCACAGCAATAAGCTGCTTTGGGGGTGGGTGGTAGAAGGGAAGGGGAGAAAGATGCACTAAAAACAGGGGTGGGGGTCCTCTGGCCATGCATTTGCATGTGAGGGCGGGGGTCATATGGGGGAGCAGTGGAGAATGGTGGTATGACATAGTGAGATGCTGCTTTGGGACCTGGTGGTCGGAAGCACTTGTCCTTGAGGGCAGGCAAGGGGGGGAGGCATAGTAGCCGGCAGCACACATGTGCCTCTGTGCTTCCTATTACCATTTGCAGACCTTGCTAGCCTCTGAATGCCAATAGGAAAATGAAGAGCTTCAGGGCTGCAGCTGGCTCATCTGTGAATGTCAACAGGGAACGCACAAGAAATAGATGGGAAATAGCACCCAGGAAAAGGAGGGGGGGGGGCACACTGACATATTGGAAACATTTCTAGAAGCTTTATTGAACATTTAAACAAAAAATATATTTGGAATGGCTTTTAAGCTTTTAAAAAGGATCATTAAAATGTCACTGCTTTGCATTAGCAATCCAGCTGATGTGCTAGCACAAGGCACCCCTGATCTCTCTGCCTATTTTATTTATTTATTTAAAACTTGTATCACGCCATCCCTCCTGCCCAAAGGCAGCTCGGGGCGGCAAACACCACAAAAAATTTAACAATAAAACATTTAAAAACAAATAAACAAATTTTAAAACAAATCATAAATCTCACCCTCCCTCCCAAACCCTACCCCCACCTAACCCCCCCTTGCCAAAACCCTGGCGGAACAGCCAGATCTTACGCAAATGTTGAAACGACAGGAGGGTGGGGCCCAACTGAGCCTCCTCCGGGAGTGAATTCCACAGCACGGGGGCAGCCACCAAAAAAGATCTCACATCAGTGGCCACACATCTCGCCCAGGAAACCTCCAAAAAGGCCTCCACGGACCATCTCAGGGGCCGCACGGGCACATGGGAAGTGAGGTGATCCTGCAGATAGGCAGGGCCCAGGCCGTGAAGGGCTCTAAGGTCAAAACCAGCACCTTGAACCTAGCCCGGTGCTTTATAGGTAGCCAGCGCAGAGCCCGGAGCACAGGTGTCATGTACTCCCTGCGGCCCGCTACAGTAAGGAGATGGGCCGCGGCATTCTGCACCAGCTGCAGCCTCCGGACCAGCTTCTCGGGCAGACTCAAGTACAGCACGTTGCAGTAATCCAGCCACGAGGTGATGAAGGCATGGATAACAGTGGCGAGGTCGGAGTCTGAGAGATACAGCCGAAGCCGCTGGACAAGATGTAACTGCCGAAATGCAATCCCCGCCACGGCCACAACCTGAGATTCCAGGCTGAGCCGTTAAGCGAGGAGCACACCCAGACTCCATACCTGCGAGACCATGGGAGGGTGAAACCCCCCCCCCCCCCAAGAGGAGATTCAACCACTCCTAGGCTCTCCAGGCCCTCGCCCACCAACATCACCTCCATCTTGTCAGGATTCACCTGCAGATGGCTCAACCGGGCTGCTTTTGCAGGAGGGGCGGGGTATAAATCCTCAAAATAAATAAATAAAACCTCATCCAAGCCCCCACAGCCGACAGGCATTGGGAAAATAAGGAGACTGCATGGCCTGGGTTGATGGAAAAAGAGAGGTAGAGCTGAGTGTCATCAGCATACTGATGACACTGCATGCCCTGAAACCCTCTCACGATCTCCCCTAACGGCTGCATATAGATGTTAAACAAGAGGGGGGACAGAATGGCACCCTGTGGGACTCCACATGTGAGGTCCCGGGGGGAAAACGTACACTCCCCCAAGGCCACCCGGTGAGTTCTCCCGGCCAGGAATGAACGAAACCAGTCCAAGATCGTCCTGCCAATCCCAGCACGGTCCCGCACGCGAGTCACCAACACCTCATGATCGACTGTGTCAAACGCAGCCGAAAGGTGTAGCAGGACCAGTAAGGTCCGACGACCCTGGTCTAACGCCAGATTGGGATCGTCAACCAAGGCCACCAATGCAGTCTCTGTACCATACTCAGGCCGAAACCCGGACTGAGAGGGGTCAAGGAAACTGGTGCGGTCCAGGTGTTCTTGGAGCTGCCGTGCCACAGCCCGTTCAATAACCTTCCCTAAAAAGGGAAGGTTAGAGACCGGCCGATAACTGGCAGGAGCATCAGTGTCAAGAGATGGTTTCTTGAACCCCTAACCACAGCCTCCTTCAGGCATTCAAGCACCCTGCCCTCCCGAAGGGAGGCACTAACCACCCCAGTCATCAACGGCCGTAGCATCTCCTGGCTGGCTTTCACCAGCCAGGATGGGCAAGGATCTTGTTCACAAGTAGTGGCATGAACAGATCCCAACAAGGACTCCACATCGGCAGGCGATACCATCTGAAACCGATCCCACAAAACAGGACAGGACGGGGCATCCATAGTCCCAAGATGATCCTCTGCAATAACTGCAGAACCGAAATCGTGGCTATGCACTGCTCTACTCTGTTCAGCTAGTCCCGGAAGAGGGGCACTGGCTTGCTGGAGCTAATGGGTTGTGTGTCCCCCCAACGCGACCCCACCGGTTTCACAGATGTTGCAGAGAACACAGGTGGTGGCAGTTAGCACGGGAGTAGTTCCAGAATGGAAGAATGGGAGCCCCGGACAAGATGAGAGAGTTGGATGTGATCAAGACAATAACGTTTCTGGACGTTGACGCACTGTCTGAAGTAAGGAAATCACTAAAGGAGGCTGGACCTTCCCTGTTGTTTTTTCTCAACACTGCCCTAATGACAGCAAGACGATACACACAGGTCCACCAGGAGTGCCTCGATCAGATGGTGGAATAGAATGTCTTCAGGGAAACAAGTGACTTTGGGTACAGGGAATGTGAACTGACTAATGGAGAGCTTCTTGCCGATCATATGAGGTTTGGACAAGTAGAGAAGTGCCTAGTGCCATGGCAAGTGGGGATGTTTTCCACCCCAACTGTATGGTGATGCAGATGATGCTGGAGAGGGGGTACAAGAGGTGCATGTTTGACTGGAAGTTTTATGCAAACCAGGAGGGATTTCCAATTTCACAGTGGGTGAGACACCAATAAAACTGTGTGCTGCTATCTGTCCATACATTACTGTGAGCCATGGATGCAACCAGGCTGAGACTGATTGCTCATACAAAGACGGATTGCTTTCATTTCAATTTTCACTGTAGACACTCAATAAGGTATGAAATTTGATCAATAAAATTAGCATTCTGTGCATAGCAAAAAGTATTTCCAGCCGCCAAGTGCCGGCAGATATAAACCCAGACATGAACCTCCGTGGGTGGTGATGAAGAAAACCCCAATATTTCTGTTTGCCCTATAGTACCCTCTGCCATCTTAGACAATATTAAGAGCCTATAACCTGTAGTTACCCCGTCATGCTAGGAATGCTTGCTTCACTCTTAAAATTAGACAGGCTCTGCTTTTCCTCACATAGATAAGCCCCACCTTTGAAGATTACCTTGCTTATAGGGAGGACTCCTTTAGCTCAAGAATGCACCTGGGTTCGGTCTAGATAAAGACCCTCCCTATACCTCCCTAACTCCTCTCTTATCTGAACTTAGAAGTGAACTGTCTTTTCTCTAATTAATGAGTTTGCGAGTTATGCTGTAATACACTCCTTGTGCGCCGATGCGACAAGCTATTGTAAGGGCTTTCCGCCCAAGGATTTCTGTATAAAGAATGTACTGCCCTTTGTTGGGTGTGCTCGGGATCTATTGATCCTGGAGGCCCGCAGTGCTGTGATATCTGCTGAATAAAGAGCTCATCTGTTTATATCTGCTGGCAGCCTCCTCGTCTCGATATTTTACCCATGAAAATCCACATCAGTGGGCAATGATAGCAAGGGCAGGAATGCCTTCCTGAGCAATATCCCAGAAGAAAGAAACAGCTGGGGCTACTTCTTCTTCCCATAGTTTTGTGCAGACAAGAGTGATGACAGGACAGCAGGGAAGAACATTGGCCCATGTATTAGGTGCGTCATGCTAAACCTGTGAGTGGGGGCTGCCCAAAAGCACAAGAAAAACGCACAGGGAGCTGCCCATTTATTAGGCTCTACATGCAGGCTCAGACTTAGGGGCAGGCTACCTAAGCCCAGGCCTTGGGCAGCTTTTTCTGTGAAGTGGCAATCCAGGTGCCGTCACCACCCTGCTTTTTTTTCTTTCCCCTCTTCCTTGATGGCCGAAGGCTGCTGCCAACAGTCGAAGCCTGCTGCCTGGGTCCCCATCCCTCACCTGTCTCTGCCTGCTAATAGTGCTGCAGCATTCGCAGCAGCAGTGGGACACCATAGGGCTGGGAGATAAAGTTGTTTGTTTACAAACAACTCCTCCCCATGTGCGTGATCAGAAGGTTATAACCTTGTAAAAGAAGGTTCTTTGAGATGGCTCCCAACATTCTCACAACTGGGTTGTGTACGGCATGCTCACCATATTCAAATGATACCGTAATGGTCTCGATCTCCTCTAGTATAAAAAGCACTCTCCCCCTCAGAATGACAGTTCTTTCCAACCCTTTCTAGGAATATAAGAAAAACATTCCATATGGGGCTGGAAGGGTGGGTGTTGTGAGAATGTTCAGAGCCATCTCGAAGAACCTTGTTTACAAGGCAGCAACCTTCTGTTGTTCTTTGAGTGCCTGCTCACAGGCCCTTTATACACGGTTCTGCCGGGTGAGGAATCTGTGGATGCGCCGGTGCATGAATGGGGCGTGCACACAGCTGCACACGCATTTCCACTCACCCGCACCCATGGAGCAACTGCCGTTTTCCCCAGTTGCTCTGTGCATAGGGACGAGTTGGGAGTGAGTGGGGATGCGGGTTAGGCGGGTGCATGCACACGCTTCCACTCACTGTGGGCGCCCCATGTCATTCACACGGGGCTCCCCCACCCATAAACATTCAGCGTGCGGGCGGTGCTTGGCTTGGGGGCAGGGCTTGGCTTGGGGCAGCAGCCTGAGAAGGGCCTAGGGGTACAAAATTCTTAAGTCCGGTCCTACCTACATGCTTAACATGCAAGTGGCAGCTACACAAACTGAACCCAGACTCCAGCAGGCTATCATCTTGTTAGTTAACACTGTTAAGTTTGGGTAAGTCTTGTGCTAATTACCTGGCTAGTAATTAGCACAACATTAGTAATTAGGACTCTTCCTTTAATTTTTCTTTTATATCAAGTCTTTATTACTCTGTAACCAATATTTACATTTCCATCTTTATTTCTTCTTTTATTTGTTTACCATTTACATTCAGTCATACGGCATTTCCATTTATCCATTAACTGTATCCTCTTTTAAACTTAACCCTCAAACAGATTTCGGGTAAATCGGGCCCCAAAGAGGTACAAAAAAATTAATTCAACTTTTTTTTTAAGCAAACCTGTACCACTTCATACTCCATCTATTCCTCAACAGTAATGGGGTCAATTGTCCTGTGTTGGTTCATCCCCACCCTCAGTTGTAATTTTTTTAAAAAACAAAATTGAGAATTTCACTAAAATAGTATTTGAGGTAAATCTGACCCCAGTTGTAATGAATGGGGAAATGAAAGCACTACATGCCTAAGGTGGTGGTGGTGGGCGAGCGGCATGTTCACCCCCCAGACATTCAATTCAAACCCATCAATTCAATACCCAGTACTATAATTTTGGAGTACTACTGACCACAAATACCTTTTGCGATAGTATTGTTTCTATACCGCATACAATAACTCTTAATAAAAATTTAAATTTTTATGTTGAACTGGAGTCATTTTCAAATCAATCACATTTTTCCCCAATTGCAACTTAATTGGGGTCTATTTCACCCCAATTCTGGATTAATACAGTGCATTTTTCATTCATTTCAGGACTAAGTAAAAGTTTTAAGAACATTAACAGTGCCACACTGGGTCATATCAAAGCCCAGCACCCATCTCCAACAGTGGTCAATTTTGGTCGCTTGGAAGTAGTACCCAACCGTTCACAATGGGGCAATCCATTCCGTTGTTCACTCCCAGCTCCTGACAGTAAAATGTAACATTCCTCAAAACCTACCTGGCTAATAGCTGCTAATGGACCTATCCTCCAGAAACTTGTCCAATCCTTTTTTAAACCCAGCTATAGTATGGGGCCTTGGTCATATCCTGCAGCAACAACTTCCACAACCTAATTGTGCATTGTGTGAAAAAAATCTTTTTTCTATTTGTTTTAAATCTGCTACTTGTTAATTTCATGGGGTGTCCCCTAGTTCTAGTACTATTTGAGACAGTAAATAACTGTTTCCTGTTTACTCATTCCATACCACTCATGATTTTATAAATATCCCATCTCAGTCATCTCTTTTCCAAGCTGAAGAGCCCTAACCTGTGTAGTAGAGGTGGGACCCATGGCCCATTACCGGCTACCAGATTTACCGGTTCTGCAAAAACCGGATTCCCGGATTAAATCCGGTATACCGGTACCGGATTTATTTCATTGAGTTCAATGGGGCGCTGTGTCCCCATTGAACTCAATGAAATAAATGAATTCCTTCCCCCTCCCCCTCCCAGGCTGCGCGGGTGGAAGGGGGGACACCCCCCACCCACCCTGCCCAGCCTGGATTTTTGTTTAAAAACAGACTGAGAGGCGAGCCCACCCCCCAGCACCAGCGGCCGCGGCGTCCCCGCAGCCGCCGGTAAGTATGACCCGATCCCTGGGGGGGGTGTTTAACACCCCCCCAACCCCCCAGGGATCACCCCTACTAAAGTTCAGTGCTTGCTTACCTTGCGGAGCTCCGGCGGCGGCGGCGGGCGGTCCGGCGGCCTCAGCGCCGGCTGTGGCTGCCGGCGTCAGAGACGCTCTAGGCCTTCCGGGGAAACCCGGAAGTTCCCCGGAAGGCCTAGAGCGTCTCTGACGCCGGCAGCCACAGCCGGCGCTGAGGCCGCCGGACCGCCCGCCGCCGCCGCAGCTCCGCAAGGTAAGCGCAAGCTAAGCTATGCACTTTAGTAGGGGTGATCCCTGGGGGGTGGGGGGGTGTTAAACACCCCCCCCAGGGATCGGGTCATACTTACCGGCGGCTGCGGGGACGCCGCGGCCGCTGGTGCTGGGGGGTGGGCTCGCCTCTCAGTCTGTTTTTAAACAAAAATCCAGGCTGGGCAGGGTGGGTGGGGGGTGTCCCCCCTTCCACCCGCACAGCCTGGACTCGGGGAGGTTTTTTGTTGTTTTTTTAACTTGGGGCTTTACGTTTTTACATTGCAGCCATTTTTAAATGGCTGCAATGTAAAAAATCCGGTACCCCAGACCGGATTACCAGGTCGAATCCGATAATGCCGGTACGCCCGGTACCGGCATTATCGGATACCGGATTTTACCGGTTTCCCGCCCCTACTGTGTAGCGTCTCTTCATAGCGGAACTGTCCCATACCTTTTTATCATTTTTGCTGCCCTTCTCTTTACCTTTTCTATTTCTACATATCTTTTTTGAGATGGGGTGACCAGAACTGCACACAATACTCAAGGTACGGTCGCACCATAGATTTATATAGAGACATTATGATATTTTCAGTTTTCTTCTCAGTTTACCTCTCTAAACTCATTTACTCATGAAAGAGACTGGCTTATTTTGGGGACAAGGTTCTAGATTTGGTCCTGGATTCATTCTCCCCTCCTACTGGGGGAGGAGGCTGTCTCCTGCAAATTCAGGGGGGGGATGCGTCCACAGCATCTCTTCCAGTTTTACACACCAGACTCACTACCAGAGTATCAATATACTGAAATTGCCATCCTCAACTACTTAAAATTACTCATGAGTAACACCTTCAAGAAATATGAGATTGGTCTAATAATTTGGAGAGTTTTAAAACATACTTGACAGTTATTATGATTCCCTTATGATGTCTGACCATCAGGGTATACCTCTGAACATGTTTTTGAACAAAAACATGAAGGACAGACATTTACTTTTTAATCCAGAAGCTGATTATTAATTCTTGCAAGAGCCAGGATTTCAAGAAAAACAAAACAAACATTGTGAGACACACCAGACGATGTACCTTAGTGTAACATAACTGTATTGTAAGAGTCAAGAGAGTCTGATCCTTGAAGTGCTCTACTTGGCTCAAGCCCTACTGAAGTGAACTGGACTTGTGCCAGTACAGCATTTCAATGACTGGAGCCAAAATGACCTCTTCAACAAACTATGCATGTTGGTATGTACTCTATAGTCACAAAATATTTCCAGAAGCTTTATAAAAACACTTGTAATCCCTCACCATTTAAGCATATGTGTTTCTTTTTCCATCAGTCATGTCACCTGCAATATAGATGGTTCCAGACCAACATAGATGTGTGCTCAACATCCTTCTTACGATTCCTCAAGATGCAGCATTCATCACACACTTAAAAAAAAAAAAAAGAATACACCTTCAAATTGCATCAAGTAGCATATCAAATTTTCAAACATCCACACTTTATGAAAGTGGGAATGCTATGGGCTACTGAAGTTTAATCAAAGTAGGGACAACTTGCTCTCAACTAGGAAACTTGCTATTCCTCTTCCCTACTTTTTCATCCTGTGAGTTTTTCAAACAATCGGCAATTAAAGTCATTGCCCTTAGTTGTCATTGACTTGTTTTCTGTATCTCACCAAGCAGTGAATGAGTTGTCAGCTTGTTATGCTAGCACACTTTTTACTCCTATTACCTACTTTATTGCTGGTATTCACATACCTTTATTTAATCCACTATTTTAAAAAATACTATTTATGCCATTTTGAAGGCGAGTAAGAACTGAAAAAACCCTTCATTATGCCTATTCTGTATTTTTAACACAGCATAAATAAAATGTTTAATCATAAATGGCCAATCATCAGCTACCGTGCCACCACATTACAGCTACCACATGTGTTTAATTAAATGCGCAGATTTATTTGGTGGCTAGTCTATTAATAAAACTGAATAGGTTTATTGCCTTAATAGCCTTAATCCCACAAATACTTCCTAATGGGAATACTGCTTTCTACCATGTGAGTAACAGTGGGCGAGACTACACGAGACAGGGAGGGGAGGCTACCACACCTTGGGTAGCCTTCCCCCTTCCCCGGAGCACATGAGACATGAGATGTAGCGGCTAGTGTGGCCGGTGGCAGCCAGATGGTGGGATGAACAGCTGCCTGCTATGTATCCTCAAAAAATTCTGAGAACACGTTGCCTTACCGGCCCCCTGGGGTAAAGCTTCCCAAGGCGGGGAAACCCATGTGGCCGGGCCCCTTCTGCCCACCACAGGCGGGACAGTGAGTGATGGGTGCTGTTGCCCGCCACACATGACCATGTTATGGCCGGGGGCAGGCTGTAGGTCTGGCTGGGAGAGGGAGGCAGGCCAGGGCCGGGAGTGCACTCATGTCGCCTGTGCTGCGGTTTTCCCTGGCTGTGGCAGCGGCTCTGATGGGATGGTTCACCCAGCTTCCCCAGAACCATCTGGCTGGTTCCCCGTGCTGCCTCGCTGTTTGGCAACAGCAATTGCCCACCACAAGGTCACACAGGGATTCGGCCACTGCCACTCATGTAGCCTCACCCAGTGTTTACAAGATCTTTCAGTATCCTTAGTTAATACGTTAAATGAAATATTTTAAATGAAATTTTAAAAAGTTTTAAAGATGTCATTTTGCATATTTTCTATAGTTTTAAAAAATTATTAATTACGGCATTGGCTTTCGCCATAGCCAAAAGAAATTCGATCATATAATACATATATCATATAACAAAGGAGAGCATTACAAATCCATTAGACATAGAAACATATAAAATATGAAATATAGAATTAAAATATAGATATAAGCGAACCCATTCCCCCTTACAGGTGAAATAGTCAAATATAAAATATACAATTACACGAGTCGGGGGATTCAAAATCAATAAAGACCTATGATATTACATCTCTAGCTACCCAGCCAAATTAATTGACTTGTGGTTAGTAAGCAGAGGAAAGTATAAACCTGGGATTTGCATCCGGATCAACTGTCTCTTTTAGGAGCTAATTTTCTCATCTTAATATTTATTTCAGCTAGCGTTTACCCTCACCACACAAGACCAGCAGATAAAATACAATTATGACATAATCTAATATGGAAGTGTATACAATTCAGCACCATCCTCACCCCTCAGTCCAACCATTTACGCAATCGCTATAGCAAGAGCCTTGCTCTTATGCGGGGCGTACCGCGGCAAAGCTTGACCCCTGAGAGGCCCCCTCACACTGGTGGAGCTAAAGCAGACCCAGCAGCTACCCTGGCCCCGAAGGTCACGACTGCTCTGGAGCGGCTGGAGTCATCCCCGTTCAATAGTAGCTGTATCCTCAACTCATCCACCACAAAGCAAGGCATTGACTCTATATAGTTTTCCAACAATTTCACCCTCAAACTATTATGGCTGGGGCAGTGTAGCAGAATGTGTGCCGTTGATTCAGGGACAGCCCAGTCACATCTCCGGCACACCCTAAGATTTTTGGGATTTTGAGATATCTCCCCTTCACCACTGCTGAGGGAAAGAGATTACATCTCAGGAGCATTAGGCCAGGAGAGATATTTTGGGAAAGTCCCATTCAGGCAGAACAGATGGTAATCCAGGGCTATCCCCATGGCGAATAAAGCCGCTGATTCCAGTTGGATCTCCTGATCGAAAAGTCTCTGCTTAATTTTGGCAACAGCCTGACTTCACTCTAGGGACCTCAAGTGATCTTTTGCCAGGCCCAGTTTAGCATATGTCTTTTCGATGGACTGAGACCACAGAACCATGGACCTTTCTTCAGCAATAAGGGCTAGGAGAGATTGGGGTGCAGGAGGAAATACAGCTACTCTAAACGAGAATTTAAATAAAGCTAGCGTAGCCTGCACCCTTATAGTTCTCATAGCTGATTCGGCCCTCAAGATCACTTGTGGGGCATACTTAGGTAGACCCAATATAATCTGCAAGAAGCTGTTCTGGGGAGGTTCAAGTCTGGCCAACAGCTCACTACCCCACACAGGTACAGCATAAAGTAGCTGTGGTATTACTTTAGCCTTAAAAAGGCGGAGTGCCAGACCAACCAGTTTCCCTCCCTGGAACAAATAGAATTTCACCAATGTCTTAGATGAACTCCCGACTTGATGCATAACAGCCTTAAGGTGGGGTGTCCAGCTACCTGAGGAGGCAAAAATGATCCCCAAATATTTGAATAGACGCACCTGTTCAATACCCACATCATTGATAAACCAATGGTGCTGGGTTTTGGATCTGCCTGCCACTAAGACCTTTGTCTTCTCATAGTTTATGCACAAATTTTCCTGTCTGCAGTACTGGGCGAACCTCTGCATACCCCGTCTCAAGCCCACCTGTGACATGGAGAGCAACACAGTATCATCTGCGTATAACAACAGGGCCAGCTTCCTTAGACCCAGTTTGGGCGCGTGAAGATCAGCCCCCTCCATGAATTATTTTCTATACATAAAGATATTTTCCTGTAAGCACAAATCCATGATAAAAAGAAATCTTGATTTAGATCAATTCAAACACCACATTATGCTGAACAGACTAAAGGAATACTAAAATGTTACATTAATATCCTTTATTTGGTTACAGTAATACTTCAGAAACATTTGGTGTTAGCTTCTCTATTTCTTCTTGGCTATAAAAACTCCTCCTTGCCACATGATCTATGATACATTAAGGGAATAATATAGGGAAAAGGACAGGGACAGGATAAATCAATATCACTACCTATCTCCACAACGAAGTAAAAATTTTCAAGACAGAAAATAGTAAAGCCTCTAATTTACCTATTCTAGAGTTTTAAAACAGCAGATTAATCTACAGTATAAAAGCAGTTCCTATAAGTAGTTTACAGAAACAAAAAGGGTATTGGCACAAAAAAATTAAAAAAATAAATGAAGGTGGCACATGATATTTAGCGGTGGGACACTGGGGAGAATACCGGGTACCGGAATCGGATCTCCCAGGTACCGGATTTACTGGTATCAGCATACTGAATTTTTAACATTGGCTGCGGTACCGGATTTTTTACATTGCAGTTATTGACTTCAATGGCCGCAATGTAAAAAATTCGGTACCGCAGCCAATGTTAAAAATCTGGTATGCCGGTACAGGTAAATATCGGATTTATCGGATTAAGCCGATACACCCAAATACCGGCAATATCGGATTTCGGGAGAAGCGATATTCCCACCCCTATTATATTACATATGATACTGTGGCAGGATAAAGTATAAAAGAATCACCATTAATTAAATCATTACTAAATATATATCTCCATGCACAGTTTACCAATGAAAAACGAATGGCTCCTTGCACTCATGTTTCTTCTGGAGCCTTTGAAAATGTGCCTATTTTCACATGCCTATGAACATCCATATAACATAATTACATAACTAGATATAAAATTGGATACGATCTATAGACAGATTTCAAAAAAAGGAGAATTGTAGTATTTTCATTAGCATTAAAAATAATGTTCAAACAGATAATCCTGCATCCATTATCTTCCTCCTAGAATATCTTATTCAGATCATCTGATTTTTAAAAAAATGGAAGCATCCTGGGCTCTAATTGAGGTACAGCTGTTAATGCATAAGTTCATTTTTGATTACAAATTTTCTTCCACCCTCAAAAGATTAAAAATGTATTAACAACGCATAACTTGCTCCAAGACCTAGTTTTTATCTGATGACATTTTTCTCCACTGCAATAATATATTCTTCCCCATTAGCAGCTTCTGTATACAGTATATAGCACAAAAGCCCTAAAAATGGATCTCAACAGAAGCTCTTTGTAATCTTGGCAGAGACAGATAACTAATCCAGTGTTAATTTAAATCCAAAATCTGTAAAGCCAAAACCAAAATATATCCTCTAAGGTTTTATCAGGTCTTTTAATAGTATATTATTGTTTACAGGAATATAGGATTTGCTTGTCAAAAATGTACATTCTATTAAACATCTCAACAGTTACATTCTTTGGATATCTTAAGATAGTGTGCCTGTAAAACACATATGCCAGTTCTGTAACTTGATAGTAAATATCTCTATACAAACAAAAAAGTGTATACCAACATACTTGATGTATATGTATGCACACACATATGCAAACACCTGATCTTGAATTAGTAACACTGTGCTGTGGTACATTATAAATACTTAAGAAAAAGGTACCTGAACCTCAGTGTGTCTAAGAATTGTAATCCTCAACAAGCCTGCCTGGCATAAGGACATGCAGTTACCACCTTTCCTATGGCATTAAACTTCACTGATACTCAGCTGTACTGTGCATCAACTTTTAGAATCACACACACACACACACACACACGGAAACCACAGTCAACCTAGTCAATCACACAGCTGTAGCACTATTAATCATACTGTACACCTCCAGTCATTGGATTGCTTTGAAACAGGCTGGCCCTTGCACAAAGGAATTAGAATTCAACACACTGTGTCTTGCCTTAACAACAGAGCTATCTTTACAAAGAAAACACAGAAACACTCACCCCAAGTGGCAAAAGCCTTCCTTTTTTCTTCGGAAATATAAAAGGAACCCCCCTAAGGCGGAATGATTAAGAAATAATTATTCCTTTGGTGCCTAACCACAATAGCTAAGTATTAAATTATGACATGCCAGAAATGAGAGAAATGAGTGGCTATGCTTGGGGTGGAGGAAAAAAGAGGGAGGGGAAATAAGACACAGTCTCTGCAGCTCATCCCACTGACCTTACTGTTGAATCCAAGAAGGAAATTGGATGCTAATGAAATAATAAATAATGTCAGGCACCTACAATAAGAACTGAGATCCAGTGGACAAGGTCTGCAGTTAGGAAACCCAAAGCAATATAGCAACTAATTATATATTTGTGCATATTCATACCAGACTGACACACATTTTAATTATTACAACCATTGCTTCAGACTCATTTGACTAAGCAGGATACAATGTTATAAGATTACCTTATGAATGTTTTTTGCAGCCAAATGACTAATTTTAAGTTTGTTATACAAAAACATACTGAAAGTAGCTTCACCAGACATTTGAGAACAGGTGACCATTTATTCTCTCTCAAGTCTAATTATCCATAATGGATGTACAGCTTTCCAAGTATATTTTATGCTAAGATGTCAAATCAGGCTTTTTAAATTTGCTAGACATTTAATCAGATGCTTACTGCTAAAGAATGAATCAAACTTTTTTCAGTTTTAAAAGGTGTCAAGGTATCATCAGGCCTTAAGTCAAATGCACAGTTCGTTATCACTTGCTAAGCTCCTTCATATGTGCATTTCGTACTTCCTGAACAACAAAATTCTTCAGACGGTGGATTACTGTGCAAGATGGCTGATACACATAATACTGTCTTGCTTACTTACTGAAGCCTTCTTTCTGTAGAATGGTGATTCACTCTTTAGCATTATTTAAAGAACGTCTGTTCAAAAAATGTTTTTTTAAACAAAATTACCAAAACTGACAGAAGAAGTTCCTTACTTTCAAGCAAGGATGTTAAGTATTCTTGAGCTTGGAAATGCAGGTGATTTACACTGTTTTCCATTCTCTCTTTTCTTCTTCTTTTAGTTAGAGCAGAGGAATTGATTGTCTGATCCTCAAGTTCTTACTCAGCCGAAACACCTCAGGAAAGCCAATAGCAGATTTGTCTGAGTAAATATTAAGGGATTCTAAATTTAAGGGAATCACACACCTTATTAGATTCTCTCATTCAAAGGCACTGCAGCTTTTCTATAAGCGAGGGAGCCAATCTCTCTAAGTACTTCCTCACCTTGAGGAAGTACTTAGAGAGAAGGGGCAACACCCAGGGGCTCAGACAGCCCCTCCCTGGAGCTGCTGGACATGGAGTTCCAGGGAGGGGCTGTCTGAGCCCCATTGTCACCAGTGGGGGAAAATACAGTACATATGGGTCCCTGCTAGAGGCCCAAACTGACAACACTGATGCTGTTGCTCCTGCTGCCCTAAGGTGCAGAAGCACTACCTTCAGAGACATGGCCCTAAGGCTGGGCAGTACTACTGCTGCCATCTATGCATGTTTATTTTGTTAAAAAGTGAGGGCATATGGCCTTGACTCCCCACCATCACCTCTGCCACTTCTATATGAGACTGCTTAATGTCACTGCAGATTTGCTCTTGGTGGTATGTTCAATCATATTTTGTCCAGTCTTCAACGTCCAAAGCATTTTCAGCACATCCCTAGGAAGACTATTCCATTTGTACATCTCACTACTAAGACAATTTTCTTATTAACGAAGTCAACATATTCATCTTAGTTTCATCCCCCTTGTTATAGTCCCATGTTCCATGCACATTTTCCCCTTCCTTGTCTACAACCTGCAAGTATTTATGGACTTATAATACTGGAACATCAGCAGACTCTATAGTTAAGCAATTTTCCTCAGATCACTTATACCATCTCTGACAATTTTTCTTGAACTTTTCTGAATTCCCTTTATCATTCTTCTGATAATGTGATATCTTGAACTGAAGACATTATTTGTAACAAGGAACAGGAAGGTCTCAATATAAACAAAGCATTAGAGCACATTTAGTTTATCGTTATTCAGCAAAGTACTTCAGTCATTGTTTTATCTATTAAAAATTATGTACAAGCCCCTTCAGCCATGTACTTGACCATGTACTGGCCTGTACAAGGCACATGTATGATGGGTGTAAGCCAGACACATTTATCATCTTAATAGGTAAAACTTGAATCTGAATACTATGCTTGTCTATACTCTATGGAGTCAGGCAAATATTTGATTGCATGCATGGATCAAGCTCTTGTATTATTATTTACAGTATTCTAAGGACGCATTCAGATGCGCGCTTAATTCGCACAGCAATGGCATCGTGCAATTTAAAGCAATGCGCACTTCCGGGTTGGTGTGAATGCACCAATTCAGCGTAATGCGAACTGTCGGAGTGCGGTTTTAAAAGCTGCTCGGAGCAGTTTTTAAAACAGCACTCTGACAGTTCGCATTACGCTGAATTGTGCGCACTAGGTGCATTCACACCAACCCGGAAGTGCGCGTTGCTTTAAATCGCACGATTCTGCCGCCGCTGCTGTGCGAATTAAGTGCACATCTGAATGCAGCCCTAATAAAGACAGCTTGACAACTCTATACTCAGTCTATCTCCTTCAGAATGGAACTGAGAAGGGAGAATCATTCTCCAGAACACCACGGGAATGCTTACGTATAAATTTATGTAGCAATTCCTTGATGAACAAGGATGGCATACCGCAAAAAGTGATCATTACCTTGCTACTTTGGAATGTAATGTCCTTGCACTGACAACCAAAACCCATTACGGATTGCTAATTTCTAATTTACTGTCTATTGCTCACCACAAGTATATTTTAGCTTGGTGCTCAACCAGACGATTAAGCATGTGAGTTGTCTTATTAGCTTCAGAGGGACATATCACACGTATAAAGTGATTAAATGTTGAATCAGGGCATAATGCAGATTGCTCCTTTGCATTTGGACTATTTATTTATTTTTCCAAACATGCTACTTCTTTGACATTTTGCAAATAAAATCTATTGTTATTCTCTGCCCTAGCTGTCTAGGTTTACACCTTAGATCAAATGTCTATGACAAGACTATGCACGTCTTCACTCCTTTGAACAGTCATACTGAAGTAAACTAGACTTCTTAAAGGAGTACAACATTCACAGCTGTTAGCCTAGGCCAGGAACTTATGTTCACTGCATTTTCCCCTTTGGTAGCATTGGGGAAAATGCAGTGAACATGGGTCTCTGGCCTACGCTCACCAAACTGATATTTCTTTACACAATGCTAAAGAAGTTATTTGTGCATATACTCTTCAAGAATAAGTCAAACGAAATAAACAATGTGATATTAATATTTATCATTTTGTTAGCATACTTTGATAAATAAGAATAGTCTTTGACCTGTAACAAGGAAAAACAGTTCTGAGTTAATTCCTGTAGATTGTAATGCTTTGTGTGTGAAATAATTTTAACCTCTTAAAACTAAGGGGGCCACAATTGTTGGCTTTTTACTTGATGAAATTTACCAAGTCTAGGTGGAGACAAAGTAGTTCAAATTATATCTTTTATTGGACCAACTATTGTTGGTGGAAACGTGCAAGCTTTTGGACCTCCTAGGGTCCTTCCTCAGGCAAGTAGCAGTCAGAACGGAAGACTGAGCAAAGTACAGTGGCTAAATATCATGTAACAGAGGAGGTGGTGGGTGGGAGAGAAGGGTGATAAATGAACCATAATAACAGAAGGTGAGAACAGGGGGAGATAAGATACAAAGGGGAAGAGTGTGACGGGAGGGTGGGGGACATGTCTAGGTAAATACACATTGTGAAATAGCTCACAGATTTTCTTTATATTTTGTAATGATTTCATAAAAATTGAAACACCTGATATATATATTCTCCTAGCATTTCTTGGGAAAAGATCATCAATCATTGCCCATTCTGAAGCCACAAACTTTTCTGCAGGTTCAGGGCCTTGATTAATTGCCTTTTGTAAGGGCCCCAAAGTGCTACTCAACAGAATGTTGTCAGAAACATGTTCAGCACTAATGCATTTCTGTGCTTCTTGGTTTCAACTGGGAATCACCAAACTATCATAAACTGTCTTTACTACATTTCAAATGGAGACAAAACCATACATCACTCCAAACCCTGTGCTCATGAGAATAAAGGCCAATTTCCAGCTTTGTGTATTCTGTAGCTTCTCATTTCTAAGAGAGAAAGGGGAGAATGTTTCCCTTGTGTAAGTAAAACAAAGGCTTTTAAAATATTGTGGGCTTTGTGCCACTGGCTAATATAATTTGCCTAAACTTAACAGAGTTACAATTTCCAACAATATATGAGTCAGTCCTGAGCACAGGGATTCAACCAATGCCCCCAAAAGACAACAGTAGTCTTATTTGACTTCAGTTAGCATTGGATAAGGCCCACACAGCTGATCATCATAAGTAGTGTCAATTAGTCTAGGACTCTTTCTCCAGAGCATGTAGCTCCACATCTTAGGAGGGTTTGGAGATTGTAAAGCCCCTTACAGATCCAGACATATTGATCCAAGCAAAGTGGCCTTTTCTCTCTTCCATATAGTGAGGAGCAGCAGAGAGGAGTCTCAAAAATATCATCATCATTCATGACTCAAACTTGGAATTTGTATTAACTTGCTCCTTCAGCATAGTGACATTGGTTCCTCTTAATCCTGTTCCTCTTGTGCTGCTACAACCCTTCACAAGCACAGCCTCACTGACTGTCCCTTATGAACTTTATCCTCCGTTTCTTCTCCCTCTTCTCTCCTTTGCCTTTTGTGCCTCTCTTCCTCTTCTTCTCCTTTGAGCCAAGTAACTCAAATCATTACTACTTTTCCCCCACTTCATACACATACACTTCATATACATACACAACACATACACGACTGGGTCATCCAGTCAGTCAATTTCCCTGGTAAAAACTTGGCATAGACTTTAAGAGACCACAGACAACAGGCTAATCGGCCTAGAATTTGCTGGATCCGATTTGACACCCTTCTTGTAAACAGGAATAATGACCCCAGTGTCCCAATTCCGGGGCACTACCCCACTATTATTTATGGCTGTAAATAAAGTTGCCAAGATAGGCAACCACCAGGCCTTGTGTGTCTTAAGGAACTCAGCGCAGATTAAATCTACACCTGGAGCGTGATTATTGCAGAATGAATCTATAAATCGCCTCAATCTCCTCCTCCTGAACCAGGGGCCACGAAGGAATTTGCTCCAAACTGTGAGTTGGGGGAACCTGATAGTGAAGTCCTTCCCTCCCAGCATTATAGAGCTTATCATAATAAGTCATCCACTTTGATGGTGCTACTGCTGGGGAGGACCCTCAGGTTTCCGGGACCCTCCAATAGATCCGTTAAGTGCCTGCCAGAATTTCTTGGCATCCCGAGCATCAGCTACCTGAAGAAGAGTCTTCCAGAGAGTGTCCCCCAAACCCCTCTTTTTGCTGTTAATTAGGTTCCTGTATTTTGTCCTATAGGTGGGGTGACATATTCAGGGGGCAAGATAGCTGCTACACTCCTCCTATAGGAATAGTGCATCTCCTTCAACATATGGCGAGCCTCCCGACATTCTTTGTCAAACCACGGCTGGTGGAACCTAACACTCACTGAGGGTGAGCCCCGCCCCATTCCCTGAAGGTGAGTAGAAAGACCTGTAGTTAGCTGAGTATAGTAATCCACGATGTTTAGGTTACTAGCTGACGACAGCAGCTTCTCGCAGAGGGAAACAACATGGGGCTGGGCTATATAACCTTCCAAGGATATAGATACAGCCTCATCCCAGCAGGGGCCTGTAAGACCTCCAAATGATCTAAAATCACAGCCTGATTATCCTGCTGGCTGTACATAAGCTGTGGTATTTGAACTTGGACTAAGAGTGAGAATCAAAGGAAGATGATCTCCTACCAAGGGGGGACCTACAGCAAAATCTGCAATAAAAGGGAGTACCCTGGTTGAGACTAGGATAAAGTCGACCACACTAGGGCCTTGGGACCCAACAAAAGTGTACTCTCCTTCCTGGTCATTAAATCCCGAGCCATTAAGGGCATATAGCTCCTGAGCAATAAGTAGCTTGGCTAGCCTGATTTCAGAGGAATTAATAATGTTATCTTTGGACTTCCTCAGGGCTAGCCACTCTGATGGTATAAACAGTTGCCCATCAGAGTAAGGAGCCATGGCCTAGTCATCTGAGCCCATTCTGGCATTAAAGTCGCCTGTTAGAATAATTAAGCCCTCCGGATATTTGGAGGACACTTCCACCAATAATTGCTCAAGCCTGTCTCACATAGACACCTGAAAGGACCCAGCATTGCAAGGGGGTATATATACTGTCAAGATTATTAAATTAACCAACCCAAGCCTGGCCACAAAGCCTAAAGTCAAATGGGGAGATGACAGAATTTTCAATATCTTAAAGGGAATATTACGGGCCACAAAACAGCCCAACCCCCCACATGGGCGCCCCCTTGATTTCCAGTGAACGGCTGGGAGAAAATAAGGGGTGCAACCCTCCAATGCAATGGGGTTTTTTGACCAGGTTTCCTGGACAAAGATCACTGAAAACCTGCTAAGATAGGTCAAAAAATCAGGGTCATGGGAGTGCCTATCCCACCCTGCTATATTCCATGAGCATAGGGTGAGTTCACTGCCAGATGGTATGTCAGTCAGTCATGAGGAGGATACCAGCACAGGGTCCTGACCGCCATGGCTGGGGGGGGTCCCCTTGTTATATCCCCAGACGGAGAAGATTGATGAGCAGCCTGACTATTGCCCGGCGTGGGACCAGAAGACACACACTCTACCTGCAATTAGGCTCTCTTTTTCTTTAGGGAGACCCTAAGCCAGAGTCAAGAGTGACCGAACTACCTGAGGCCTTAAGGGCAACTGTGGTTCCACAAACGAGTTACCTGGCTGCCGAGCCAGTCGGTCAGACAGGCACACAGTTACTGGGATACAGTTAGGATTGGGGTGGCCTTTATTCTTGGTCGGTGGCGGTAAGGAGACTGCAGGCATACTCAAATGGGCCTTGGCCAGCAGAGAGGAGACTACAGGTTTTATATAGGCTCTAGAGAGG
This sequence comes from Sphenodon punctatus, assembly GCA_003113815.1. NCBI lineage: Eukaryota > Metazoa > Chordata > Lepidosauria > Sphenodontia > Sphenodontidae > Sphenodon > Sphenodon punctatus. The sequence goes on from QEPC01009342.1 coordinate 1,378,747, forward strand.
TGAACCCCTCCCAGGCAACAAGTGGCCCAGAGTGTAGTAGCAGTTTATCTACTGTGGCTGCCGAGTGGAAATGGATCAAAACATGATGGGAGCCTAATGGCGCTGGCAAAAGTGTATAAGAAACTATAGCTCCAGAATCAACTGAACGACCCAAAATATGGGAAAGATGCCGCTGGATGGTGGACTTCCAGGTCCAATCCGGTAAATGGCCAGAGGGCAAGGGAGTGATATAAAACAACAGCGCATTTGTATCTAACTGGAGCGAGGTCTGCTTACCACAGCATGCAGGACTGGTGTCTATACTCACTGGGAGAAAGGGCTGGGCTAAAATATCATCCTGTGAGACTTGGGTCCCAACAGATGCCATCGCCTGATCTTTGCTCCTAACACCCTCAACTAAATTGGCCCTGTATAATTTCATTGTGTCGGTGATGATCCCTAATTGCATCCTAAGAAGATCTAACTGCATATTGATGCTCTCCAATTGAGCATAGAGCTTGGATATTAAAGTTCCCACCGCAAAGTATTTATTACCCACAGACTCCACAAAGGGAGCATCTATATAATCTGAAGTGTCTGATGGCAATCCCAAGGTTGATGGGGGGGTTCACAGAAGTGGATTCTGGATCTTTGGAACACCCGGGTAAAACATCCTTTATGGCTTCCAATGAGGGGGCCACACCACTCCCCGACCTAAGGGTGGGAATGTCATGCAGGGTATCAGTCCCCCCCCCCACTCCAAAGTCTCCACCTGCGTTATAGAGATGTCCATAGAGCGCCGAGAACTAGTTGACGGCAGGACGGGACCTCCCATAGAAGTCGGTAAAAAGTCCTCAAGTCCTCGTGGACTGTCGACCACGAGTCTGGGAGTGAGTTTCCACTCCCTCCCTCTTGCGCCTCTTCACCATAGCTACCAGCCACCAAAAATAAATAAATATATAAAACAGAGAAGGGGGGAAAAAAGAAGAGACTGCCGGCCGGAGCCTGGCCAGAGTCTAAGGCCACGCACAAGGGTGCACCCTTGTGCGCAACGTCCTTAGGCGCAACGCACGTCGGTGCGCACTTATGGCGCTGCCGCAGGCTTGCACTGTCTTTAAGGTAGCTGCCGGGGGGACTCACGCATGCCGGCGTCACAGGTGTCGAAGGAGTCCCGTCCCACTACTTGCAGGTGGAGAAGGTCACGCTGAGCGGGGCAAAACTGGGTGTGGGGGATTTGCCCAGATGTCACGGAGAGAGGCGACTGGCTCCAACTACACCTCCACAACCCCGATCCCTCCTCTGGTCCCACCGCCGTAGGCTTGTGCTGTCTTTAAGGTAGCTGCCGGGGGGACTCGCGCATGCGCGTCACAGGTGTTGAAGGAGTCCCGTCCCGCTACTTGCGGGTGGAGAGGGTCACGCTAAGCGGGGCAAAACTGGGTGTGGGGGAGTTTGCCCAGATGTCACGGAGGGAGGCAGCTGGATCCAACTACACCCCCACAACCCCGATCCCTCCTCTGGTCCCACCGCCGTAGGCTTGTGCTGTCTTTAAGGTAGCTGCCGGGGGGACTCACACACGCTGGAGTCACAGGTGTCGAAGGAGTCCTGTCCCACTACTCGCAGGGGGAGAGGGTCACGGTGAGCGGGGCAAAACTGGCTGTGGGGGGGGTTTGCCCAGATGTCACGGAAGGAGGTGGCTGGATCCAACTACACCCCCACAACTCCAATCCCTATAAAAATACTGTAGGTGTTTCGGTTTCCAGGGAGCAGATATTTACTGAATAGGAAAAGAAGTACAAACTGAAAGTAAAATTCCTGCTTGCTACACTGATAGTAAATATCATTGGAAACTGACAGTGGTATCATATTAGATGGAAAGGAGCCATTATTTTAGATATTAATGAATCATATATGTTGAGTATGTTGTTCGCCGCCCCAGGCTGCCCTGTGGGCAGGATATCAATTTTAAATAAAATAAATATCCAGGCTCTTCTCCAGGCACTCAGGTCAGGAACCTTCCAGGCAGCCTCTTCAGGAGACGTATCCTCCTCAGTAGTCAGGAACAGACTGCCCCCATATTGAGACTTAAATGTACAGTATAAAAAGCTCCATGGTACCAGAGAAAAATGTATTATACACAGTTTATAATTATAACAAGGCTTGGCAATACATAATTGATAGAAATGGTTCTTGGAAGATCATAAAGATGGGATTGTTATAAATAGGGGTTTGTTATAAGCACTTTTTGCTATAGTTTGACAGTCAGTGTGGTATAGTAGCTAAGTGCATTGTACCTGAAGCAGGAGGTAGGGGGAGGCCCTGCTTCAAGTCTCGCCTTAGCCAGAAACTGTCTGGGTGACCTTGGGCAAGTCTCAGCCTAACCTACCTCATAGGGTTGTTGTCTATGTGAAGTGCTCCAAGTACCATAGCAGGGGGTTGTTATATAAAAATAAACATTATTATTATTATTATTATAGTGGGGTTTGACTAATTCCATGCCCCCAGACAGGAAGAGATGCAGAGTACATCCATCATCATCATGAGTGTCATTCTATCGACAGATGGCATGACCCCAATAAGGGTGCTAACCCATAATTTGGGAACCTCCTCAAGAAGGTTAGCTTATTCTGGATATCATACTTCGGTGAGAGGGGGTAGGAATATCTAGGGTATGAATGTTTAAATTTACCCAGTATCAGTAAAAGCTACAAACAGAGCTGCCAGGGGTCTATCACAATTTTCTGTTTAAAATAAAAAGTTTCAGTGCTACCATGAATACTTACAGATGAAGTTATTATATTACAGCTCCATATATGCATCATCTTGTCAAAAGCGTATCAAGGTCCATCAAGGCTCCAAGCATACTCCCGTCGACTACAAATTACATGATCAAATTGATGAACAAAGATTTAGTGGCAGCATTTATATGGACTACAGCTGAAACTCGATCTAATCATGGTTCTTGACCTGTTTTAAGTGAGAAACGACAATCAAGAAAAATGCTGATTCTTGACATTTCTCAGTCAGGAAATTTTTCTCAAAATACTACTTACCATTAATACCTACTGTATACTACTTACTGTGTGCCATGTTTATCTCGGTCATGCGCAAAGTGGCATTTTGTGCATGCGCATTACCAGGATGAAGGCAGTACACGATAAGCGGTACACAGTAAATTGGTATTTGTTAAATGGTAATGGTAAACAGTATTTAATGAAAAACGTCTCAGCCAAGATCCTGGTTTGTTAACGAAACTGCACCGAGATCTCTGTGACAATTCTCAAAAACTGCGTCTCGTTTCAGCCCTAATATGGACTGATGGAGCAGTGCATATGTTTGGGAGGTCAGAGAGGAGAATTTTTAAATAATGAAGAGGAGATCTGAATAGTTGAATGAAAGATATGGCTCGGGAGGAAAAAGAATGGTCTGATCCACTTTAGGAAGAAGTGGTAGAATTTGGAAATAGGCTACCTATGTGGAGGAAAGAGTCCAAATTACCTTCAGGTTGTTGGTCTGAGTGACAGTGGGGGAAAGAGGAAGAGATCTTTAAGTATTTTGTCATTTTTCTCTTTGAAGTAGTCAGCAAAGGAGGATTGTACATTTATTCACGTCGACAGCAAGACCACCACCCAATTACAATACCAAAAATTGAAACCTTTTTGTACAGCTAACATACTCAACATATATGATTCATTAACATCTAAAATAATGGCTCCTTTCTATCTAATATGACACTACTGTCAGTTTCCAATGATATTTACTGAATAGAAAAAGAAGTACAAACTGAAAGTAAAATTCCTGGGATTGTTATAAATAGGGGTTTGTTATAAGCACTTTTTGCTATAGTTTGACAGTCAGTGTGGTATAGTAGCTAAGTGCCTGTCTCTTATACACATCTAGATGTGTATAAGAGACAGGTTATAAATAGGGGTTTGTTATAAGCACTTTTTGCTATAGTTTGACAGTCAGTGTGGCATAGTAGCTAAGTGCATTGTACCTGAAGCAGGAGGTAGGGGGAGGCCCTGCTTCAAGTCTCGCCTTAGCCAGAAACTGTCTGGGTGACCTTGGGCAAGTCTCAGCCTAACCTACCTCATAGGGTTGTTGTCTATGTGAAGTGCTCCAAGTACCATAGCAGGGGGTTGTTATATAAAAATATACATTAATTTATTATTATTATTATTATTATTATAGTGGGGTTTGACTAATTCCATGACCCCAGACACGAAGAGATGCAGAGTATGATCTAGCATCATCATGAGTGTCATTCTATCCACAGATGGCATGACTCCAATAAGGAGAAGGAGAGAGAAGATGCAAGAGACTATGTCTTCTCTTTCTGAAACCAAAAGTTAAATCAAAGACTAGAAAGAAATTGTCAGTCAAGAAAGATGAAGGGAAAGGCCAAACAACAGTAACACGGGTTAAAGAGGTTATCCTGAAATGACTAAAGCTCTAGCAACCACCAAAAACTATTATAATAGTGTCTCTGTACTGCAGAGTCCCCAGGGGACCCTCTAGGAAGGTCAAGTAGGTCAAATATGCCTTTATTGGAGTCCCTACGGGTGACCCCGGTCTCCCAGGACGCTTTAGCCCTGGGCATGGCAGATATGGGTTCCATCCTTGCAGCAGATTTAATGACTCCAGTTCAGCAAGCCTGATTGTCAGATATTCTGGAGATGGGGCAGTTTTCTGTTATCTCCTGGAATATAGCAGGCTGGGCTGCTAAGAAATGTGACCTGGCTTTTGTGTCTTTTCTCCAGTCTTTTGGCATCATCTGTTTACAGCAAACATGGTTGGTTCAAGATTCGTCTATATTTGAGCTAGAGGGTTTTAATGTATGGGTATTGTCAGCTTCACATCCCAAAGGGGGCCTGGCAACTTTAGTGGCCCTCTCTTTTAATCTTCAAGGCACTTTGTATGCTAATTCAAACCTTAATCTTCTTATTTTGAGAATAACTGGTTCTATGTTGCCTAAACCACTTCTGTTAATTAATTGTTAAAATCCCCAAAATGCGAAGGATTCTTCTTTTTGGTCTGAGTTATCTGAAATTATTATCTCTAATTGGATTACTCACCCGGATGATGGTTTAATCCTGATGGGAGATTTTAACGCCAGAATTGGGAAAGATATCAATGTATTGGTACCTTTTCCTAATCAGGATGATACTTTGAGCTGGAATTATGATTTAAATGCAATCAGGGTGTCTAAGGATCAGAAGGTCAATTCTGCCGGCTGTCAGTTTTATGACCTGGTCTCTACTTATAAATTACCCCAGGAGCAATTTGGCTTCGGTAAAGGGAAGGCGACGACAGATTGCTGTTTTACACTTAAGCACCTGATCCACAAGTACTACAGGATCAGGAAGGCTAAATTACACCTGGCATTCATCGATCTAACCAAAGCCTTCAACTCAGTCCCCCGAACCAGGCTGTGGGAGAAGCTTTTAGCACTGGGGATAAATAATAATCTTTTGTCACTCATAGCCCTGCTATATTCTAACAATTTGGCTAGGGTCAAACTAAGCTTGGGTAGCCAGCTAAGCAAGGATATCGCCATTCAGAGGGGGTTCAGACAGGGGTGCGTGTTGGCCCCGCTCCTCTTCAACATATATCTTGCTGATCTTGTAAAATTCTTAACAACAGATAATATCGATGCCCCCAAAATTGGCAGTCGCCACCTGAGTTTGCTGCAATATGCGGATGATCTGGTTCTCATCTCCCAGACAGCAAGGGGGTTAAAGGCGCTTATTGCACAATCTAGATGAGTACTGCGCTCTTAATGGATTGTCACCGAATCCCCACAAATCCAAGATCATGATTGTGGGTGGTCGAAAGACATCAGTTAAGTGGAAAATTGTGGAGCAACTCTTGGAGGTGGTGCAATTTTTTACGTACCTTGGGGTAACCTTTTCGTGTAGGGGAGCGTGGGTTAAGCACATTCAGGGGTGGGTACTAAAATCCGCCCAACTTGTTGGTGCTATAAGTAGAGCAGCTCATATCTCCCAGGGGGTTACACTTTCTACCCTTCTTGAGGTATATAGAGCCAAGGTTTGGCCTTCGGCAGTTTTTGGCCTAGACATTATTCCCTACCCAATGATCAAACCCCTTGAGAGGGTGCAGGACTCTTTTTTACGTCAAATTCTGCAAGTCGGGAGAAGTGTTCTGGGCTCGGTGTTGAGGGTGGAAACCGGAGTGTTTTCTATCCATTCACGTGCCAGACTGGCCCCTATTTGATACTGGCTGAGGCTCCTCTTCATGCGCGAGAATTTGCTCCCCCGCTTATGTCTGGAGGAGGAACTATTGTACACTGGCTCTAGGAGTTATCCGTGGCAGGGGTATTTGGGTCACCTTCTCTGGAGCCAAGGGTTCCCTTTTGCCTTCTTTGCAGGCCGTCCTCTAGTAGGGATTAAGAGGGAGATTCAGGCCAGAATAGAGGATATATCACGGCAGGATGATATGGCAGGGTTAAAGAACTGGAAGGCTGCCCCCTGGTTTGGCCTGGTAAAGGTCAATTGGGGGCTGGAGCCTTATCTGGATGTGTTGTCTAATCGCACACTTCGGAGGAATTTCACTCTACTCCGCTTCCAGTTGGTTCAGACAGCTGTGGTAGAGGGGAGATATAAGAACATCCCCTATGCCAGGCGGTTGTGTACTTGCCCTTAGGGAGAGGTGGAAACGGTGGAGCATTTCTTGGTTTCCTGCCCCCACTAAAATGAACTTAGGGCTGTTTGGCTTCAGCCTTTTCTAGATGAGGTGCGGTGTACCAAGCCAGGACAAAGCTACAAGAGGCTCCTCTCTCTATCCAAAGTAGAGGATTGAATAGCCCTTGCAGTTTTTGTACGGTTGGCTTCTCAAAAACGGACTGCAGAGAAATAATTCTGGGGTTAGCTTTGGCTAGGTCCCCTCCCTAATTGGCTAAGCTATTTATAATTCTAAAGGCCCAATCACTGAATATTGCTCTAATTTAATTGATTTATTCTATTAATTTGCTGTAATGAGGATACAATTGGATAATTGGATAGTATGAGATGTCTTTCTATTTTTATATATTGTTTATAGAGTTTTGTTTTATTAGATTTTATGGCAATTTTGTTATGCTGTGTTGTATTGTTTTTGGGAATGGCATATGGCAAAAGCTGTGCCTTAATAAACTAAACTAAACTACTTATAAATTAAAGATATTAAATGGCTCTTATCCACAGGACACACCAGGCTGTTTTACCTTTACCTCATTAAATGGAGGTAGTGTAATTGACTATATAGTTGTTTCCCAGTGCCTACTCTATATGGTTAAGGACTTTGAGGTTGGCACCATGGTAGACAGTGATCATTTTCTGCTTCAGCTGTCACTTTATTGCAGGACTCTGACAGGTGGATCTTCTCTACATATTGATTTGTCTACAATGGAGGCAGGGGGCCGATGCAGAATCAAATGGTCGCCCAAATTGGATGACGATCTTACATGTTCCCTTAATTCTGCTGAACTGGGTATTCTTGTATATCAGTTGGAACATGCGTGTGACGCCATCCAAGCCAATGGTATTTGGAGGAAGTTGATTTTACAATTACAACCCCTCCTATCTTACATTCCTAAGTGTAGACGTGCCGCTAATAAGGTGCGGGGGGGAGGGGGATGAGGATTGCAGCCAGGCAAAAAAGTCCCTACGTTCCTTAGCCCATAAAGTAAGAGGGGCTGATGATGAGGCCTTAGTTATGGCCTACAGAGAACAACGACGAAACTATAAGGGCCTACTGGCAATCAAGAGAAAGGATTATCAACGCACACAATGGTTCCTCCTGTTGGAGGTAGCTAATAAGAAAGACTCACGATCCTTTTGAAAGTTGGCTAACATAACCTGATTGTGTAACACAGTATATCAAGAGTCAAAGGTTACAGCGGACAAGTGGATCAGGCATTTTACTTCCCTTTTTAATCAAGTGGGATATGAACCAGCCCACTGCATTTTGGATGGAGATATTCCTCCACCATGAGAACCAGACACTTGTGCAGAGATCGTAGCGGTGATTCAGTCTTTGAAGATAGGTAAGGCTCCTGGTTTGGACTTTATCATTGGAGAAGTCTTTAAGATATCACCGGAATAGTGGGCAGGAACGTTAGCACGCCTATTTACTTTAATCAATGTCTCCATCAACATTCCAGATGCATGGAGACAGAGTTTAGTGGTACCTATTTATAAAAAGGGGTCATGAGGGGACCCCCAGAACTATCGTCCCATTAGTCTCCTGTGTGTTGTTTCCAAACTGTACACAGGATTATTACTAAAGCGACTGTTAGAGTGGATCAAAGCCAATGAGACCATTGCAGAAGAGAAAGCTGGCTTCATGCCAAAGCAAGGTACTGTTGACCACATTTTTGTTTTAGATCATTTAGTAGGGAAACATAAGAAACAGTGGCAAAAACTATTTGTGGCTTTTGTCGATTTTTCCTGTGCCTTTGATCTTATTGACAGGGAGAAGCTCTGGCAGGAACTTGGTAGGTTGGGTATTGATGGACGGCTGCTTTTGTTAATTCAATCTCTCTATTCTAATACCTCTTTAAGAGTGAGAATTAACAATGCCGGTCTTCTGATAGAATTTCTACTTCAAGGGGCGTGAGACAGGGTTGTCTATTAGCCCATGTGCTGCTTAATTTATATGCTAACCAGCTTATAACAGCATTGACAGACCAGGGTCGATATACTGCACCGAAAATTCTAAATAAGAAAATCTCAGTATTAATGTATGCTGACAACACTGCTTTGTTGTCTACCTCCAGATTGGGCTTAACCCATCTCTTGCACGAATTTGGATTATTATGTGATAGATTAGACCTTAAAATTAACTTCTCTAAAACCAGTGGCGGCCACCCGCTAGGACATCAGGGGCAATGCCCCCCCAGTCCACCCGACGCCGAGTCCCCACTGACCGGGGAGAAGGAAAATAAATAAATAAATAAATAAATTTTAAATCGCACCACCCGAGCCTGGGCTCATGTGCGGAGCCAGCTCGAAGAACCTTGTTTGAAGTAGCAACCTTCGCGCACAAACCAGTGACTCCCCCCCCC
>QEPC01009342.1:1388947-1456897 GCA_003113815.1 Sphenodon punctatus
TGCATGTAGACTGTGTTTTCTTCCAGCCGATGTTAACCCTGGGAACTCCTTGCTGCTGGGTTATGCCAGTGTTTTCCTGTCTTTTGGGTTTATAAATTATTTAATTTTAAGCTTGGATGTGCATGTAGACTGTGTTTTCTTCCAGCCGATGTAAACCCTGGGAACTCCTTGCTGCTGGGTTATGCCAGTGTTTTCCTGTCTTTTGGGTTTATAAATTATTTAATTTTAAGCTTGATGTGCATGTAGACTGTGTTTTCTTCCATCCGATGTTAACCCTGGGAACTCCTTGCTGCTGGGTTTTACCAGTTTTGTGCCAGTGTTATGCCAGTGTTTTGGGTGTTTCGGGTTTATAAATTATTTATTTTAAGCTTGATGTGCATGTAGACTGTTTTCCTCTATCCGATGTTAACCTTGGGAACTCCTTGCTGCTGGGTTATGCAATGCCACTGGTCTACCGTCCCCCTGGCTCCGCCCCTAGGCCCGCAGGCCTTACTATTTATTTATTTATTTATTTAAAATTTATATCCTGCCCCTCCTGCCCACAGGGCAGCCCGGGGTGGCGAACAACATTCAATAATTTTTTTTTAAAAAAAAAATCAATTTAAACAATTTAAAATACAATACAATGTGGGGAAACCCCCGCCCCTCGCCAAAAGCCTGACGGAACAGCCAGGTCTTACATACACGCTGAAACAGCAGGAGTGCCCCAGTGCCCCTCCAACATCAAAACCCACCAGCTGCCCGTCTAAAACTAAGGCGGTAGTCTTTGCCCCGCGCTTTCAGTCTAGGTCCTGGTTCATTGGTGGAAATAGGTAGAGCAGGCTCCCCTATTTAAATATTTAGGTGTTATCTTTTCATATTCTGGCTCTTGGAGACCCTATGCTTCTCATTTGAAGCAGGCTGTGCTAAGAGAAACTCACCCCCTCATAAGGTTTTTTTATTCTAATGGTGGGAGCCATACTGGTATGGTCCTTAATATTTTTAGGACCAAATTTTTATCGAAATTACTGTATGGGGCCCACGTGTGGGCCCACTTCTGTTTCTACAGCAATACTTAACCTTGAAACAGGCTGGATATCATGGCAGACTGGGGTTGATCTTAGCATATTATTGTACTGGACAAAGCTAGCATATCAGGGGAATTGTACCTTATAGGGCAGATGCTTACTTGAGAAATATAACAAGCAGAATTTTATTGATAGTTGGTGGATAGAGGTTCAAAGGACACTGTCCTTATTGGGACTTTCCCCGCTTCTCCTTCTTCATTAGCCGGAATTGACTGTTAAATCCTTGATCCGGAAACGTGTTCTGGACGTCAATCGCCAAGTAGACAGGATGATTGCCTCTTCCTCCAAGATCTCTCCTTTTTATAAATTCTTTATCCTTAATAAAGGTGGGGCTAGATACTTGGAGACGCTGCCTAACATCTCACTTAGTAGAGCTTTCACTGCCCTTTGCTTGCAAACAATGAAATTGGCAATTCTTGAAGGTCGCTATCTAGGTTTACCAACTCAAGAATGTATTTGGCCCTGCGGGATGGGAGTGGAGGATGTTCTTCATTACTGGTTTGTCTACCCTTTGTATAGTGTCCCCATACGATCATTGTTGCAGAGAACTCAATTAAATCAAGATTTCCCACCGATTCAGAAATTGATTTTTCTTTTAGGGGATAACAACGAAATCAGTTCTTATGTTGCTGTCTTTGCAAAAAGAGCAGCTAAGCTACGGATGCTCCTCAAGAATACCCAGGGGACCAGTTTTGATCACGTGCTCTTAGTCACGTTATGACTTAAATGTTGGTCAAACTTTTTATTGGGGTCCAGCTGATGGGTTGGGGTATCACCTGTTCTGATACAGTCGAGAGGGTATAGCTGGTTTACTAGTAACAACAACAAAGGTTTATGTTCAGAATCCTGGGATACAGGGCTAAAATTATGTTCTTAATTCATATGATTATTCATTGTTACAGCATTGGATCGTAATTATTTGGTATTTACTTGATGTTTGTATTTGTGGTTTTATGGTTATTGTCTCTGTCATGGCTTATAGCCTGTACAGTAAATAAATTCATTCATTCATTCATTCATTCTAACAGTGTAGCCTTCCACAAATTCTCACAAATCTATCAGAATTGGAAAATAACTGGACATTGGGATACAGAACATTATATAGTGAATAAAAATGTCTAAATAATAGTCCAGAGCCATGTAACTGCAGTAACTGATGCTGTGATACTCCTCAACCAAGGAACTAGATTTCTGATTCCCAGAAATAAAAAGTAAGCACTCAGCTGTAACTGGAGTCTCTTGAGAAGGCCTCTGTATATTGGCAGAGGGATTCACATGGGGAATGCTTGTGCATCCAACAGAATCAGAATGTCCTGAGGAGCAGAGCCTACTACCCTGCTTCCTTTCTTGTGCCTTGGTGAGTTCTTCAGAGTGAGACTATAAAGGGAGGGACAAGTTATTCATCACCTCTTTCTTCCCAACTCCTAACTAAAAGCCTTTTGTATCTCGTGGCTAGGACTCCAAGATAGATAAGGCAGGGAAATTATCTGAATATTTAAAAGAAGTTGTTGAAGAACTCCAGTGACAAGTGCTTAAATGTAATTTATTAATTATTATTTCGCAGCACTTCTTATCCCCCACTCTCCTGCTATTAGCAGCTCGGAGCAGCTCACAATGCATTATTAAAACATAAAATGCAATATACATATACAAGTACAGATAAATATAAATAGCAATATAAAATAAACACAGTAATGGAGCTAAGAACCGTCCTCCCTCCCTCCCCCCCCCCCCGCCAAATACCCGTCGCCTCATCAAAAGCCTGGCGGAACAGCCAGGTCTTACACTGTCGTCAGAAAGTTAGGAAGGTCTGGGGCCAAGTAGACCACTGTCAGGAGGGAGTTCCACAGTCCTGGTGTGGCCGCTGAGAACGCCCTTCTCATAGTCACCACCCAAGAAACTCGGGGGACCTCGAGAAGGGCGCTCCCAGCCAACAGCAGGGCCCGATCTACGGCCTGGGGAGTGAGGTGATCCTGCATATAGATAGGGCCCAAACTGTGTATGGCTTTATAGGTCAAAACCAACACACTGAATTGGGCCCGGAAGACTATAGGGAACGGAGCACTGGTGTAATGTGCTCACAATGACCTGTCCCTGTAAGGAGACCGGCTGCTGCGTTCTGCATCAGTTGCAGTCTCCGAGCTGTCACTAAGGGTAGCCCAGCCCTACGTAGAGTGCATTGCAGTAGTCCAGTCTTGCCTTCAGGTATTCACATACAGGATATTATGAAGCAATACTCCAACCTTCACAAGAATGACTGAACTTGATCTAATGCTTATAAAGTTGTATTTAGTAAAACTGTGGACACACACCCAGATAGCAGTCCATGCATTTCATTAACTGGAACATTTCTCAGGTAGGTGACAAAAGCTGCTACGGCCTTAGCCGAATGAGCTTTAATGCTCTCAGAGGTCTCTTTGGCAGCCAGTTTGTAACATGCTATGACGCAGAGTCTTATGCATTTAAGATAATCTCTATGAGGAGCGCGCGAGTTTCTCATTGATTCGCTTCTGCATGCAAGACAAAAAGATTATTATCCTAACTCAACTCCTTTCTTCTGTCTTTTGTTAGGAGGACAGGACTTGTCTAGGAAGGTATACAGCCCCCTGCATGCTCCTCCCTTAGGTTATAGGGTTGGCAAGAGCACAGGTAATTTACAATGATTGACTGAAATGGAATTAGGGTTGCCACCTGTTATGTATTGCGAGCAGGTCAGAGACACACCGCCTGCCCACCATTCTTCCCTGATGCTCTGAGTCAGTCAGCATGCAGCAGCGCCACAGCCAAAAGAAGCCACTGGAACCTCTCCCACCCTGGCTCAGGGCCTCGATGGAACCCCTTCCCTCGGATTAGTCAGAGTGACAGTCAATATGCAGGAGATGAAGCAGCAGGTGCAAAAGCACCGCCCACCACCTAAAAAGCCAGGAAAGTAAACTCTCTCCCCTTGGATTGGGGCTCGGCAGGGCCTGGGACTCTTGGGGCTGGGAACAAACCCCTTCGCTTGGATTATAATGTATATAGTGCCAAAACAAGCCAGGAACTGCTCTTCCCTTGGATTAGGGGCACAGCCCTGAATTGGAGGGAACCCCTTCTCTTGGATTATAATTTATATAGCACCAAAAGAACTGAAGCCAGGAACCTCTCCCTTGGATTAGGGCTCAGATATTGGAGGGAACCCCTTCCCTTGGATTATAATTTAAGCCTCTTCTTTTTTTTTATTTATTTAAGCCTCTTCTCATTGCTACAAGGAGTAATCAGAAACATTCATGGAAAAGAAGAATGGAAGGAACTGTAAATGACAGGTGTGTGCATAATTATTAGAATATACTGTCCTTGTAAAGAACTGTTCATTTTCTGACATGCGTAATATGACAATTTCTTAAGGACGCACAAACTGTTCCTTATTTTGGAGTTCTTCAGGTGGTAACCATAGATGGAATTCAGATTATTTGGGGTAAGAATGCAAGATTTGGCCTAAGGACTACTTTATCCTCCTGAAACAGGGTGGAAGGTGGATCACACACCAGGGCACTAAGTGTGCTGACTTGTCTATCAAATGTTATTGTTGTATCTGCCAGGGAGCTCCCATCAATGCCTGTCCGGCTACAAATCTTAGAACATTTTGTATTGTTATACACTGAAAACAGGTCTAGTTCAGGTCAATTCCACTTGCAAAATAGACTGAATCACTGCTTGCCCTTTAGGAACCATTTGTGGTACACCTGGGACGTCCTGTTCAGGTGGTTAACAGCTTCTCATATATACCTACGGCAATTGGATACATGTAATTAAAAAAAAAAAAGCACCACTTCCATATTAGAACCTAAGAACATAAGTAGTGCCATACTGAGTCAGACCAATGGTCAATCAAGCCCAGCATCCTGTCCTCCGACAGTAGTCAATCTCAATCGCATGGGAGAAGAACCAACAGTCACAACGGGCAATCCATTCCCCGTTGTTCACTTCCAGCTCCCGACAATAAGAAATTCATCCTGTAAGCTATTTGGTTAATAGCCATTAATGGAATTACTCTCCAAGAGCTTATCCAGGCCTTTTTTAAACCCAGCTATACTACTGGTCACATCACTCAAGATTTTATAAACCTCGATCATGTCCCCTCTCTGTTTTCTCTTTTCTAAGCTGAAGAGACCCAGTTTGTCAAGCCTCTCTTTGTACGGAAGCCGTTCCATACCCTTTATCATTCTCATTGCCCTTCTCTGTACCTTTTCTAGTTCAGCTAGGTCTTTTTTGAGATGGGGCGACCAGAACTGCACACAATATTCCAGGTGCGGTCGCACCATTGATTTGTATAGAGGGATTATGACATCCTCAGTTTTATTCTCTATTCCTCTGCAAATAACTCCTAACATTCTGTTTGCTTGTTTGATGGCTGCTGCACATTAGGCTGAGGATTCAGTGTATTGCCCACAATCAGTTTCTGCAGACAATGTAAGACCTGGTTGTTCCACCAGGCCTTTCCAGAGGGAGATGGGGTGGGTGGGTTGGGTTAGGGGGGACAGGGTTTTAGATATTTTTTAAAACTGTAATTATTATTGTTTATTTTAATATTTTAAAATGTTCTTAAAATGCTGTGAGTTGCCCTGGGCGGCATATAAGTTTTAGGATTTAAATTTTTTTCACTCCCAGGTCCTTTTCCTGAGTGGTAACTCCCAGTTTAGTACCCAGCATTGTGTACGCATAGCTTGGATTATTTTTCTTACGTGCATCACTTTGCACTTGTCCACATTAAATCTCATCTGCCATTTAGATGCCCAGGCACCCAGTCTTGTAAGATCCTGTTGCAGTTCTTCACAGTCTGCTCGTGTTTTAACTACCTTGAATAACTTAGTGTCATCTGCAAATTTGATCACCTCACTCTTAACACTCTTTTCCAGACCATTAATGAATACATTAAACAGCACCGGTCCCAATACAGATCTCTGGGACACACCACTTTTTACATCTCTCCATTGTGAAAACTGACCATTTAGTCCCACTCTTTGCTTCCTATCCTTTAACCAGTTACCGATCCATAGTAAGACACTACCGCCTATCCCATGACTGTTTAATTTTCTCAAGAGTCTTATGTGGGACCTTATCAAATGCTTTCTGGAAATCCAGGTACGCTGTATCTACCGTATCTCCCTTGTCCACATGCTTATTTACAGCCTCAAAGAATTCCAACAAATTAGTGAGGTATGACTTACCTTTGCTAAATCCATGTTGACTCTTCCCCATTAAGCCATGTTTATCAACATGCCCAGCGATTCTGTTCTTAATTATAGTTTCCACCATTTTGCTCGGCACAGACTTCAAGCTTACTGGTTTGTAGTTTCCAGGATCACCTCTGGATCCCTTTTTAAATATTGGGGTTACATTTGCCACCCTCCAGTCCTCGGCTACAGTGGCAGATTTTAGCGACAGGTTACAAATTACTAACAGTAGGTTTGCAATTTCATATCTGAGTTCCTGCAGAACTCGGGTGATCATCATCTGGTCCTGGTGATTTGTTAGTATTTAAGTTGTCAATCTGCTCTAGAACCTCCTCCAGTCACGTTGATTTGCGACGGCTCTTGCAATTCATCACCTACAAAGTAAGGTTCTGACATGGGTCTCTCTCCAACATCCTCTACAGTGAAAACCGAAGCAAAGACCTCATTCAGATTCTCTGCAATGTCCTTTCCTCCCTAAGTACCCCTTTCACCCCCTGGTCATCTAACGGTCCAACTGACTCTAGCAGACTTCCTGCTTCTGATGTATTTGAAAATGTTTTTATTATTATAGTTTTAGCATCTTTAGCAAGTTGCTCCTCAAATTCCTTTGTGGCCTGCCTTATTAACTTTTTACATCTACTTTGGCAACGCTTATGCTCTTCCCTATTTACCTCATTGGGACTCCCTTTCCATTTTTTAAAAGACGCCTTTTGGGCTCCAATAGCCTCCTTCACCTCACCATTTAGCCACACAGGCAGACGTCTGGTCCTCCTCCTACCTTTTTAAATTTGTTGAATACATTTAATCTGAGTTTTCAATATGGTGTTTTTAAATAGTCTCCACGTCACCTGTGGACATTTAATTCTTGCAAGTGCTTCTTTAAGTTTCCCTCTAACTAGTTTCCTCATTTTTACATAGTTCTCCTTTCTAAAGTTATATGTTAATCACAGTGGTTTTATTTGGCTTTTTCCCTCCTGTAAGTATGTCAAATTTGATTATATTATGATCACTATTGCCCAGCGGTTTTTAAATAGTCTCCACGCTGCCTGTAGACATTTAATTCTTCCAACTGCTCCTTTAAGTTTCCCTCTAACTAGTTTCCTCATTTTCATATAGTTCTCCTTTCTAAAGTTATATGTTAACCACAGTAGTTTTATTTGGCTTTTTCCCTCCTGTAAGTTGATTATATTATGATCACTATTGCCCAGCGGTTCCAGCACCGTTACCCCTCGCAATAAATCCTGCACTCCATTTAAGACTAGATCCAAAGTGGCTCCTTCTCTGGTTGGTTCCAGGATGAGCTGTTCGAGGAAGCAATCATTTATGACATCTAGAAATTTTATCTCTGTATCCCGCCCCAAGGAGACATTCACCCAGTCAAAATGAGGGTAATTGAAATCGCCCATTATTACTGCGTTTCCGACTTTAGTAGCCTGTCTAATCTCCCTTAGCATTTCACAGTCAATCTCACTGTCCTGGCCAGGAGGACAATAGTATAGGTCGACCGCTACACGCTTTGCCATTATACATGGAATTTCTATCCACAGAGATTCCAAAGTACCGTTTGCTTCCTTTACAATATTAATCCTGCTTGACTCAATGTTGTCTCTTACATATAGCACCATCCCACCACAAGCTCGATTTACTCTGACATTTTGATATATTTTGTATCCTGGTAATACCGTGTTCCATTGGTTGTCCTCATTCCACCAGGTATTTGAGATTCCTATTATGTCTATATCCTCATTTAATGTATTACACTATAAGTCTCCCATCTTACTTTTTAGACTTCTAGCATTTGTATATAGACATTTAAATGTATCCTTTTAAATCTGTTTATTGTAAGTAACTGTTTTAGTTATTTGGGGATCAATAGAGTTTTAAGGTCCTTAAATCAATACTCTTAATCAACAGAGTATTATACCCAGTTCTCTGTGGAATCATTCTGAATTCAGATGATCTACACAATACACTTCGGTGTGGCAACTAAAGAGTTAAAAAACCTTGCCAGCCTGCTCAGCCAGAACCGACTGGCAGCCCCACAGCAGCTGAGAGGATAAAATGACTATGGAGCAGGAGGGAAGGGCGGCTGCCAGAGTAACAGAGGAACTGGGAAAAGACTCCTGTCAACAAGCTGCTGAGAAGTCACTGGAGCAAATGTTTCCCGGGAGGGAAACAGAACAAGGGGACTGAGAGGGTTAGAGAGAAAAAGTTCAGGAAACTTCAAGAGACTTGAGAACGGCTATCACCACCTGTGCTGAGGAAGGGCTTTCAGCTTGAACTCAGCAGAGCAGGTGCAAATGGGCTTCTCTGCTATTATCCAGACCAAGAAAGGGAGGACAGGGGTGACTAAAAATCACAGCTAAGCCATAGACAGACACAAGAACCAATTCAGCTTGAATTCTGGTTTCGTTTGCCTTTTAGAGTTTCCACTGACAAGTACTGTTTGGTCTATTTTGTGGCTCTTAATCTCAAGGATGCCTGTTTTCTTATCCCAATAAGGTGGAGGGGGGAGAAGAAGATGATGACAATATGAGGTTCTTGCTTTTTCTTTTTTTTACCATGTGTTTTACCCCAGAAGTTTCACCACATATTTGGCACTGGCAACAGCTACCAGGTCTCTCACTCTGCTTTCTCTCCATCCCCACTCCTTCAAGTTGCCTCAGTCTCTGCTATCTCAAGTCTTACACCTTCAGAAGCAATGTGCTGGGGAGCTGAGGTGGGGGGACGCGGCAGAGACTGCTGCTGGGTCTCTTGCTCAGCTTCTCTGTTCTTCCACTCAACTGAAGCCACCTCAGCCCCCACCCTCTCCAGGCTCACCACTTCTCCAGATTCCAGGGAGTGCAAGGGATGAGACATCTATCTGCAGGACTGCAGGAGACAATATGGGCCAGAAGCACCCACTCATCTCAACAACTTTCATGCCCCCTAAGGCATCTGGATGAGTGAATTTCTGCTGTAATTGGTGAGAGTTTGCTGGCCATATGCTGAACTAATTAATGAAACTGTTTAAAAGTCATCAAAGGGGGAAGCACCTTGAGTGTCCCCACTATAACAGCATCATGAGAGGAACCCTACTCCCCCCCTCACACACACACACACCTTAAGTGGGGGTCTGTAGTCTTGTCAACGTCCAGCAATGAAAAGTCAATGCATGTTTCTTCCTTCTCTAGAAGTCAGCTATCGGGAATAAATGCCTTCTGTGACATCAGTTGTGTGGATAAGTTATTTCACAACCAATATCTCTTTTGAAGGAAGAGGCAACCTGGTATCCTCTAGAGTGTGGTTAGTAGAGCACACTGAATTGGTAATGAAGGAATCAGTAATAATGAATGGATGGTGCTGTGGCAACAGAATCACAGATGATGCCATCACAATTTCTGACAGATCTGGGGGATAAAGCTCCTGACAGGAGGACCTCCTATAGTCTCTGCAAGGGTTTCAGAGTGGGTCAATGCCTATTTGTGTTATCCAAATAGCATGGAGAAGGCTAGCAGCACCATGGTTTCCAACAGGGCTGAACATATTAATGCCAATAAAGCAAAAGGTACCATAGGGTAGGGATGCTATCTATTCCGATTCCTAGCAGGTCTATGATCATCATCCCAGCAGTACCTCTACCTACCTGGGAGAAAGGACCTTTTAAAATCATGCTTATCACAAGATGACAATTGTTTAACCAACCAAGATTCTAAGGAGAGAACAGAATTTTTGCCTGCTCTGGCTTTGCATGTCCACTGGACCATCAAGAGTTCCCTTATCAGAACAGACAGAGCAAGGAACTTTTAGGATTTAACACCAGAAAAGCCATCTCCCAGTTTCAAAGCAGCAAGCCCTTACACTTTCTTTGGATTTCTAGTTGAAGGTTCTTTATCCTCTGCAAGCACAGGTGTTAAAAAATGAGACAATAGCCCACTGTAGTTCACACCAGGTGGGTGTCCCCTGCTCATTTATTAGGTGTTCACCACCACCAGCTACATGGCCACCACTGACTGGACATGCAGCCCCCACTCAAGGTGTAGTCTCTGAGCATGCAGAGCTTGGAGAAGAGATGACTATGGGGATATGATAAAAGTTTATAAAAATCATGAGTGGCATGGAACGAGTAAATAGGGAATGAGTAAGTAGGGAACCATTATTTACCCTCTCAACTAGAACTAGGACACGCAATGAAACTAACTGATGGTAGAATTAAAATGAATTAAAGTTGTTTTCTTACTCAATGCACAATTAACTTGTGCACTGCACTTTTCACTTAATATTGGAATGTGCATGTTACCAATAAGCCTGAAATCAGGGAAGGGAGTTTTCTTATTTCTACCCAAGCTGAAGTCATATCAATATACCTGTCATAGCCACTACTAAGCATACACAACATCATCACAAACAACAGAAGAAAGCTGCATTTGAAGGAGACTATCTGAAAGGTACCTTATTCAGTGTTCAAAGCAAGATGGAATATCTGGCTCTTTCCCTGCTGACAATAGTAGCAGTACAACAAATGCACCTGAAAATTCTACATTCATTCAGATCTGCTGCATCATAAACTATCCTGAATTGAAAGAGAGGGTTTTCTAAAAGTTGCCAGCATTGTGCAGTTATTTTCCAGAGACTGTCATCCCAATAGCCTACAAGTCTAGTGGCTACCAAAGGGACCACAATACACAATTTGCCTGTAAGAGCTCCTAACGTTCCAGCCAACCAGCTCCAGAGCACTTACCAGCTTCTTGTCATATCATACATCTTTAGAAATGGGAACCGCTATTTCTAAGCAAGCTACTTTTATTGGTTATCATCCAGACAGTCCTGCTAAAATGGCAATCGAGGTGCTGGAACAAGCATGCCGCTTGACTCTATTGTTAGTCTGAAGATCCCTTTCTTGTGAAAAAGGTGAACAGGGAGAATACAGGGTGTGAAAACGATACCTGCATAAAATAACTGAATATTTATGGATTAGAATCTCTGACCAGTTATTCAGGGATGGGGCAAGCCCAGCTTACCCTGCTGATAGAACTCAGGAGAAGACTGTGGATTTCCCTGCCTAAATGCAGAAGTAACCGGCCTCAGAGAATAATCTGATCCCATTTATTTATTTAGATTTTGACCCCTTCATATTTTTTTTCTCTCTCTCTCTCTCTCACACACACACACACAACAGTAAAACCTGGTTCTACTCCTGCTCCTTAATTGCCTGGCTTAATAAACAGGCCTTACGCTGCCTCCAGAAGACACTCAAACTAGGACTTAGGCTTTGAGAACTTTCCTCTCAACGTTTACAGTCTGCCCTCCCCCCTGACTGCAACCAAGCCAAGCACGTGCTCTTGAGACTTCGCATTCGCTTGAATGTTTTGTTCCTTGTCTCTCCCTATGTCCCCTCTCCTTGTCTCCCCCCATCCAAGTCTTTTAGATTGTAAGCCGTAGGCAGGGACCGCGTCCATCTCATTGTTCTGTAAAGTGCCAGGTACACAACTGGCGCTATACAACTGCTAATAATAATAATAGGCGGACATACAGTGGAAGGGAGTTCCCAGGCCTTGGAGCAGTTACGGAGAATGCCTCTCTGCGTGCCTGGGATGTATAGACCTGGGCCAGTGATGGAACTTGGAAGAGGACACTCTCAGCTGATCTTAGAGGCTTTGTAATGTAAATGTTTATTTCTTTCGGCTGGCTTTCGCCATAGCCAGAATAACATACAAAGATACATAGGAAAATAAAAATAACAACTCCTTACAGCCATATAAAATAAAGTAAAATAACATATCACATAAGCTTTAGGCATTCCGCCTTACAGTTAGGGTGTTATACAATTAGTTAATTAATTGACACCCTGAGTCCCCACCAGTATGCATACCTGGATAACGAAGCAAGCACTCATTAGATCAAGCACTCACTTATCAAAAGTAAGGATGGATAATCGGGTTAACATACTTAAACCAAGGGCACTCCCTTCTTATAAAGATATCCCAGGAACCAGGGCCCACCACTCCATGCACGCCATAGATTTTTAGTAGGTCTCAGCCAATACCCTGGCTCCAAAATTTGCCACTGCTCTTGCCCCCCTGGGGGCATCTCCATTCAGGAGATATTGCATCCACCCTTCCTCCGACCAGAGCCTGTGCCCCAATTCCCCAATATCGTTCAGGAGATCTTCTCTCAGTCCCTTAAGGGCTGGACAGTATAAAAGAATATGTGCCGTTGAATCGGGCACTGCCCAGTCACATTTCTTACATACCCTTAGGTTTTTTGGTGTTTTACAGTATCTTCCTTCCACTAGGGCTGAAGGGAAGAGGTTACATCTCAGCAACGTTAACACTCTTCGCTGCTTATCATTATCCCATAGGAGATACTCAGGGAGGGAGCCTCTTTGGTGGAGCAAATGATAGTCAGGGGCTATCCCCTGATCAGATAGCGCTGCTGACTCTATTTGCAGCTCCTGGTCATGGAGTCTCTGTTTGATTTTTGCAATCACCTGCAGGCGGCCCAAAAGGCTTAGATCTTCTTTAGCCAGCCCCAAGTTGGTGTAAATCCGCTCGGGACTTTGTGCCCATTGAGCCACATACCTATCTTCAGCTATAACAACAAGGAGGGATCGCGAGGCAAACGGGGGTATTACTACCTTAAACCAAAATTTAAGGAGGGCCAACGTGGCCTGGACTTGTACAGAACGCACGGCTAGCTCTGCCCTTAATATAACTTGCGGGGCACACCTTGATAGCCCCAATATCACTCGCAAGAAGGTGTTCTGAGATGATTCAAGACTAGCTAACAAATTTCCACCCCAGACTGGAACAGCATATAAAAGCTGAAGTATTACCTTTACCTTAAAAAGGCAGAGGGCAGGTCTCACTAATTTCCCACCCTGCGAGAAATAAAATTTTAACAGGGCCTTTGTGGCGATCCGGGCCTGATGCATGGCGGCCTTAAAGTGGGGGGTCCAACTTCCTGAAGAGGCAAAAATGACCCCAAGATATCTAAAGACCCGCACTTGCGCTATTGTAACCTCGTTTATAAGCCACCTATATTGGCGCTTTGTTCTACCCGCCACCAGGACCTTTGTCTTTTCATAATTTTGATCTTAGAGGCCGCAGAGGGACATAAGGAGGTAGGCACTCCTTTAGATATGTAGGGACCAGGGTCGTTTAGGGCTTTCTAGGTCAAAACCAGCACCTTGAATTGTGCACGGAACGCTACTGGAAGCCAGTGCAAACCCTGAAGCTCCCAGCGACCCAACCCCATCAAAAGTCAGGCCACCGCATTCTGCACAAGCTGCAGCCCCCAAACAGTCTTCAAGGGCAACCTCACATAGAGGGCATCGCAACAGTCTAGCCGAGAGGTAACGAAGGCGAGGACAGTGGCCAGATCCCTATCTGAAAGAAAGGGATGCAGTCTTCTCACCAGATGGAGTTGGTGAAAGGCACTTCTGACCTGCAACCTGATGTTCCAGACACAGTGCAGAATCCACGAGCACCCCAAGACTACTAACCTGAGAAACCAGGGAAGGCTTCACCCCATCAATTATGGGTGTCCCAATTTCCCTCAGGTTACAGAGGACTTGTCTCTACTTCGTAAAATCTCTTGCATCAAACTCCTTGTTGGTAGTCTCAGTAAAGAAATCCAAGGGCTGAAATGATATGATGGGCCAAACCCTGAGTCAGTGTTAATCACCATAGCTCCACTAAAATCAACAGAACATTACCAGCAAAGGATCTAGCCAAGAAACTGACTTACGCTGTCATCCTGTCTTGGAGGATTGACGATTTTACGCTATTCTATTGGGTGAGCAAATTTCCTTCTCCGGGGCTGTCAAACCTGCATTGTCCACAAGTACTGCATTCGGGTTTGTTTTCTTTTAAATAATTCTTATAGTAGCTTCAAAATAAACAACTCCAAAAGTCCAAGCCTCAAAAATATTACTTACAACTCAACCCCAACAGGTAGGAAAAGCACTGACAATTATTCAAAAACACAGAAATAGTAACATGAAGGAGGACAACGTTAATGGGCAATATGGGAATTTCTATTATTCCTATCAATGTTTCCTGACTTTACAGTAATGAATTATATTGCTGAGAAAAATCTCTACACTTGAAATTCTACTATTAATACACAGTACTTTAATAGTACATTACATATGTTTATTATTTTGCAGAGTGGGAGATGCTAATTAGTAATTTTAAGTAAAAGACTTAAGAACAGCCGTATACAGAAATCTGTATTGTTGAGTCCCATCCCATGATGAAGTGTACTTACTTTTATAATCTAGGTGAAGATACTGTTGTCAAACATGATTATACATTGCACAGTATCCCATGAAGTTGAAATGTATTTGTTTCCAAATCAGAACGCTAATACAGTCTGGCACTATTGTCACGGCAATAAGACCCACCGTTTTCAGTCTGACATTATAATGAACAACCCTATCACTCAATTGCTATTTTGTAATTACTGTTACAGCATCTTAAGTGTGGATTCCATTTAGTGATGCAAAGCCTCTAAATACAGGTAAAAAAGGATTCACTATACACTTTCAAACTGAAGAAGTGGGGGGGGGGGAGAGAATCACTTTGGGGTGTAGTGGCAGTAATATTAGATGGTTTGGGGATTTTTGGTTTTTTAAAAAAAAGGCTTTATGGAGTGGCAGCAGCTCTGTAAAGGGGGGGTCCCCGTTTAGGGGCTCCATTATGGTGAGGGGAGGGGTGCGGGGGTGACTTAGGTGCTGGGTTAGGGGGAAGGTGGCATGGGGGTGACTTTAGGAGCTTGGCAGGGGCGGGGAGAGGTGCAGGGGACCTTGGAGCAGGCGAGGGGAGGCGGCACAGGGCGTAACTTTAGGTGTTGGGTTAGGGCAGAGGGAAGAGGTGTGGGTGCATTTTTATAAACTGAGTGGATGTTTGGAAAGATCAGTGCGATTACTAGGTTCTCTAATTATAGAAAAGATGCCTCCCCGCCCCCGTAAGTGGACCCTTACACACCCTGTTCAAATACACCCCTCCTTCTGCTCCCCAAAACTGCGCTGTGCCTGTGAGACTGCCTGGGGAGGAGGAGAGGAATTAGTACATCTATTTATAAAAGGTTCTCTCTCTACCTCATCTGCTAACAAAGCTCCATTAACTTCAATGGGAGCCTGGGTTGCTCATTTATTTGCATGTGTTGGTGTAGAAAGACAAGGGACACAGAGACTAAGTGGGTCTCCTTTCATGTCTCGGCTTCCCTTGGGGAGTAGGTGCGAGCTCAGAAAGTGGGTTCTTTCCTGAGCGAGGAGAAAATTCACACGCCCCCACAGGGGCTGCTAAAGGGACCATCCCTGATCAAAGTCCTAGATCACACCTGAGGGAGTGGCCAATGCAGGAGTCAGGGGGAAATCCTGGATCAACTGAGTACCCTAGGAAGTCAGTGTTCAGACTCTCTCCCCTAAAGTATTAATATGTGTGTGTGTGTGAAAGACTTGCGTGTGCATGTCTGTATAGATACAAGGAGACAAAGTAGTTCAGATGAGCACATCTCTGTGTGTATATATAACTGTGTGAATGTGTGTATGCATCTTTGTACACGTGTGCATGTATATTTTGTTTTATTTATTTATTATAAAATTTGTATGCTGCCCCCTCCTGCTAAAAGCATCTCGGGGTTCCTAACAAATTAAAGCAAATTTAAAAACAATAATAATACAATTAAAAACTCCACAATAAAACAAATTACCCCCTAACCCAACCCATCTCCCTCGGGAAGGCACGGCGGAACAGCCAGGTCTTATATTGTCTCCAGAAAGAGGGGAGGTGGGTGGTCAGGTGGACCTCCAACGGAGGAAGTTCCACAGCCGCGGCGCTACCCTCCTCTTGCATAGGAGGGTAACCCCCCCTCCCCAGGGGGCTGTGCCTCTCCCTCACACCGAGGGGAACAGTCCCTCCCTCCAACCCAGTCCCCTCGCCCCCATCCCACACGCACCCTACCCTCCTCTGCCACAGGAGGGTAAGCCCCCCAATAGGGCTGTACCCCTCCCTAACACCGAGGGGGCCAGCCCCCCCCAACTCAGTCCCTTCGTCCCTCACCAACACAATACAAACAAGCCATCCCCCACCACCACCCCCTCACCCTAAAACAACTATACACCTTACCCGCTGCTAGTATCCTCCCGGTCCCACTAAGGGCCACACCTTAGGCTCCTTTGACAGTGCCCCTTAGGTGGGTGGCCTGTAGCGCATGCCTGCAGCTCCGCCAAGCGGCAGGCCTCATATCTCCCACCCGTGGCCCTAAAAGCCTGTGAAAGCCCTGCCCCACCCCCTCTCCTCCCACAGGGGAGGAGGGGCAGAGTGTCACCTGGGGCCTGGGCCTAAGGCTGGGCAGCTGGAACTCCCAGAGGAGGGGCGAGCCCAGGAAAGGGCTCCCAGCCCCTGCAGCAGCAAGCAGAGCAGGCAGGCAGGCAGACAGCAGAGCAGCGGATGGTGTGAATGTGTATGTGTACCTGCCTATATGTGCCTCTGTGTGTACATGTGCATGTGTGAATGTGGGTGTTTCCATATGTAGAGAGATGGAGACTAGTTCAGATTATCTCGTGTGTGTCTGCATGTGCGTGTGTGTGTTTCTGCACGTGTGTGTGTGAACGCGTGCTTCCACTAACTGAATTCCTTGAACATGCTGTACCTTGTGGTGGTACCCGGGGAAGGGTAGCAAAGGGTCTGGCAGCAGTTGGTGTGCTGGTGTCAGGCTGAGCACCAGGCTGCTACCACACATACCCCCTCTCCACCAACATGGTTGCTTCCTGCACGTCAAGTGCTGCGGAGCAGTGATCTAATCAAGAAATTCATTATGGATAGAAATTGTTGCTGTTCTCCAAATTTTGCAGCCTGTAAATTCAGTGTACAGGCAGCTACTTTTACTTCATTAGTGAACAGTACAGTTGTCTGTGGCCCAATGAAGTTAGCCTGTCTTTTTAAATGTCCATTTCATTAAAATGTGATCTGGAAATTTGTTCAGACAGCACCTGATGGATATATGCAAGTTGCAGATTTGCTTACACACGCACCTTTGCAGACAGGCATGCAGCTGGACACCTGCAGTGGGAAATCTTGTTCACACATGGGCAGGTGTGGACTTTGAAAAAATATAACCATTATGGTTTCTAGCTTAAATTTTTCTATCCCTCTCCTCCTCTGGTTCTCTAACATGTACCAAAGGCAGCGCTTGTTTATAAATACAGTCTGAGAAAATACTTACACCTAGAATTGTTTTCTTTTCAAAAGCAGTTTTGCTCTAATTGGATTATTTCTCTTGTGTGTGTAAATAAATTCCCCCCTCCTGTGTGGATCTGTCACCAGTTTTCTTAATTGGGGAAAGATGTGGGAAGTCCAGCTATGAGTTTGGGTTAACAATTAAATTGTCCCAAATTAGCCTTGGTTGATGCTAAAATTTGTTTTCTTGCAAAATTCAGCTAGCCCTTTTCAGAAATGGCTTGAAAATTCTCGAGAACAGCTCTTGGGAGACCTTTTACAAGCTTGCTCAGAAACATTTCTCACCTCCAGCAATGAAAGAGATGGCATTTATTTCTCCAGTAGTCGAGAAGATAGTATTTTTCTTGAGACAGAAATTCAGAGCCAAACTGGCTGTTCCCCCTTACCCGAGTTATAAAAAAAACCCAATATGAGTAGTAAAATCTCGCAGGCAGGGATTTTTAATAGGAGGGTTCAGTGAGAAAATGATATCAGTGACAAACTCAAGTGGAGTGCAGGCTACTGGGAGCCAAAACTCCTGTGTTCTCTGGGTGGGAAATCGTGCATGTGAGCATGTGTGTGTGTATGTATGTATGGAGCTGTGTGAACGTGTGTACAGAGTTGGGGGCAGAGCTGTACAAGTGAGCTGCAACTACAATGATTTTAAGGAGATTTTATTGTCACCCCCACAGCAGAGGGAGCCACTTTTCAGTACATGGTGAGCCTTTGAAATTCTGAAATTTCACACTTTAAAACACTGCTTATCATTCTAGCGCATCAGCAGCAGGAATTTTCTGTATTGTAAAAATTTTCTGTATTGCAAATCCTCTCAAAAAATGAGGACATTCTATAGACAAAACCCCATCTATTTGAGAGAGAGGTTAAGGCCCTTTCAAAATTCAATCATGCTCTAAAGAGCATGTAAGTTAAGAGTTCTGCATTAACTTGAGTGCCATTTAAGCAGTAAAGATGTTGTACAGGTTCGCATATTGTGCTCACACTTTGCCTTGGTCACACTTGTCACCAGACATATGCCCAACAACAAAAACGGGGAGCAGAGATCAAAATGGTTAATGGCAGCACGCAGACAACAAAAACACAAGAATAAAATGTGAGAAATTCATGCCTAAAGTGCCACTTATATTATCACAGGCACCTTTAACCCCTCCACTCCCCATTCCAGGCACCCTCTCAATTACTCACCCACCCCTGCTAATTGGATTTGTCCCACCCCACATCCTCTAAACTATCATCTCACAATCACAGGCACCTTACTCCCTTCCACTCCCCTTTCCAGGCACCCACCCCATTATACCACACCTACTCCCTTACATATGCATATTTCTTCCCCCACCCCTCTCTGTCCTTACCGTCCCATGATGTAATGCTCCCCAGCCTCTGTATATAATCCCCGTGCCTTGCTTTGCTCAGTGTACAGCCTGGATTTCTGACTTGCCTGACAAAGGATCCTGTGAAGTACGAAAGCTTGCAAACCACCACCAACCTAAGTTGGTCTAATAAAAGATATCTCTACACTACTTTATCTCTACGAACTGAAAATAAAGGAAGAAAAGGTGTTCCAGTTGTTTCACTTCAGTAGACTTATTATATTAAAATTATATTAAAATGAAAATCTTCTTTGGCCAAGTAGTGGTAAACTGTATTGTACTGCAGTGCATTACCTTATTCTTGGGCATAATCATCTGAGCAGATAGCACAGCTCAGATCTCACTTAAGTAAATGGGACTTAAGTCTGCAATAAATGCTACTACCAGGATTATATACTTGGAGGATTGCAGTATTCACGTAACAGAACATTTTATGGTCTTTTGAGAGGATATTGTTTTTAAGGGGTTGCAGATAATAAACAAGAATGTTTCCAGGTGCTGCATATGTTTTCTGAATGAATTAATTTCATGCAAGCATGTACATAAGCTAAAAACTAAAAAAAACAAACCATGCTGCTATACAAGATAAACTTTTAGGATTTTAGGAATGTATTTGCTATGTCTATAATCTGATAGCTCCAAAAACTGAAGAGATCTACAGAAATCTGAAATGTCTCTATAGTTCAGATATGTAGGCAGACTTCACTCCTAAATATAGAAATTATGAAAACATGTTTAATATTTTGTATTGTTTTTGGCCTACTATGTTGTTCATATATTTCAGATTTCAAACTTCTTAGTTTTCCACACTGGAACCAGGATAGTTATTCTGAAATGGTTATCAGTTCTAACTAAGGTTTCTAACTAACCCTTCCCAGAAACGCCGAAACCCTGTTTGAACAAAGCTGCCCATTGGGTGTGTCAAAAATTACTCTCTCTCCTAGAGAAATCTTCAGTCAGAGTAGAACAAAATCTGCTCAAAGTCATTGTGTACAAAATAAAATCTATAATTAGCACAGAAATGACAGCCATGTCATTTCATAACAAATTCTGCAAGGCTACTTCCATTCTCACACATTCCAGATCTTAAAGATTAGACATAATTAGAGAGAGAAGAAGTGGAAGTAGCATTCATTCTAGCCTTCTCAAATGTATTATGAAACAGAAGTGAGAGAGAAGGTAAGGAAAATGGTAAGATGTTTCTTCCTCGCATTATTCATTTGTTAGTACTGCATGCTATGGACATCCACTTACTAATTGGGCACACACACGCACACGCTTTGATGTTGTTTCCCTGTCCTGAGCCTTTCGGGAAGGGTGAGTTAAAAATAAAAATAAATAAAATAATAAAAATAATAATGAAGGTACAAAAAAGGACATGGGTTTCAGTAAAAAATGCACGTTTACTTGCATATCGTTACCCTTGGTTTGCTTCCTTCACTGCTCCTGTTATTTACTAGCTATATGCCAAGACTGAGAACAACCTATTTGATCAATTCCATTTGTCATGTCCCTGTCAAAGTATCTGTGGGTTCCCTAACTGAATATAGTGGATAAGGAATCTCTCTTTTCTGATCAGTGATGTGCAGGTTAGACTGATGCACTGTATCCATTCTTCAGAGTGGCTACCATTTGTTTCATGTATATCATCTGACCCTTATCCGATTTTGAGGGAGAACAGGCTAAGTGCTAGGGGAGGAGGGATGGACAAGCAAACATTAGCACAAATTCTCTTAGCCAGAATATTTTTCTCTTTTCAGCATGTCCCTAATCTACCACCATAACATGATAGTCTTTTCTGAAAAGTACTGTACAGGAAACATTTTCAAATCTTGCTAAACCACAAGGATGCTCTCACTATTTTCTTCTCCAGAATTTACATATCCCAAACTGTATTTAATAGAAAATAATTATTCTGTTTTATTAGACTACTCAAGTACAGATTAGTTAAGATACTACTACTTCAGAATAAGTACATATGCTAATTAACAGACTAATACGATTACCATATTACAGTGTCCCTTCAGTATAACACCCTAGCAGATGCCTGGCTGTAACCACGCATGGTGGCTCTGTCCCCAGCATGATTGTCCTTTAGCAATTACAGTGCTTAACTACTAATTATTCCAAGTTTAGATCCCATGAGGTCTGTTATAGCAAGGGGGGCACTGTATATGCAAAAATATTTTGCTATTGCTGCTTATTAGAGAATGAATCCATGTTGGCTCTCATGCATCACCCTTGTAACATTTTTTAGGGCAGTCTCTCTGACAATAAAGAGAGAAGACAACTAAACACATTGCTTTTATTTCTTGTATGGTTGAAATCCTTCTGTTTTCTAGGAATGTGTTAACCTGTGATTGGGACACGACGGAGCTGTATGAAATAGGTCACCTAAAGGGGATAGAGCAGTAGCAAAGATCTGGTACAGTTCCTGCAGGTCTCCTCCATGGTCAGGATTAGAACTTGACTGAACAAGTTCAAGAGAGAACTGAAGAAGTGTCAGAAAAGAACACTGCTGAGGAATTCTGTCCTTTGAAAATATGAAATTTTAAAATAAAAAATTAAAACAGATTCTCACAAAATGAATTGATTCCAGAAGATAGAACACTAATTATTTCAAGACTCGCAATGGCTCAACAATATGCCTCGCACTAGGAAAATGAGCCCGTGAAGAAAAAATCCTTTATGGATAGTATCTTCACAGGAATTGGCTTTCCCTTAATACTAATACATACCGTAAGCATACATAAAATAAGCTATGTAATTCTAAGAGCAGAAAAGATGTTCTTTATTACACAAAAATGCTCTGTAAAACAAATAATATCTTTATGGTAATACTCTTACTGATCTATTCAGTATTTTGTTGTTTGATTGCTTTGTGCATTTCAATACAACTGCTGGAAAAAGTACACATTTGCATACTGTTCCACTGCCATTACTGCCATGTTATAAGCAACTTGTACTTTTACTATACAACAAATTCAATCTTGCTTAATTCTGTCCTTTTCACAGTACTATTTTGCAGTTTTCTATTTTTCATTTTTATATTGTTATTACAATATTTATTTAGTGTATATATATTATTCTCCTCAGAACTTAATTTTACCAAATAGAATTATTTCTTATTAACAAAACCATATTGCATGCATTAATAAGTCATACAACAAGGAAACTCACATTAGTAATGAAAGGAGGACTAGGGAACGTATGAAATCTAGTCATGTCAATATAACTGGAGAAACTTTAACTTCTGGCATTACCTTACTTTCACACCTGAACTGCATTTAATTTCCTTGTACTTTAAAAACATGGGGGGGGGGGGGGGGGGGAATGAATAGAACTGGGCAGCTTGCAAAACTTACAAACAAACCAAGTCTCAAGAGAAGACCATATAAATCCCATTAACACAACTATTTGGCCTACACAGCTGAAATGTTCCAGTGGCATAGCCAGAGTCTCCTCTAATATCTTTAATCTAGAATTCAATTGCTACCTGCACTTGCCACTTGCAGGAACCTTTGTTCCAAAACTATTAACCATTTCAATTTACAGCAGCCTCTTGCTTCTGTAGCTGAACTTATAATTTATTGCAATCAAAGAGCTGGTCGTTTAACCACTTGTGCACTAATTCCATCTTTTAGAGGGTGTTGATAACGTGAGATGAAAGATGTTTCTACCATACATGCTCAGTTCTGCATTGTTTTAAATATCCCTAACTCTTAAAAAGCATTATTTCAAATATATCAAAGATGTTCATTTTTATTACCTGAATTTTTTATTATCCTCTGACAGCATGAATATTGTATGTCCCCTAAAGTCCTATAAGTTTAGTTCATGGAAGAGGGTCTGGATTTGAAAAGGTAGTCATCCTCATTTTCAGAAAATAAATGGATTTGAGTTTTGTCCAGCAAGCCTCAGAAAGTTAGCTGAATCAACTGTCCCAGTCAATGAGGTGTTTAGAGAGACAGTATCCGGACATACCAGGATTACAGCTGAAAGGGCAGAGAGGCAGCTTCCAAGATCCAGCCATCATATCATCCAGCTCCATAGTGCTTATGGAATGCTTGATTAGTGTTTGGATTTCTCTCTATAGAACAGAGATGGGAACTGTTTCCCTCCCAGGAGCCATGCTGAAAATTAGATTACTACATGCTCTGATGGCCACACAGAAACTGAGAGCAGAGGTGCACTCAGGAAGAGGAGGGTCCAGGATCATGGATCTGTCCCCTGTCCTTGTGTGCATGCTCTCACCTCTGCTCCCTTACCTGAGCTCAGTCTTTCAGTGCTTGGGAGTAGGAACCAGATCCAGTGAACAAATCCAGAAACGGGAAAGGGGCTACACTTGGCCCCTGGGCTTATGGCCTATCCAACTCCCCACCAGTTATCTTGTCTTATCCACTCCCATCCATATCATTCTGTGCCTCCTCATATACACCTGTCCTACATTTGCTCAGTTTATATATTTCTGACTGGCTACTCTACATGCTGGAGGAAGGCCCTGTGTGGCCCAGAAGCTTGCACATTCTCACCAACAGATGTTGATCCAATAAGAGATATCATTTGAACTACTTTGTCTCCATCTCTAGACAATACCCAGATACTGGGTTTGTTTTTAATAGCTCTCATATGTAAGAGTTCCTGAGATAAGGGAAACTATTCTGTCTGTGAATCCACTAGGCTGTATGAACTAGGTGGTTTATTAAGAGTGGTGGGCTGTCATCTCATATGATCATCGTCAGATTTACTACTGCCTGGGTGATCTTCTGGCAAATACTTAGTGCCTAGCGGTGCACAAGGTAACCCAATCCTTCTAAACTGTTCTTCCCAGTTCCCAATTCTTAACCTCTTTGTAAGTTACTCCATTTGCAATAGTATTGCTTTCAAATGTCCTGTGACAAAACATCTGCTTGGCCTTTTTGTTCCATGTCTCAATACCCAGGTAAGCATGTGTCTTGTAATCCTCTCGCATGGCAGCTATAGAACTTACCCAAACCATTTCAGTCTCCTCTTTTGTCTACGTACTGCTGACCTGTGCTATGTAGCACTTCTGCAGGAGAAATGCCAGTCCACTACTGGGGTCCAATTACCCTTCTTAGACAACACTGATGAAAAGCATGCTATGCATCATAAACCTCACCCATGTTTCAGAGGTGCAAAAAGAATTGAGAGCTTCAGCTTAGTGCCTAGATCCATGTCTCTATAATCCAAATATCGTGCAATTTTAAATTCTTCAGGTCATGAATAATCTCCTCTGCAAATTTTACAAATGCCAGAATTTGTTATGCTTTCAGCATTCTCCATCACCCTAAGCTTTTGCATAGAATTTTAGGGTTGGCAGGGACCTCAAGGGTCATCTAGCCCAACCCCATAATGATTCAAAGACCCCCTTTGGTTGCTTCCCTCTTTACATAAGTAAAAAAGGTCCTCACATCTCCCACAAGGCTATCATTTATATAATCTAGATCTCATAATCTTCCTTTTCACCACTTGATTCCAGCACATCCCATAGCAGACATAACCATTCTCATGGCAAAAATCAAAACCAGAAAGAAAATCTGATCTAGATATATGGATTTTATACTGTTTTATTATTATGTTGTAAAGCGCTCCGAGTGCGATTTTGGTGCGAGCGGGAAGAGGCGCTACAGAAATAAAAATAATTATTATATACAGCTTTATCCCAGAGATTATTCTGAATCAATCTTTGTCATCAAGCTAACAGCGACTTTTTAGTACACACTATCAAATGCCTTTACGAAATCAATTAAAAACCAAACTTCTACTGGTATTTGAGGCCCATCACAATCAGCCACGTAAGGGCACCATCCTCAAACCAATAAAACAGCAATGGCTTGAATGATGTGGAGACTATTAAAATGAGAATCCTCAAGAATTCTTATATCTTGCATCCAAACAGGTGTTCAGTTTTCATCCTGAAATGTTTTCAGTTTGTTAGATTCCAGATGAGACCATCCTCAAAGATCTTTTCACCACTACAAAAAGCATGAAATGAAACTCAGAACTTTTATTTTAACAGGAGCAAATTTATTGCTTGAAGTTCAGAAAAGGGAGTTTTCCTGCACAGTCCAATACCTGTGGGAGTGGGCCGTGGCTCAGGTGGTAGAGCGCATGCTTTGCATGTATAAGGTCCCATGTTCAGTCCCCAGCATTTCCAACTCATGATCTCTGGTAGCACGCCTGGGTGAAACCTCTGTCAGAGACCCTGGGGAAACAGATTTGAAACTCTGCTGCCGTGTCAGGTTGTGACCATACTGGGCTAAGATGGACGATTGATCCGACTCAGTTAGGCAGCTTCTTATATCCTTATACTTTTCCACATGGCCTCCAAGCAGGGAAGAGAAAACACACAGGTCTGAAAGTCTGTAAAAAACATAGTTCTCTAAATTTGTAAAAAATCTGATGATTGGGCAGTCGGTGTATCCCTGTACTTAGTACACCTTAGTGTACTGTTGGGCAGCACAGATAGTTAATGTGTTTTTTACTGAAATGCTGAGCAACCACAACTCCTGGTGAAGTTCCTGGGAACTACAAACGCTCTGCAACTTTGAAAATCAGGCCATCAATGTAGTTACACTAAATGCTTCAATTGCATTATAGAAATAATCCCCCATCATTGTTTAAGCAATTTTGAATGTAATTGCCCCCTGTGGTTGAAGATTGATTTATCCAGGACAAACTCAACAGCTATAAACGTATTAACTGATAAATTCTATCACACGATAAGTATATATATAATATATATATCACACCGCTGCTGGTAGAGAGGTTCATACCCTAGGTTGTGAATGCTATCAAGTCACAGTTTGCACTATGCTACCGCTTGTCAGTTTCACAAAGCTTTCTCTACTGCTTTATTGTTCATCACTAATTAATTTGATTGACACATGTTTCTCAATATCATAATTCTCAACTAGGCCTCCCTAGTGGGTGCAAGAATGCTCCAGCTCTGAGGGCTGCCCTTTCTCACACACAATGTTTCTAACAGATCCCTTTGAGATTTAGGTAGGTGTAGTTTTGGTAAAGGATGCTGAAAGAAAAAAAGTTGTGGAGTCGAGGAAGTGGCCATACTAGGAGGAATATAAAAGGAGTAGAGGATAGCCATTAGCTCCACTTACACCACTAAAGCTTCCACTGGGGTTTACCGACAGTATTGCTACCATGCTCTCCCAGCAATGGATGCCTCCACCATGCATTCCCTGCCGACAGCCTTAGCACGTACTCTTCTAATAAATGAGACAAAAGGAAGAGGAGGAAAGAGCAGCAAGTTCTAGGAAGGAAAGCGTTTGCGAGTGAGGGAGAAAGAAGCGAGGGAGGCATGAAACATGGAGTGCGCAATCGATAAGGTGACCAGATTTTGAAAAATATAATTATATTTATATAAATATACCTAAATTAACAAAATGTATGTAAATTGTATACATTTAAAATAATCCACTGCCTAACTTGAAGGCAAGGCTGGGAATTTATTAATTTTTTTAAATTACAATCTATCCAACCAGTTCTATATACACAGACAGATGCAGTAGTCATACTCAACCCCACCTGCAGAATGTAGCCTAATTGTGGCAGCAGCTATCCAGCCGACAGTCAGCCCCCTCCAGCAGTCCTCCCACCATCACCTAACCGCCCGGGACAATGCCAGATCCTCTTACATTGGGTAAAAATAAATGAGATGATAGTTCACATATGCTCCCACTAGGATCAGTGGGTGTTCACCTGCCCGTCTTTTAGGTATTCATCAAATGTTAGACTGCACCTGCCCCATAAACCCCCACTCACGGAAACATCCAGGGACATTGTGGGACCACTGTGTGGGCCAGCACATGCTAACGTGCACCCACATGGCCGTGTCTCGTTAATTAAATAGTGTGCACTTTGCCTGCATCCAGGCTCGCCAGCACGATAGGCTCGCAACTACTGTGATTTCTTAGTTGAGAGGATACATGCTAAGCTTGTTTTGATCCGCTATTGGCTGAGATTGATCACCCTACCAGAAAACTCCCTTCCGGGGCTGTGCCTCCAGGAAGAACTGTGTTATGAAGGAGATGGTAATTACCCTTGGATTAGTTATGTCGGCCAACTCTTGCATAGGCAAGGCTTTTCGTTTGCCTATTTTGCCGGAAAATCCTTGAAGGGGATCAGAAAAGAAATTCGGGCCAGGTTGGAAGATGTAGAAAGACAGGAGGACTTAGCAAGGGTAAAAGACTGGAGGGTTGCTCCCTGGTTAAAGACAATAAAAACTATATGGGGGCTAGAACCTTACTTAGATATTTTGGAGAACCGCAAGCTTCGGAGATACTATACTCTACTCCGATTTCAAATTATCAAAAGTGCGGTAGTCGAAGGGAGGTACAAGAGGATTACATATGAGAGGCGAGTTTGTACCTGCCTTTTAGGAGGGGTGGAGACTGTGGAGCATTTTTTGTTGGTCTGTCCTTACTATGACACACTTAGGGCGGTTTGGTTGCAACCATTAGCCCAGAGTCCTATGCGTATTGGTTTGGGCCAAGGCTATAAACGGTTGCTTTCCCTTCACAGCAAAGAGGACATGGTTGCCATTGCATCTTATGGGTTACTGGCTTCCTGGAGCAGAGAAAAGGTTAGGAGACAGGGGCTGAGCCCTGCCAAGTAGGTTCTGCTAAGAACAAGGTAATTCGTGAAAGATGTGCGGCTGGTGTCAACCCAGCCGCAATAGGGAGTCTGTACCTTAGCACGATTACCTTGGGTGAAAGAAAGTGGGAGTTGTGCTACCACGCTTGAATTAAATGTTAATTAAGTCAAACATTTATGCAACGGAGGGTTGGGTTTGTTCTTCGCCCATAATTTTATTTCTTGCTCAGGATTTTCGGAATACTTACGTTTAAACTTGCTCAGCGTACATTCTTGTCAAGACGACCATTAGTCTGTTATTTTGATGTGTAAGTTATTCTCACCAGGATAATTTTGCTATTGTACGTTTTGCATTAATGTATTGTATTATGTTTTATCGGCCATGGTGAAAGCCCGTGCCTAAATAAATAAATAAAATAGTTGAGAGGAGGCTACTAGAAGAGAATGTGATTGCACTCTCTCAGCTGATAGGTGGCTGCAAGAGGAGAGTGAGACTGGGGGTGCAAGAAGGACCTTCACCAGAGGATCTGTGCCTGCACTCTTCTCTCTATTTGGGAAAGGAACTGAGGGGGGCAAGGCTCCTTCGGAAGACCCACAGGGCTCCTGAGCTCCCTCGGTTCCTTTCCCAAATAGAGCACAGGAGCCCCATGGATCCACCAGAGGAGCCTTGCCCATCCCTCGCTCCACTCAGTTCCTTTCCCATACAGAAAGAGGAGTGCAGGCACAAATCCTCTGGAGAAGGTCCTTCCTGCACCTCCTGCCTCGTTTTCTCTATTGTGACAGCCGTCTATCAGATGGGAGAGTGCAACTGCTCTCTATAGCAGCTGCCTTTCTCTTGGGAGAGCATGCTATCTCTGCTTATTTATTTATTTCTTTAAATTTGTATCCCACCCTTCCTCAAAGGCTCAAGGCAGTTTCTGATGGAAACTTTCCCTGGCTGTGACCCCCATTTCCATCAGAGCCATGGACGAGGAGAAGGAACGTGCTGAGTGTCGTCACTGGTGCCCATTTATTAGCTCTACACGCTAAAACATGATCGTGGGCTTCACGGGCTGAACACAGACTTATTGTCTCGTTTGTGAACACCCACTGCTGCACTCTGGAGCTCTACATGCACTGGCAGGGAGCAAGACTGCTTTCTGCGTATGATGTGGGACATTTTATTTATTTGAATGTATACACCGCCCCTCCCACAGAGGCTCAGGGCAGCTTACAGTCCATAAAACAATAAAATCCATACAATAAAAACTCCCACTCTCACCTCAAAATACACCACCCTCCCCCACAACCCTATCCAAAAATTCAACCAGCCCCTACCTCCACCCATTATTTGAGAAATGTTTTCTCAAATAAACAAGTTTTACACCACATTTGTATGATGTTTTGGCTTGGGCTCAAGCAAACCTCCCAGGGGAGATCCACAAAACCAGGGCAACAACATAGAATGACCACCTGCAGACCCCCATCCCACAGACAAGGGTAACAGATGGAATCTGCAAGAGGGCTCTCCTGTTCGACTGTGGGGGTCACAATGGGACATGGTAAGACAAGTGGACTTTCAGATATATGGGACCCAGACCTTTTAGGGCTCTAAAGATCAAAACCAGCACCTTGAATTGTGCCCAGAAAGAAATATGTAGCTAGCGTAGACTTCGGAGCACCGGGGTAATGTGCTCCTGGTGACTCATCCCCCAAAGGAGTCGAGCCGCCGCATTCTGCACCAGCTGCAGCTTCCGAAAGGTCATCAAGGGCAGCCCTATGTAGAGCATGTAGCAGTAATCTAGCCTCATGTGATGAAAGATTTAAATGGTCCCACCTAGCTTCCAAGGGCAGCACGCATGATACTCCTGCCAGAAAAGGAATGTCTAGTCACTATAATGGAAAAGAGGGTGAAAAAGAACAAGTTAGGAAGCAACCAAAAATATTTTTTTGAGGGGGAAGCATTGTGATAAAAAATGTATTTTACCACACGAAATCAAGAAAAGCCAAAGCTATCCCAGCTAAAAGATTTTTTTTAAAACAAAAAAGTAAATATTTCAGTTCCATATAAGAAGATGGCGATTATTGCTGCTCATTCCAGTATATCTGTGAAGAGGTGATTTCTGTTACTTACACAGACCATTAACTAAATATAGAGCTAGCATTTTAAAAATATAATTCAGCTGTGTTGGCAGTGAGGATAGTATGTTAAGTACTACCATTAATTATGATATTTGGTTCAATATACTGTTTGTTTAGTAGCTACGCAGTACAAAACCTCAGCCTTTAAAATTATCACAGTAAAGCCAAAGTTTCCAGAGACATCTGCAAACTGAGAAATCATTATCTACAGGTTTTCGCTCTGAGGGGGCTGTAACCAAAGTCATCCACACACACTGCTTCTTTAAATAAGGATTTTTTGTGTGTGTTTAAAACAGAATTGGAATAGAGTCAAATGTTTGCTTGAGTAAGATTTCATCAGTGGTCTATAGTAATACAACTCCTAAATGAGACAAAGGTAACATGAACTTCTAGGTCATCTTATAACACTTATTTCTTTTTGCTGCTGATGTGCATGTTCAGCTAAAATGGGTTAGAAACACGATCTACATATTTTCAGGTCTAAGTCTGAGGAGCCTTTTGCAAGCTACATACCAATCATGCTGTGTGGCGGCATCACCAAAAATAATGGCAATTGTGCAAGAGAGATTTGTATACAGAACGCTTAGTGTAATGAGAAAAAAATTTCATTACAGTTTAAATCACAAGAGGCAAAGAGATTGAAATAATGCAAAATGGCTTCATCATAATCTTTAAATGCTCCAAGATACATATTTTTAGAACTATGTTTGTGAATTAAAATATCTCAAAATGAATCTGTTCTAAACCACCACAGCCTTAAAAATTAACAACTGTAAATAATTTGTTTAAAAAACTCAGACTAATGGTGCAATGCTAAATGTAATCTGCCAGCTGGCACAGAGCTTTGAGGGGTGGGCTATCTGTCAAGAACAATCAGTACAAGGAAGCAAAAATATTCTGCCTGTATCTTATAACACGATTTTTTAGCCTGAGTTTAAGTAGCTCTTTTTAAATTTCAAATGTGTGTTTTGAATTTAGTTTCAAAAGGTGTGTTATTGCTTTGAGGTTCTAGTGTCGAGTGACATGACAGCTTGATAAAAATATATCAGGACAACAACTTGATATTTAATTTGTATTTTTCCTATCTTTTAAGCTTGGGAAAAGAAAGCTGGGGGTATATAACAATCTTAACTCACAGTCCACAGGTATATAACTCACAGTCCAAGGTTTTTTACTGTAAATTTCCTAGATTAAAATTGGACATAGTAGGAATACAATACTTTAATAACCATGGGGTGTTTTCTGATGTGACACGCCAGCTCCTGGTCACACTTACCCCAGTGTGACCACAGGCCGGGGTGTCACTTCTGATCTGTCCCCGCCAGATGTTCGCCACAGGCCGGGGTGGACATTACCCAGGACCGTGACAGGGCTACCATGGGATGTGCGCTGGGCTCATCACACAGCAGGCAAGAGTGGGCCATCATGTCTGATGGCCCGCTCCACTTAAGCCCGGACCATGGCCGGAGTGGTTCCAGTGGCCTCATAGGCCACTGCACCTGCCCATCAGGGAGGAGGCGGGGCCACACTGAGGAGTGCGGGGCCGTGCAGACCCATGTCTGCACATCTCCCACCCCGGCTGCCTGAACATTTGTTCGGTGGTGGGATTTACCCCACCCCGGGGTGAGTTTATATGTGGCAGGCGAAAAGCCTGTCACATCTGAAAATACCCATGGTTAAACAAGTAGATTGTGCTCAGGTACTCAAAGCCCACAGTTCAGCAAGATTCTTTGATTAGTGGACTCTGACCTTATATTATAATTTCCATTTACTGTTTATAGAACGATTTGTACTTTTATCCCATTTACCACAAATATGTATTAAGCCCCCCGCCCCTTCTCTCTCTTTGCAGCATAGCTTTGGTTTCTTCCCCCTTTAGGAATATTTTAACTTCATTTATTTGTGTAGCCTTCCCAACCTCATCTCCTCACTTCACTTTAAAACCAGGGTGGGGAACCTCCAGATATTGGCCTACTTCTGGCCCATAGACCTCTATTCAGCCCCCCACAGGATCTCCCAAACTGACATTGCCTGTGGGGCCACTGTCCATTTTCCAGTGGCTTGCAAGCAGAATACAGGGAAAGGGAAGCCTCCAGGTGCTGAAGAGCTTTCTTGGCCAGTGCTGTGCCTGCACACAGTGCTCCAGAGTGGCAGTCTGCCCCCAGGGAGCAGTCCCAGAGCACTCAGCCAGGGCAGGGGGAAATCCAGCATGTGGAGCTTTGGACTAGATTGTATCTGACCCACAGAAAAAAGGGGGGGGGGGGAAAGGAAGGTTCACCTCTGCTTTATTTTTTAAAAGTCATTTTATTTTCATGCAAATAAAATGTAATCAACTTTTTAAAATGCTGTTTTCCCCTCTGCAATATCATCCTTCATGAACAACTCCACCCTTCTTATGTGTTCAGAACACCTATTTAATTTATTTTAAATGTATATGCTGCCCTACCCAGAGGCTCAGGGAATATTAGGACTCTCTCTTGGCTTAAACCAACTTCCTTATGGGCAAAGATAAGAACATAACAAGTGCCATACAGACAGGGCCGGCCCTAGGGTTTGTGGGGCCATGTGCGAAGTCTTGGTGCGGGGCCCAATTTGCATATTCAGGCCACACCCATTTATGCAAATACACAAAGTTGCATATTTTGCATAACTGTCCATCATATCTGCACACATTCCTTGGGCCTTCTTTAGTCCCAGCACTTTTTACCCCTTAGTTTCCCACACAGAGCACCCCCTCGCCACTTGTCTCACAGATCCATCCACCCTCTTGCTTAAACCACCCCCAACATGCCAAAGTACCCCCTCATCTAGCCCCCTCTCCCAGTTTCCCCTCCTGCCAATATAGGGAGGGAACAGGAGGAGATGGAGGGCAGGGCATTATTGATTTTTTGCAAGAATTTGGCAGTAATAGTCAAAACAAATAAAAATAATCAAGCAAAAGTGTTCATATATAGTAATGTCTTTTTCAACAAGAAAAATGTCTTTTTCAACAAGACATTTAGGAGACAGGCGGAACTTTTGTACTTTTATAGTTAGTCCCAGCTTTACGCATAGATCTAGAGTGAAGTGAAGGTTGGCATTTAAGGTGTCTGGGGTATTAGCAACCAGTAACCAGTCATTTAAGTAGGGGGAAATAGCAATGCCTTGCTTACAAAGGAAAGCTATGACTAGGGCCATAACCTTAGTAAAGACCCTAGGGGCCGAGGAGAGTCCAAATGGTAATGAACAAAACTGAAAATGCATGGCGTCATGGGTGAAATGGAAGACTCTTCTGGATCAGTAACTGCATACCATTGACCCTGCTTCAGGTGGGGTCTTAAATTGTCCATCCCAAATTGTTCTTAAATTAAATCTGGTGCTGGATAGTGATTTGAAACAATCTACTAAAAGATCATATGATTCCAAATTTTATTACTTTGTAAAGTGCCAGGTACACTGCTGGCGCTATATAAATGTTTGTTAATAATAATAATAATAATAATAATAATAAAATGAAGGAGATTCTCCTATTGGTTATCTGGGAGATCCATCTCAGTAGATCAGGTAACAGTGCCACGAGTCCTTCAATACTTGTTGGACCTGGCTGAGAAGGGCCTTGCGCATTCTTCTATAAGAGTGCATCTCTCAGCAATAGCCCAGCGTGTTGCCCTCCCAAATTCCCAACCCTTTTTTGGTCACCTTCTGGTAAAAAAAGTTTCTTAAGGGACTAATTCATTTGTTTCCCCCTCACAAACACCCCGTTTCTCAATGGGATCTGAACCTTGTTCTAGATCAACTGATAAAACACCCTTTTGAACCTGCAGAACAATCTGACCTGTTCCACTGGTCTCTGAAGACTGTCTTTTTCGTTGCCATCACGTCCCTTAGGTGGGCGAGTGAACTCGTCGCTATATCTATCAAGGAGACTTACTTCTCAGTCTTCCCAGACAGGATAGAGATCTCT
Organism: Sphenodon punctatus; assembly: GCA_003113815.1. Classification (NCBI taxonomy): domain Eukaryota; kingdom Metazoa; phylum Chordata; class Lepidosauria; order Sphenodontia; family Sphenodontidae; genus Sphenodon; species Sphenodon punctatus. The sequence goes on from QEPC01009342.1 coordinate 1,422,518, forward strand.
CTCCATCCATCGTTTATCCCTAAAACAGTGTCCAGATTTCATATGGCACAAAAAATTGTCCTCCCAGTATTCCTCCCTCCACCTCATGAGTCAGAAATCTTAGCCAGATTTTATTTATTTATACAAAATTTCTATCCCGCCCCTCCTGCCCACAGGGTAGCCCAAGGCGGCGAACACCAAATATAAAAACAATAAAATAATAAAAAGAACAGATTTCACATTTTGGATGTTAAGAGCGCGGTCCTGCTCTATTTAGACAAGACCCAGCACTGCAGATGGACTGACAATTTGTTCCTCTCCCCTTCCCTTCCCAAGTTAGGGCAAAAGGTTTCATCCCAAACTATCTCAAAATGGTTAGTGCATTTGATCTCTTTTGCCTATGAGCAGGTAGGAAGTCCACCCCTGCCTTATTTAAAGGCTCATTCGCTCAGAGGTCTGGGTGCTTCTACAGCAGCATTTTGCAATGTCTCTCCTCTCGAGATAGGCAGGGCTGCGACCTGGAGTTTACTGCATACATTCACTAAGCAGTATGCTTTACATCTACATTCTGAATCTGAAACGTCTCTGGGAGTATCTATATTGAATTCTGTAACTAAGACTTAATAATCTATTTGACTTACAATGGTTTTGTCGTGTTTTTTTTTGTTTTTTGTTTTAAAAGAGGAACTTTTAAACTAAGTTGAGAGAATAAACTTACACACTTTTTGCTTGCAGAGGTATGTTGTTTTTATTCTATAAGAAAATCCCCCCACTGCCTTGATCTAGGCTTGGTACTCTCCCATTTGTGAGAATGGGAGGAGCCACTCGAAGAACAGAAGGTTGCTACCTTGTAAACAAGGTTTGCGAGATGGCTCCAAACATTCTCACAAATGTCCACCCTTCCGAACACCCCCCACCCCTCCCACAAGGAATTTTCTTCCTGCACGCTCAGGGTTGGAAGGAACGGTTGGGTTTGGGCAGGAAGGTACCTTACATACTGTGGGGGCTCGAGACCGTCATATGGTTTTTCAAAACTAGCAAGCTTGGTTTCTGCCGGTAAGAGAAGGGCGCGCAAGTGCAAAGCCATTTGTGACAATGTTAGGAACCAGCTCGAAGAACCTTGTTTACAAGGTAGCAACCTTCTGTTCCAAATCCTGGCTCGCTGGGCTGGGGCATGCCGGGCCGGCGGCAAGTGGTGAGGCAGGGGAGAGGCAGGGTTGGGGGGGGAGGGGAGAGACTTTATCCACACACACACCCCCACATTGCGGGGCTACAGCTGAGCTAGGGCTAGCAGCTCCAACAGTGGGGGCGCGGCCAGCCTGGATTTTGAATTCAGGCGGCGCTGCCTCCCCCGGAACAACAGACCAGGCTCCAGGAGCAGGGCCATGTACGGCCGCACATGTCACACATGCCTGAGGCCGGCCCTGCATATAGTCAGACCAATGGTCCATCAAGCCCAGCATCCTGTCCTCCAACAGTGGCCAATCGCGATCACATGGGAGAAGAACCAACAGTCACAATAGGCAATCCATTCCCCGTTGTTCACTCCCAGCTGCAGAAAGTAAGAAGTTCATCTTGTCAACTGGGAAAAATCCTCTCTCCCCCCGGTTACCTGAAATTTATCAAAGCATTCCTGGACACTGTACAAGCTAAAGTCTTTGCATCCCAGGATAGGTGGGAAGCCATTAGCGGTTTAGCTGAAAGCCTATTACAGAACTGCACTCAACCTTATGTTTTTTCTAGGCTCATAGGCCTGATGTCATCCATAACCCAAGTAACTCCTTTTGCACGACTAAAGTTGCGACTCCTTCAGTGGTGTTGGAAGTGGAGTGGTGTGTCTACCCCAATGTCAGGTTTAACTGTGAAGTATAGCGAGGTAGGACACTCCTATGCAGACACAGATGACGGTTTATGACAGATTTATTGAGCAAGCATGACAGTACTCATGACTATGGGTCCACCGCAGCTACGGCTTTGCCAGTAGCAAATCACATTCCCCATAGTTCAAATATTATGCAGTAACTAATAGTAATAGTTACTTAACGTACAGTAATACAATGACTACAGTACAGTAATGCAATGGCTGATTGGCTAATTAATACAATACCTAATTACATCATGCAATGGCAGATTGGCCACGCTGATTATAATACTAGTTAATAAACTTCCAATGCTTAATTAGCTAATTAATAACATGTAGGATCGTTAAGCTAGGCTAACAGAATACCATCTTTACTCTTCCTTATCAACATTCCAGATACTATTCCATCTGCTTTTAGGGATATTTTTCTGTTGGAGATTTGCAAGATAGCCCTTTGCCATCCTCCTCCTTCAGTTGCTTGATAAGCCCTTTGCCATCCTCCTCCTTCAGTTGCTTGCTAACCTACCTTCAATGTGCATGTGGAAAGGCTCTCTTGAAGAAGGGTAAGTTCCTTACCTGTAATGTTTGTTTTTCAAGAAGCAGCCTCTCCATGTGCACATCATCCTCCCCTCAAGAGAAACAAGGGATTTTCTAAATTATGATTCTCTGGGAGTCGTGGGGAGTAAGAGCAGTATTTATAGGGACCGCAATGATGTAATTTCTTTGCTTCCTGTCTAGAAGTTGCTAGGACAAATCTGTCCAGTCTCTGCGCCAGAGGGTGCCAACTACCTTCAGCTTCTTGTCCGGTCTCTGCGCCAGAGGGTGCAACTACCTTCAGCTTCTTCTCAAAGAACAAACGTTACAGGTAAGTAACTTACCCTTCACGTTTCACTGTATCTGTCTTTCTCTGCTAACTCACAACACCCCCACAGACAGTTGTTATTTCAAAGAGGTTTGTCTCGTTAGGTACCAAGCAAGGGAGCATGTCTTAGTGGTCTATTTATAGTGGTCATAAATTCTATATCGAAGCCTTCTTAAAGCTTAGTTCTGTGAAGTTATTGAGTTCCATCTCCTCACACTGGCATTGGTGACACAGTTATTGATGACGTGAAGGTATTTGGCACCTTACAAGATAGGGCCATTAATTTCTGGCTCCATTTCCTAGTCTACTAAGTGGGATGATATTTGCTTTTGGGTTGCAGTGTATTAGGCTGTTCATATGAAAGGTGCCTGTAAATCACCTGATATACTTTTATATGGAAGGTATAAGAGGTTGTTAGGATTTACGGTGGATTTACGGTGGATGTCATCTGTTAGGAGCAGGAGATAGGGTTGTAGGACCCCCTATGGAGGGGTCCCGGAAAGGGTCAACAGCCCACGAACACCAAGTTAGATGCCAAGCGCTGAGACAACGTTCTGGTCTCTGCTTCAGTATGCATATTCCAGGGTGCTTGATTGTGCAATGTGCTTGCTGGTATTCATCTTACAGAGTCTGGCTGTCATCTCCCTTTCCCATCCATCTGGAGCCTGGGTGCTAATGGTCACATTCCCAGTTTGTTTGTTAGTCAGGGTGGGCACTTGATAACAGGACATCTTTTTCCCTCCCTTCAGGCAGGGAGTAGATATGCCTTTATCATCTGTGCTGGTGCAAAAAGGGTGATGGCCGCTTGAATGGCTTCTGCTTGTCAGTTGGCAACTCCCTGAGCAGAAACATCTCCTCCTTCCCCTCCAGGCGTGAAGGAGATATTCTTCAGGGGTGTTCAAGCACCCTCTCATCAAGCCCCTTTGTTTTAGTCTTTGTCAGTGCTTTGTTCCAGGCTGGGTGCGGTTGGTCAGCAATATGATGTAAATCACTGGTCTTGCAAGACATGATGATGTGGTTGGGAGTTTGTGAAAGTCATGTGAGATTATTTTCCACACAGCCTACCTGGCTATTTCTAGAGATCCTGCCTACTGGATCAGTACAGAGAATTCAGAGCTTTGGTACAATAGTTATATGCATTTTCAAATATGGTCATTGGTTCCAGTATATTAATTCTCATAGTATATTGCATACAATCAAATCGTAACAGTCCCCGCCTTGTCACCATTTTGCAATATGGTGGCACAATTTTATGGTGACATAATTTTGCTTCTGGACTGCTTGAGGCTTTTAGGTTTTAAGGATCATTGACTTGTCTGGCTGTGAGGGAGCTCAATTCTCAGTCAGAGAGCCTATGTCCTTCGTGTCAATGGAGCATGAATAGCCCTGGCCTGCAAGGCTCGTATCGCTCTCTTTGCCCAACATGCAATCCAGATAACAGCAGCTATTAAAATACATTGAATGATTAAAATGATAACAATGGAATGTATTAGAAGATTGAACACCCCTGTAGCAGTGGGTGACCACCCAAATAGACTTTCCCCAAAAAGAATGTTTCATGGTATATTCTACTTCTGTTAGGACATGGGTAATTGTATTTCCTTCTGATCTGAGAACCAGAGCTGCATGGCCTAATGTGTTAGCTAAATGTTGTACTTTAATTGCTTTCATTCATTTGCATGTAGAGTCCAAGTAACATTGTTTACATAAATTTTAGTTACATTACACATGAACATGAATCCAGTGTCTGGGGTAGTGTGCATAAATAATTCATTATACCATGTGGGAGTTCCAGGGGGTGGTATTACATAAAAACATTTATTTATACAAGCCTGAAAAAGTGGTGATACAAAAGGAGAACATTGGGGGTGATGTCTGCTGATATTGTCATTGGATAGGGTCAGAGGTTACCAGCACTTGACCCAATGTGGGGGCTGGGGGCTAGTCTTTACAACTACCCCTTTGCGCAAATAGTGTGAGTGATGTCATGACATAGCTGGAAAGATGCTTAACTTAAAAAACTGTAAATAGAAAACAAACAAACTACAAAGCCTAGATAAACACGTGGTGGTGAAGAGGTAGTGATATCACATAGACACATAGATAGACATACAACACTAAGTGATAAACACACAACACTGAGTGACAAACAGCCATGGCATAACATACACACATTAATGAAATAAAATAAAATAAAAACTGTGGTTGGTTCCTTAGTGTTGCCTTCCAAGGCCACCTTCTTGCTTCTGTAAGAAATAAAGAGATCTGACCTCTGCAAGGCCTAATTAAGGGTGACTCCCATGGTTAATTCATGAAACTAATCACTGGAATTATATAAATCCTCCCCCCTTTTAATACTGTAAGAGCACGAACAGTATTACTTTTGTAGACAACCCATGCATAATGGCTGCCTGCTCCAGCACTGATTTGTAGGAATCCTCAAACATACATACATAGCAGGCGCACCCACTTACACAAGCTTTCAATAAAACATTCATTACACTTCCACATGTGCTCACACAAATTTTTGTCACACACCCCTATCTCAGGGCACTCAGGCAAAGTCACGCACACACATACCCACATGGGGATCTCCTCGAGCATACAAATATACATACACCCTATCTCATACATCCCACATAGTTAAGCACACACAAATTACTGATATCAGCACTGAAGCATGGTAAATGGCAGAGACAACACATGCATGATTTTTGAGACTGCTGCTTTTATTCCTCCTTACAGACAGTTTTAGCCCTTGCTGGCAAAGTCAGTGTAGATGAGGCCCTATTTTTAACAGAACACCTAAACAGACTACCTAAAAGACAACTCTACCAATCACAACAATAAAAAGCAATATTTCCCTCCTTAACACAGAAACACACAAAAAGTGGGGGCTTGCTTCAGGCTGGATTACGCTTGTAGAGGCCAGGAACCACTGTTGCTGGTTAGGGCAGAATGGGGGAGCCACATGGAGAGATGGGTGAAATACATTCCCCAAAACAAGTTAGCGAATGTCTGTATTTCACTCCAAGCCCTGTCCTGGAAACCTGGCCATGGAGGGGGACTCCTGGGGAACCCTACAGGACCGTGGACATTCTGAGGGAAGGGGTAAGAGTCCCATGGCTGGCCAGAGGAACTTTTCCCTCCTGCATGATCTTGATGCCAGGCATCTCTCTTTGGCTGAGGTTGCCAGTGCTCCTTAAGGGAGGCATTGTTTATTAGAGGGTCTGGATCACAGGGAGGCAGGGGAGTTGCAGTTTTCTCAGGGGTGTGGGGAAGTGTCTTATCGGGGGCCATGGGCATACAAATGCTGGTTATAAGTTCCTCCTCATCAGAGGGGTAATCATCGTAAAAGGGTGCATCTGGGTCCATTTTGCTACACTGGGACACAGGGATTTTTCTATTAGCTGAAATGATGGCATGTTTTCCCTTTAAGCTTTGTGTGAGAGCGTTGATTTTTTCTTGGCATTTTACATGAGATACAGGATCTCCTTCCCTGAACTTTTTGACTTGATTCATTAACAATCTCAGACCTGCTTCGCTTTCCTGCAACTTGGTGAGGTTATCCTGATTAATTCTTTGAAGACGCCTATAATCTTTTTGTAATGTTGCCAGGTGTTCGTTGAGTTCCCTGTACTCAATGGCTTGTCTGAGTTGCTGACAGGACTGTTCATTGCGCCAACTAACACTCTGTTGTTCTCTGCGTTTGAGATCTCCCATTAACACATCAGTTACTTTAGCATTATCATTTAAGGTGGAGATCTGTGCTACAGCATCCTGTACAGCCCCCCAGAGAAGCCAGATAGCAGCAGAGACCTTATGCTCTTTTTTAGGGGAATATAAAGAAACATACTTATCCCAAACCTCAAATATCTGTTTTTCAGTAATGGGGTTTGTAAAGAGCTGATCAGTCCAAGGGCATTTTCCCAAATCTTGAATGAAGTCCACTAGTTTTGGAAGGACCTTTACCTTGCCCCACTCCTCCACAGGGACCCTTCCCCTACTCTTTTTCCTAAACCAAGGCATTGCCTGTGTTTGCCACACGTGTGTGGTGTGTCCCTAGGAGAGTACCCTGATTCCCTTCTATTAACAATACCAGTGTGTTTCCAGGGTGTGAGCAGCACTGTTGGCCAAACAATGCAGCTCACAGTCTGGGTTAATGGGGACCAGCAAAAATGTACTTATCCCAATGGGTACTGTCAATAGTAGGAACCACAGGATATCTTCCCTCCCAGCACGCAATTCTCCACCAATTGTTAGGATTTAGGGAATTAGCTCTCTTTGGATCGGGGGACCCACACACCCTGGTTTGCACATATGAGACATTCACATAGAAGGGATCTTAAATCATAGTTATAAATTTATTTAGTTGTTCACACATTTATAAAACCCAGTCTGTAATGATCCAGCAGCAGTTACCTAGCTATACAATATCCCACACCCAAAGTCAGTCTTACATGTCTTGAAAGCTCAAAACGGTGGATGTCATCTGTTAGGAGCAGGAGATAGGGTTGTAGGACCCCCTATGGAGGGGTCCCGGAAAGGGTCAACAGCCCACGAACACCAAGTTAGATGCCAAGCGCTGAGACAACGTTCTGGTCTCTGCTTCAGTCTTTTATAGTGTTTTGGGGAGAAGATGTTCTTCAGTATGCATATTCCAGGGTGCTTGATTGTGCAATGTGCTTGCTGGTATTCATCTTACAGAGTCTGGCTGTCATCTCCCTTTCCCATCCATCTGGAGCCTGGGTGCTAATGGTCACATTCCCAGTTTGTTTGTTAGTCAGGGTGGGCACTTGATAACAGGACATCTTTTTCCCTCCCTTCAGGCAGGGAGTAGATATGCCTTTATCATCTGTGCTGGTGCAAAAAGGGTGATGGCCGCTTGAATGGCTTCTGCTTGTCAGTTGGCAACTCCCTGAGCAGAAACATCTCCTCCTTCCCCTCCAGGCGTGAAGGAGATATTCTTCAGGGGTGTTCAAGCACCCTCTCATCAAGCCCCTTTGTTTTAGTCTTTGTCAGTGCTTTGTTCCAGGCTGGGTGCGGTTGGTCAGCAATATGATGTAAATCACTGGTCTTGCAAGACATGATGATGTGGTTGGGAGTTTGTGAAAGTCATGTGAGATTATTTCCCACACATAGCCTACCTGGCTATTTCTAGAGATCCTGCCTACTGGATCAGTACAGATAATTCAGAGCTTTGGTACAATAGTTACATGCATTTTCAAATATGGTCATTGGTTCCAGTATATTAATTCTCATAGTATATTACATACAATTAAATCGCAACAAGGTCAGCATGCAGGCTTTAGCCAACAGTGAGACAAATTAATGAGCTCATGATGCAGAATGAAATTGTGGTTTCTGGTGCTGTTTTTGACCTATAAAGCCCTAAACAGCTTGGGCACCAGGTATCTGAAAGACCACCTTTTCCCTTATGTTCCATCGTGGTCTCTGAGGTCAGCCAGGGGCACCCTGTTGCAAGTACCAACAGTCTATGGGGCTCGTACAATGAGGGCATGCAGAGAGGCGTTCTCGGTAGCTGCTTCAGAATTATGGAACTCCCCTTTGATATCCACCTAAGCCCGAGCTCGCTTAACCTTTCAGAAGAGATGCAAAACCTGTTTGGCCAAGTGCTTGGTGGGCTTGAACAGGGTTGAGTGGGATTGAGTGGAGGGGCTGGGGAGACGGCTGGGGGAGGGGGTTTTAAAATTGCTTTTATATATGTTTTGAGTTTATATATTTTTAAATATTTTTGAAAGCCGCCCTGAGCCTTTGAGGGAAGAACAGGGTAAAAATTGAATGAATGAATGAATAAATATTTGGACTATAAATACAAGACCTTTGTTTATTAGGTTTTCCTAACCACTGTCCATCTAAATGCAAAGTGTATACACATGGGTAGGTTATTACATAAATAAAATAGTCTCTCTGATATCTCCGCCTGGATGTCCAGACGTCAGCTCAAGCTCAACATGGCTAAGACTGAACTCCTTATCTTTCCTCCCTACCCTTCCTCTCCCTCTTCCCTGTCCATCCTTATTGATGGGGTCTTCATCCGCCCCGTTCCCCAAGCCCATAGCTTGGGCTTAGTCTTCGACTCTCACCTTTCCTTTAAACCTTACATCGACTCTTTCACCAAGTCCTGTCGCTTCGCTCTCCACAACATTGCTCGGATTCGCCCCTTTCTCTCTGTCTCCTCAGCCAAAACCCTTGTTCACGCTATGGTCATCTCTCGCCTTGACTACTGCAACCTCCTCCTTGCTGGCCTCCCCCGCTCTCACCTGTCCCCCCTTAACTCCATCCAAAATGCCGCTGCTAGGGTCATCCACTCAGCCCATCGCTTTGACCACTTGCAGCCTCTCCTCGCTTCACTGACTCCCCCTTCCCCAACGCATCCTTCACAGATCCTGGTGTTCACTTACAAATCCCTTCACAACCTGGCTCCCCCTTGCCTCTCAGCCCTAGTCTACTTACACACTCCTGCACGCACTCTCTGCTCCTCCTCTACCCCTTCCCTCGCCTCTCCTGCTCCCCTAAACGCCTTCGTCCATTCTCCCTTGCTGCCCCGTGCCTGGAACTCCCTCCCTGCCCACATCTGCTTCGCCCCCTCCCTCTGCACCTTCAAAACCCTCCTCTTCCTCGCCGCCTTTCCCGACACCTGTTAGCAAATATTGAAAGGAACGTTCTGTCTGCACTCCCCGCAGACTCCTGCCTAAACACAACCAAGCCAAGCACGTGCACCTGAGACTTCGCATCCACTTGAATGTAATTTATCCCTTGCCTCTCTCTAGGTCCCCTATCCTTGTCTTCCCCCTCCGTGTCTATTAGATTGTAAGCCATAGGCAGGGACCGCGTCTATCTTATTGTTCTGTAAAGCGTCAGGTACACAGCTGGCGCTATACAATGCTAATAAAATAATAATTTAACAACAACAATGACTACATTTTAAATATAATTTTACTTGTTTGCACTAACACATTTTGGGAACCCAAGGAACTCATTTTTCTTTTATGTACACTTGAAGTTACCTGAATGTGTCAATCACAGAGCAAGGATGAATAAGCAGAGGTGAGGGCTTTGTGCTGCCCGCTTGCGCCGAAGGAAAGGCAGAAGGTAATGGGACGGCTATTTCTGCCTTGTCCCAGAGCGCCAATCCTCACAGATCTAGGAGGTTGAGGCTGATGTTTCGATCCTTGCCTGAAGTGGCAGTTAGGGAGCCTTGCCCCCCCTCACGCGCAGTTATGGAACCGGATTTTCCAGTCGTTCCTGAGCTGCCGCCTAGGGTGAAGGTTTTTTTTGTTTTTTTTTAACTGAAAAAACTGAAAATAGATTGAACGATTTACAAGCAAAGTGATCTAACCAGCCAAGGAAACTTGACCCTTAAAACGGGGAGAAAACCAACAGGGCTAACTTTGAATACCGAGGGAAAACTTAGGTTGACTGTTGAAACTGGGGAAATACCTATGGGAGTGTCCGGAATGTCAGACCAGGACAGAGCAATAGAAATGCCTTTCATGCCATTCCTGTGCATGTATATATTTAATATATACCACCTAGTTTAAAAAAAAAAAAAAATGAAGTCACTAAAGAAAGCTGGGTGTGTGCACTTGAAAGATGTACATTGGACCGGCATGTGAATACTGCTCTGATGAAATTATGTTAATGAGTTTGACACACATTGGATTCATAGTGGTGAATGAACACGGTTTGCCATTATGATGTCATTAGAAGTCTATTGGTATTGCAGTAAATTAAGAACTAATTTACATTACAATAGCTATTGAAGTTTGAGGAAACTGGGATTAAAGCATGCTATAGTGTGCCAAATGTTTTGTTAGATTTATTTCCTCCTGTTAGCCATTGAAATAACTGTCATGAAGATTCTACTACAAATAAGTAACGAAGTACAAGTCTCTTAAGATTTGAATGGTTTTTGGATGGTATTAGCTGCTGTGTTGCTAAAAATTTCTCTGACATCAGTATTTGTATAGAAAATACATCAGTTATTCATTCTTTAATCTGGTCTGTTAAGCTTTTCTGTACTGTCTGCAGAATGTTTATTTACTATAAATTTGCTACTAATTTTAATTCCAGTTGTGTGTTAAATCAAAGTGAACATCTAAAGCAGGGTTGGGGAACCTCAGGTCTGAGGGCCAAATGCGGCCCTTGGCAAGTTTTTATGTGGTCCCTTTCCAGTGATTGGATCTGGCTCCTGGATCCAGTCTCTACCCCCAAGCACTGAAAAACTGAGCTCCGGATAACGGAGCAGAGAGGTGGGAATGTACACAAGGGTAGGGGACAGATCCACAGCACAGATCATGATCTGGGCCCCCTTTTTCTTGAATACACCCATTAAGCACCCCTGCCACCAACCTCTATGTGGCCCTCGAAGCTCGTACTAATTTTCAATGTGGCCCCCAGGACAGAAAAGGTTCCGCAATTCTGATCTGAAGGCATATTAATCCTTCAAAATATTTATTTTAAATCTGACAGGTGGTGGGTTGTTTGGGTTTTTTTAATACGTAGTGGTAGCTATGAAAAAAATACATAAAAATAATGTTTTGCAGGAATCAGTTTTGAGTAGGAATCTGAACTCTGGAAGAATATTTATATACTTGAATATATGCTGCCCTGCCCCTGAGCCTTTTTGAGGGAAGGGTAGGATAAAAATCTAAATAAATAAATAAATAAATGTATAATCTTCCTTTCATAGAAAGCAGGCTGTTTAGCAGTGAATGGTCTTAATTAAAGACATATTGTATGGAACACCTAGGTATTCTGGGTCCCAGAGGACCTGTATATGGGGCAACTTCTAGTAAAGATTGTAAAAAACAACAACAACAAAAAGTCTCTATCCTTCACAGCTGCCTAAAAATAGCAAAAGATATCAAGGGAGAGAGCTATCAGTTTCGGGAATCTTCTGACAGTTACAAGCACTGGCCTTCTTATTTTGGACTAAATTAAGACTCATTTTGCTAGATTTTATTTTCTTGAATTCATAGTTTCAGTATCCTTTATCCTCTACTTCTCTGTCCTACCCATCATTCCTCACATCCTCTTTTTTTGTTGTTGACACTTATTGCTGTCATGTTTGATTTCTGGCCACCAGATGTTGACCCTGGGGTATTTCAGGTTGTGTTGGCGGCTAGCACAGGCTCTTGCATCAGCAAGACCTGTGACCTGGGCCAGATCAGGTTCACCATGGCTAGGCCACCATGGCTGCCAGTAATGGTGGGGAGCTGGATGGGGCCGGCTGCCAACATGTCTGCTGTGGCCAACGTCCTGGCCAGTCTGCCTGAGCAGTGGGACAGCTCTCCTGGCCGCACTTACGTGTGGACGGAGTCCTGAGCTGACCCTGGCCATGTCAGCAGCGCAATTTCAACCTGGTCCCACTGTGCTTTTACCCTTTGTTGCCATTCTCTTCCAGTTCTACTATGTCTTTTTGGAGATGGGTGAACAGAACTACATGCAATATTCAAGGTGTGGGTACACCAGGTATTTATGTAGTGGTGGGGCAAATCTGGCCAGAGAGCAAGCCCACTGCACCTTGGCCGCAGGCTTACCTGCAGAAAGCACTTTAGTTGCCCATCTTTGATAGTACAGATTGTTAGAGGAAGTCAAAGAGACTTTAAAGAAACTTTTATGGCAACGTTGTGGGATCTATAAGGTTGTTTCCTACAATGTAACTTCTTACTGAAAAAAGATGAATTTTTGGCAGGGTTAAGGGTCAGATTCTGATGGTTGTGATGAATGGTGCCTTATTCCATACACATTACCACTGAATCCTGAAGGACAACTTGTGAAGTAAACTTGTGAAATAAACTAGACAGGGTTCTATTCTGTCTCCCCTCTTATGTGTATATGAGACCACTGGGTGAGGTCATTTGGAGGTTTGGGGTGAAGTGCCATCAGTACGCCGATGACACTCAGCTCTACCTCTCTTTTTCATCCAACCCAGGTCCCGCAGTCTCAGTGCTTACCCGATGCCTGGCTGCTGTCGGGGACTGGATGAGGATGAGTCGACTGAGGCTGAATCCTGACAAGACTGAAGTGATGATATTCTGTTGTTGATGGGGTCTGGCCCCCTTTGGTCGCTCAGGTTCACAGCCTCAGACTGCTTCCGGACCCCTTGCTACACCTGGATTATCAGGTTGTGGTGATGGCCAGGAGTGCTTTTCACCAACTTCCATCTGCTGAGGAGGCTCCAACCTTTTCTTTCTGACTCAGATTTGTCCGCTGTCATCCATGCTTTCATTACCTCGAGGCTGGATTACTGCAATGTGCTCTACGTGGGGCTGTCTTTGATAACTGTTTGAAAGCTGCAGCTGGTGCAAAATGTAGTGGCCTGGCTCTTTCAGGGAGTGGTCACTGGGAGCATGTTACACCAGTGCTACAGAGTCTGCACTGGCTCCCTATAGCTTTCTGGACACCATTCAAACTGCTGGTTTTGCCCTTTAAAGACCTAAATGGCCTGGGACCCATGTATCTGAAAGACTGCCTTTCCTACCATCCTCCATCACGGCCCTTGAAGTCGGTTTGGGGCACCCTCCTGTGGGTTTCCTGTTACTTTGTTCATTCGACAGTGGCACACAGGAAGGTGGTCTCGGTTGCTGCCCTGATGTTGTGGAATTCTCTCCCCCTGGAGGCCTGTCTGAGTCTGGGACTGACCATCTTTTGAAGACGGTGTAAAACTATTATTTTGGGTAAAGCATTTGGTGGCCGGGGATAGGGAGAGGAATTAGGTGAGCGGTGGTTGTTGTTGGGGGTTGGAGTTTGTGGGGGTTTTCTGCGGGAGATTGTATTTTAAATGTTTTTCAATAGTATTTTGTAATCCATTCTAAGCCTTTGGGGAAGTGCAGGGTATAAATGTAAATAAAATAAATTTGCATTCTATTACTAGAAGTTTTACGATAATGGATTGTAAAATGCAAAAATGTAAGAGAAGAAAAAACTGAAAAATATAGCCATTTTACACATGCTGAAAAGCCCCTTTGAAGGTGGGGTTGTTTTAGTGTCAGTAAGGCTGATCCTGTTTTGGTGAGGTGTATTGCAAAGTTGGTGCCTGGAAAGATTGCTTCACCTGCTTAGGTGTTGACTGAGGTTTTCTTTGAAAGGAGACTTGGGAATGGGATGATGCTTGGACATAATGCCCCATGAACTTGGCAGTGGTACAGTCATTCTTGAGCTGCCTGAGCTTCTGGTTTGTTGTTTTATTGAATAGCTTAGCTCTGTCAAAGGAAAAGTTGTTAATGTTTTGTGCCTCCTGTGACAGACATGATGGTCTCAGCCAGGAGTGTCATTGAAGAGAGAGGGCAAATGCCACGGAACATCCTGCTTAGTCAGTGACATCAAAGGATACCTAGGAAAGGTTTTTGGAAAGTTCTTTGCCATCCTGGACGGTGAGCAGAAGACGTACAGGTAAAAGGTACAGAGGAGGGCAACGAGAACGATAAAGGGTATGGAATGGCTTCCATACAAAGAGAAGTTTGACAAGCTGGGTCTCTTCAGCTTAGAGAAGAGAAGACTGAGAGGGGACATGATAAAGGTTTATAAAATCTTGAGTGGTATGAAACGAGTAGATAGGGAATGGTTATTTACCCTCTCAAATAGAACTTGAACTAGGGGACACTCCATAAAATTAGCTGCCGGCAGATTTAAAACAAATAAAAGGAAGTACTTTTTCATTCAACGGATAATTAACTAATGGAGTTTGTTGCCAGAGGATGTTGTCAAGGCCAGTAGTATAGCTGGGTTTAAAAAAGGACTGGATAAGTTCTTAGAGAATAGGTCCATTAATGGCTATTAACCAAGTAGCTCACGGGATGAACTTCTTACTTCCGGGAGTTGGGAGTGAACAACGGGGAATGGATGCTGGGCTTGATGGACCATTGGTCTGATTCAGTATGGCACTACTTACGTGCCTTAGTCCCCTCAGGAAGCTTGCAGATGACGCTGAAGATTGTATCCCAAAGGGTATAACTGTATAGTGCCATGAGGGCTAGGTAATTGCCCACTCTGTTGCCCATAGTTGAGGAGTAAATTCTCCTTCCAGTAAATCCATCCACCTGCCTTGCTTGTCACTCAGCTGGGCAGGGATTTTACCTGTTCAGGACCATTCTGACACTGCTTTTGGTACCACGGGTGGTACCAAGGCAGGTTCCTTCCATATCTCATCCAGTCTCCCTCTGGCCCCTATTATCCAGATGTCAAACAGCTGGTATGGCTCCTTCCTGTCAGTCGGCCCTAAGGGGACTCCTTGAGTGGTGACCATACGCAGTAGTGGCTCCTGAAAGGTATGGAAGTCATCCAGTGGAAAAGATGGAGCAGCCAATATCTTCCTCAGGTATGGTCTCTGTTTCAAAGGGGTCTTCTGGTTACATTTCTGGAGCAAGAGGAACTTAACCTGTCCAGTCCTGATTCAGTGGGACTTCAAAGTCTAATTCAATGTGGTCCAGATCCTTCCTGGGCTCCTCCTACAACTGGAGCTCTGTGCTGTCTTTGAACAGCAGCAGTGGGTACAGTACCGAGTCCAATGTGCAATACTTGGCAGCAGCTGGCTTTAGGAAATGCTCGCCTACTGGTTCCGGTGCTATGATCTGTGATGCTAGAACCATTTGCGTAGGTGCCAGCTTGTTCTTCTGTTGTGAAAGTGGTGCCACCAGTGTTGACCACAATGGTGCTGACTGGACTGCTGTTGGTGCCAAGATGACTTGAAGATCTGAGGCCATCACAGATTGCACCAACTCCTGTATGAACAGCCCCAAGAAATACTGGAGGGACCTCAAGATTACTTCAAGCTCTTCAGGAGCATGGTCTTTGATGTGCCGTGGCAAGGTGTATCATTGAGGTGTGCTTGGCACCAGTTTGGAGTCAAAGGACACATGACTCCTTGGAGTCATGTTGTCTCCCTGGTGTTGTCGGGGGAGATGGTGAAGTATGGTGTAGTGATGAGCAGACAGCTGGTCTCACTGTTGAGCGCAGTGGCAGGGAGCGTTCTCGGAGATCTCAGCCTCTTTTTGTTTTCCGAGGGGTCTCCTTAGAGGTTCCTTTGTCAGGCACCAACCCTTTGGTCACAGTGCTTTTGGAGGGTAGTTGGGATGCAGCCTGCACCATGACCATTGACTTTGAAGTTCCTGCTTGTGGCACCACCTGCAAAACTGGCTGTGATGGTGGGGTTGAGGCAGAGGAAGGTTTTATAGCAGCCTGTCAATCCAGCAGCCTTTCAGCTCTTTCTTTGAGAGTTTGAGGCTTAAAGGACCAGCAGACTGGGCAAAATCCGCACTGTGTTCAGTACTAAGGCAGAAGGGGCACCTTTTGTGTGCATTTGAATCCGGTATCTTACCAGAACAAGCCAGACGGCAGTTAAAACCCTTCTGTGCCATGCAACGAGAAGTGGAAAGGGAGTAAGGGCTGATGAACTCTCACTCTTCAGCAGTCTAACCTTTTTTTCTTTTTTAAACCGTGACCGAGGGAAGAAGAGGTATCATAGGTAAACTGTGTCATGTCCAAAGGAAAGAGAAGAATCGATGTCATGAAGTGAGTCTGAGGTAAAGTCTCCAATATGTACAGGCTAGCTAAACTGCTAAGGAATGCCCAACTTCTGCCATAGCGGAGAACGCACTGGAGCGGTAGGGAGTGGGAGCAGTATTAATGGAGTTTGTGATGACATCTTCCTGCTCCCCATCTAGAAGCTACTTGGATGAATCTGCCCGGTCTCAGAGTGAAAGGGCACCCAAATCCCTCCAGTATGTATGTGGATAGGCTCTCGAAGAAGAAGAATGAATTTTTAAATTTATTTTCAATAATCCTTATTAAATTTGATGTAAAGAACATTGGCTCTTTCTACCTATCTTTTGTACTTACATTAATATACTGTATATTCACTGTAAGACTTACATAAATAACTGCTCATTTCAGAATATTCTCATAAATATTCAATAACTGTTTGTAGCATAGTTACAACACACACGTTAAAATCCACTCTCAAAAGTAATGCTACCCACACATAGCAGGATTACTCATTTTATACCAGAAAGATACTTAAGAGGTGTGAGAAGAATTTTAAAACTAGGAAAGCTTTACACAAAACAATCCTCAGGAGCTAGAACAATTACAAAGAAAATGGAAAGACAACACTGAAAAAAATTACACTTCCATTAACTAACTACATCCCAATGTGTCTCAAAATGGAAAAATATTGGAAATATAGAGATTCTCC
Organism: Sphenodon punctatus; assembly: GCA_003113815.1. Classification (NCBI taxonomy): domain Eukaryota; kingdom Metazoa; phylum Chordata; class Lepidosauria; order Sphenodontia; family Sphenodontidae; genus Sphenodon; species Sphenodon punctatus. Next base: position 1,439,441 of record QEPC01009342.1, read on the forward strand.
CTCCTTAACTGAACCAGAGAGTGAGATTTGATTGGGCTTTACTGGAAATCTTAGCAGATATCCACTGAACATGCTGTAGAACTACCTGTTTCTGAACATTCATCACTTTAAAAAAAACACAACCCTTTGGATTGATTTTTTCCTATGCTTGATCTGAATGAACCCAGTTGTGGCTTGCAGATATAAAGCTTGGAAAAATTCCTTCAGACAGCTTTTGTCTTTGGAATGCATAAAAATGCTTGCCTTTTATTCATTTTCAGGTAAATTATAACATCTTCATTCAACTTTTAAACTTCAGTGTTTATTTACAGGTAGTCACACTGGCACAGTGAAGAAAGGTAGAAAGACTAATGAATATGCTTATTACTTTTGTTTGCATTTGCTGCTCATATTAGAGTATTTTGCATTTAGCTAGCCAAATACACTACATGAAACCCAAATGATATTAAAATACATAGGTGTTTTTCTAACACACAACATGAAATCTACTTGCTTATTGAACAAATTGAAGGAGACTAATGTTATTTTACAAACTTGAACATACAGGGTGAAATAACTTGTAAATTAAGTCAGCATCAAGGGAATTCCCTAAACAGCCATGTTAGAGATTTGATGATGCTGAGATTTCAAAGGCTTTATGCTATCACTACACTTCCATTTTATGCAGGGTATTCCTGCACTATTCCTAGACCTAATCAAAATGGTTTTGCCTGGGGGAGGGGGGAAGCCACAGAACTGAAATCATGTTATTTAATAAAAAAAAAGAAAAAAAGAGTACAAACAGAAATGAAGCCCTTTTGCTACAGCAGTGTTCAATCTGTCTTGGAGAATTCAATTTCCATAATTTGCTTTGGCTGCTAAGCAACAAATCAAATATGGTTTGATCTATTTGATATTTGAATGCATTATTCTCCTGCTGCTCTTGTAACTGAAATACAGTTATGGAAAAAGTGTTTTCAGAGCAATAATGCTTAGAAGAGGGCATGCATTTCAGCAGGTGTATTAATTATATGCAAATAAATACACTTTTGTTTTTCATGGGGCAGGATCCAAGCAGTGCACAAATCCAACCCAGAGTAGCATGTTGTCAGTGTTACAATTTTCTGGTACTTCATGAGCCCTGCAGGGTGTGTAGCCTTGTCGAAGCTGACTCATGACAGAATAATGATCCCAGCTCTTAAGTGATTCTTCCAGACCACAAAGGCAGCATAAGAACAAAAGTTGGGGGAAAGGAGGTACAACAAACCTTGCAACAGTATGATCTGTGCTGTGCTGGGGACTATATACAGAGTGCAATTGGTGAAATCCATCAATCCATTACACAAATGCAAGAACTTCCACAAAAACAATTATGGATGAAAGCACGATTCAGCTTTGGGTATTCACTTCTCCCAAAACCACCATTCAATTTTGGATCTCTCAGTTCTTGTCCTGAAAGGGAATCTGCACAACACCTTTAAAAGTGTACTCTGGGAACCAAAAATTAAGATATTGGACATTAAACAAACCAACAGACTCAGTATTGAGTTGGGCTCCATAAGTCACTACAAAACAAGTAAGAGTCATCTGGTTTGCTTTTATTTTTTTTATTTTTTTTTAAAACCCCCAAAACAAACACCTGCTGCATTTCCCCTCATTATTTTTAGATTTTGTAATTCTAACTACCTTCCGGAGGCCCTTTCCCCCTCCCGTGATCTGGTTTGCTTGCCTGCTGCCCCTTGCCGAGGGGGGTGGATGTGGGAGTTTGGAGCCCCGCGACCCAGAGGGACCTAGTTTGCATCGCTGGGGGCTGACTGACTGATGAGCCGGAGCACCTGGAACCGGGGAAGAGCTACACTGCTGGGACAGTATAACTTTTAGTGCGCTCTCCAGCGGAGACGAGTCCCTTTCCCCCTCCCCATGATCTGGTTTGCTTGCCTGCTGTCCCTTGCCGAGGGGGGTGGATGTGGGAGTTCGGAGCCCCGGAACCCGGAGGGACCTAGTTTGCATTGCCAGGGGCTGATTGACTTCTGAGCCGGAGCACCTGGGACCAGGGAGGAGCTACGCTACTGGGACAGTATAACTTTCAGCGCGCTCTCTGACGGTGCTGGAGGCATGCGCTGGAGCAGCGTGCCTAAGGGCTGCGTGCGCCCTTGTGTGCGCGGCCTTAGGTGCTGGACGGGCACGGGGCCTTGCTCCTCTTGGGTTAGTTTGGGCAGTGATTTCGGGTTGTGTTCTGGGTTGGGATTGTTATTTATTGTCTGTTTTTGTTCGTTACCATCTGTCCCAATGCCCAAAAAGAGCAAGAACAAGAGGAAGTTGGGGGTCACTACTAGGGCTCGGGCTGGACAATTACATCTCGAGGACTGTTTTCCCACGCTTCCAGTATCAGTATCATCTGACTCTAAATGGGGTGGTCCTTCCCAGGTTCCCCCGCACCTTCCCCTTGTGAGTCCCGATGTAGGGCAGGACCTCCTTGCTCCTTGTGTTACTTCTCTGTCCCCTCCTTCTGCATGTGTTTCTCCAAACACCAAGGTAGGCACCCCTGGTTTTGGGCACGAGTTTCTGAATTCCATCTCACAGGCCCCTCTTGAATCCCTGTTGTCTTGTGCCTAGGCTTTTAGGAAGCAAGGTGAAAGATGGCATGCTCTGGCCGCCAGATCCTGGGAGTCATCTCAGTTTCCCTCAGGTTCTCAGTTTTCCTCTGCTGGAGATAAGAGATGCTTTCTCCAGTCCCATATTAAGGAAACCGAATTGCAACCTTTAGCTGACAGCTGAGAAAGGGGTGCCCCACCCCCCTTATCTAATTCCTTGACCCGTGAGGGTGGGGATTTGGATTGGTTGGCTGTTGCCACTGAGTCGATGCCTTCTTGTCGAGGTCAGGATTGTTTGGTGTGAGGGCTGTCAAGAGTCTCTATCTAGAGTAAATACATTGAGGGGGGGACTTTCCAAAGTCCCCCCCTAGCCTCCCCACCAATTTGTGCTCGGCTGTTCCTGAGGTCCAAAAGGCATCTGTCCCCCTTTCTTTTCAACTACCAGGAGACCTGTTGCCAACACTCATGGCATGAATTGAGGGATTAGATACTCAACTCCAGGCCATCCAGCAGCAGCTGTCTAGGTTTTTGGAGTGGATGTCTGATTCTGGAGGGAACAGGTTTGGATCCAGTTCTCAGAAACTGGGCCAGGCTTGTCAAACATCTAGCCCTGATGGCCCAGTCTATTCTGGTCCCTCAACCCTTAAGGTTCCTGAGGATCACAGGTTTATTCCTATAACCGATGCTCTGGTTTTTATAATTCATCCCCTTCCATCAGGGCTATTCCCCTCGTGAGATTCCAAACTTTGGATTGTCCGCCATATTGCCGATATTTTGGGCTGTAGTTTTTTTCTGTCCTATATTAGCCATTTTTTTCATTTGCCAGCTAGGGGCAGAGTTTTCCGCATTGTTATTTATTTTCGTATACTGGCTACTGTGGGAAGGCTTTTGTCCTATTCCCAGCTTTTTTCCTCCTGGGGGATATATATGGTTAATTTATATGCCAAAATGGGAATTTGCCCATTGTTGCCATTAGTTCCCTTGAATACTATGGGCCCCTCGGAGGGAAATTTCAATCAGACTCAGGCAATTAAGAGGTAGTCTTTTATTTTATGGACGCTCTGACTATCAGCAGTTCTGAGGAATTAGCTCAGACTGAAGCTCTTGTAGCTTCACCTGGCCCCGCCATGCTTTGTAAATTTATTGCTGCTACTGTCCTATCCCCTTCCAAGTTGTCACATTCTTCCTCCACGGTTCTTTCCCTGGATAAACCAGGTAAGCTCTCCCCTTTGGGGATAGACTCCCAGGGTCCTTTGGAGACTCAATCTTCTGGTCTAATTGAAGGTTTGGAGACAGAAGGTCATATGACCCTTTGTGCCCCTTTACGCGTGCCCCAGATGCTTCAATCCAATGCCCTATTGTGTTAAGTCCTCATTTAATCAATTCTGTCCGTTACATTTCCGGGTTTTCCTTCCAGAGGGGCTTCAATTTTCGAAGAACTTATAGCTGCTGCTGATACATGTAGGACTGTTGTACTGGGCCCTATGAATTGATATTAATTGGGTGTGCTTCTCTCATTAGAAGATTATGGATAGAGAGGGCCACTCACCCTTCCACGCCTTCCCTACTCCCCTAAGCGCCTTCGTCCCTTCTCACTTGCTTCCCCCCATGCCTGGAACTCCCTCCCTTTCCACATCCGCCTTGCACCCTCCCTTCATACCTTCAAATCTCTCCTTAAAACTCACCTCTTTCGCTCTGCTCTGTCTGACTCTTTATCCTGCTGAGCCACTATTCCTATACCTACGATCGGTTTACCCTTATCCTTGCAACATGGACCTGCCTGCTGTCATTCTCATCGTAACCAAGCCAAGTACGTGCACTTGAGATCTTGCATCTTCATGAATGTTAGACCCCTTGTCTCTCCCTCTGTTCCCTTCCTAAGTCTCTCCCCCAGCTCCTGTCTCTCAGATTGTAAGCCCTAGGGGCAGGGACCTTGTCTATTTTATTACTTTGTAAAGTGCCAGGTACACTGCTGGCGCTATATAAATGTTTGTTAATAATAATAATAATAACTTAACTGGAAGGATACCCACAAATGTGGGGGTAAGGCAAGGGTGCGTCCTGGCCCCAACATTGTTTAACTTGTTTATAAATGATCTAATACCTGTTATGGCGCAGTCAAGGTTCCACCCTCCTAACTTAACATCAAGAGCAGTGGGTTGTCTGCTATTTGCAGATGACCTGGCCCTGATGTCACAAACCAGGGTTGGATTGAAGAGACAGTTAACAGAGTTTGCTAACTATTGTGTGGTAAATGACCTTAAAATCAATTATGAAAAGTCCAAGGTAATGATATTTGCCAACTCAAGGAGGATATACAATTGGGATATCTTGGGCAATTCGATACAGCAGGTTTTTTTGTTTAAATATTTGGGGCTCTACTTTCAGGCATCAAGGAGTTGGAAGGTTCATGTGCAAAGGACTATAGAAGCCTCTAAGCCAGTAACGAAAACTATTGCACTTTTTAAAATAACTCTGACAGGTTAGTGGTGGAACCGGCGCTGCAGGTATATAATGCTAAGATACAGTCTAAGTTACTTTATGGAGCAGAACTCTGGGCCCCACTGGCTACGGTCAGCGTGTCTTCTATACAATTCCAATTCCTCCAAAGGCTATTGACAATACCCCCAGGTACTCCTGCAGCAGCGGCTCACCTTGAGGTGGGACAATTGAATTGGGATAAGGCTGGATGGATAGCAGCACGTAAACTCTGGTTTAAGATCCATAGTAGCACCCACCAGTGTTTGGTTCCATACTACGTTGGTGAACAGTTTAAGGACCCGTGGGATTTGTCGATCAAAACTTACATTAAGAAGCTGGGCTTCTCCTGGGACTATATACAAACTCAGGTCCTAGGACAAATCAAACATATGGTTCTACAAAGACTGGCAGATGTAGCTTGGCAGGAGAATGTAGCTGTAATAAGACAAACATTACATCTCTGAGAGTATGTGAGCTACCTCCCGCCACATGGAGAAATTGCACCCTACTTGAGGGCTAAAATTACAGCCGGGGGAGATACCTTTTAATGTCTGCCAGGTTAAATGCCCTTCCTGCAAATATCCTCCAAGGTCGATTACAAGGAATGAAGTTCGAGGACAGGCTGTGTCCTTTTGATTTAATGGAGGTGGAAACAGTCCCACATATATTTTTTTTGGGTGCCAAATGTACAACAAGATCAGAACCCAATTTTTGTCACCACTCCTGCAAGAACTGTCTGGAAGGTCGGAGCTTAATTTACTCTGGTATGCATTGAATTCCCCAGACTATATACCAGTCTCTGCCAATTTTTTAATACAGGCATTTGTTATGAGAAATAGATTTCTCCAATGGAAGGCGCTGGAAACAGCAATAGTAGATAATCACGGTACGGTAGAAATATAGACGGAATTCTAAATGTAGGGACTGGAATGCATAAAATACTGCGACTCCAGGGCCAAAAGGTCCTGAGGGGGTATGGGCCTGTTGACTTTTTCCAAATTTATATAGAGGTTTTCCCCCTATTATTTTTCCTAGGATTCGGAATTATTTAGTAGTTCTTATTGTGATGATTTGCAAATAGGGGATTTTAATTGTATTTGTTTCCCCCCCACCCCCTATTTTGTATATGTTTTATTTGCTTGTATATGTTTATATTGTATCTGTTATTGCTATGGCTTAGGCTATGCAAATAAACGTATTACTTACTTAGAAGATTGTTTATAATAATATGTCTGTCCACCATTTGTTCGTACTTATTAGGTCAACACTTCCTATGCTGGTGGTTGTGTTTTCTGGGTATTTGAACCACATTAGGGTAGTCCGATTTAGAGATTTATGCCATTTCAGTTTGTAGATAAATTTATTTTATTAGATTTTATTAACTAGGATGCTAGGTTTTAAATGATAATTATCAGTGTTATTGCCATTATCTTATGGCTCATGGGTTTTTTGGTTTTTTTTATTAACAACCCCTGGGGATTGTGTGTGTTATGTGTCTGTTGTGTATTTATGTGCGTATTGTGTACTTATGTTTTTTAAAGCAATGGATTATGGCTACGCTTGAATAAATTCATTCATTCAACTACCTTCCTTTTCTTTTCTCTTACACCTGCCTTCCTATGTTTACCTTTTTCAGAGATCCACACCTGCTTTCATATGGTTTATATCATTTTATTCTTGGTTTCCCATTTTTAAATGCTTGCTGTGACAATGTGGTGGGGTTTTTTGTTGGTTTTTTGTAACAGCACTCCCAAGTGAGTGCTTGCATTCTTCACAAGTAACTACTGTATTCCTTATTATGTACAGAAATGGTAACAACCTCTCCACCTCAACCTAATGTTGGCAATTATGCAGAGGTCACAGGTTGCATTTACAATTTATTTCCTAGTTTCCCTGCATTGGATTTGAAATGACAGCATCCTTCCTAATATTGTTTATACACATATAAACACACACACAACCCTGTCTTGTAATTATTCATCTTACAGCTGTGATTTATTATTTTTTTTACAAGCCTGAGGAAGAGCCCAGTGTGCCCCAAAAGCTTGCAAACCCTCACCTATAGAAGTTGGGTCCGATAAAATATATTATATTATTAATTATTATTATTATTATTATTAGTAGTAGTAGTAGTAAGCATTTATATAGCACCAGCAATGAACCCAGTGCTTTACAAAGTAATTGAATAGACATGGTCCCTGCCCTAGGGCTTATAATCTGAGAGATGAGGGTGGGGGGAGATGAAGGAAGGGGACAGAGGGAGAGACAAGGAGTGTTACATTCACGAAGATGCGAGGTCCCAGGTGCACGCGCTTGGCTTGGTTACATCAAGAATGATGGCTGGTCCATGTGGTGAGGATATGAGTACACAGACCTCGGGAAACAGATTGTTCTGAATTGAGGGTATCAGCAGGAGTTAGGTGAGGGGAGCGAGGAGTCGGGGAGAGTAAAGCGGAAGAGGTGGGTCTTGAGGAGGGATTTGAAGGTACGAAGGGAGGGAGCAAGGCAGATATGGGCAGAGAGGGCGTTCCAGGCGTGGGGGCCAGCTAGGGAGAAGGGACGAAGGCAGTTAGGGGAGCTGGGGAGGCATGGGAGGGAGAGACGGGGGACAGAAGAGGCGCGGAGTTCACAGAGTGGAGTACAGAGGGAAATTATTGCAGAGAGGTAGAGAGGAGCAAGGTTGTAAAGAGCTTTATAGGTGAAGACTAGGAGCTTGTGCAGGATTCGTTCAGGAAGGGGGAACCAGTGAGGAGAGGAGGGGCTGCACGTGGTCGAAGCAACGGGCAAGGTGGATGACCCTGGCAGCAGTTTTGGACAGAGAAGGGGAGAAAGGGGAGAGCAGGGGAGACCAGTGAGAAGGAGGTTACAGTAATCGAGGCGAGAGATGACCAGGGCATGAACAAGGGTTTTTGCAGAGGAGACAGAGAAAAAAGGGAGAATCTTAGCAATGTTATGGAGGGAGATGCGACAGGATTTGGCAACAGAGTCAATGTAGGGTTTAAAAGAAAGGGATGAGTCAAAGATGAAACCTAAGCTACGGGCTTGGGGGACGGGAAAGATGGTGACCCCGTCGATGAGGATCGACAAGGAAGAGGGAGAGGAAGTATGAGGGGGGAAGATAAGGAGTTCAGTTTTAGGCAAATATACTAAAGTACCTGTACTTGGCATAAATGGGATTTCCATCCTCAAGGTTAGCAATCTTGCATCTTTCATTGGCACTACAGTTCCAATCTTTGGTAATACCTATATAAAAGCCTTAGCCTAACAACTAATGAAATAAAAAGTTTCCAGAATTGGATCATCCTGGTAATCAAGATAAATTTTTGTCTTGTATGTAAATCAAGTAAATTGATTTATGGGAATGCTACATCCTGTCGCATCTCCCTCCATAACATTGCTAAAATTCGCCCTTTTTTCTCTGTCTCCTCTGCAAAAACCCTTGTTCATGGACCTGGTTGGTCCATGTAGTGAGGATATGAGTACACAGACCTCAGGTAACAGATTGTACTGGATGGTAGGTATCAGCAGGAGTTAGGTGAGGGGAGCAAGAAGTCGGGGAGGTCAAAGTGGAAGAGGTGAGTCTTGAGGAGGGATTTAAAGATATGAAGGGAGGGGGCAAGGCGGATGTGGGCAGGGAGGGAGTTCCAGGCGTGGGGGGCAGCTAGGGAGAAGGGTGTTTTTCAACACTTACAAGTACCTTAACCAAAATTTCCCTTGCTACTTGTTTCCTGCCACCCTTTAACGGGAAATACAAAATACGGGAATGCATCAGACAACTAAAAAGGTATAGAACTACAGATTTGATTGTTTTTGACTTTCATTACAAAGTACAGTTCTATACCATTTTATAGTCAACTGATGCATTTCTCATATAGGGTGGAAACAAACATGACCGCCATCATGAATCTACCCAGGTCAGGAAGCCATGGCGTACATGATCCAGACCATGGTAGGCCACCCAACGCACATTCCCATGCCCAGGCCAACAGGGAGCGTGGGGAAATGCACAAAGGTGCAGCCGGTCGGTCCCGTACTGCACCCAGCACCCACCACTATGATGGGCATAAGGACATAAGAATGTAAGTAGTGCCAGACTGGGTCAGATCAATGGTCCATCGAGCCCAACATCCTGTCTTCGACAGTGGCCAAGCTTGCTCACTTGGGAGAAGTACCCAACAGGTCACAATGGGGTGATCCATTCCCTGTTGTTCACTTCTAGCTTCCAACAGTAAGAGGTTATGTCCCCTAAACCTATGTGGCTAAAAGCTATTAATGGACCTACTCTCCAAGCACTTATTCAATACTTTTTAAAATTCAGTTATGCTACTACCCTTGACCACATCCTCTGGCAACAAATTCCACAACTTGTGCATTGAGTGAAAAAATACTCTCTTGTATTTGTTTTAAATCTACCACCATTTAGTTTCATGGAGTGTCCTCTAGCTCTAGTACTATTTGAGAGGGTAAATAACCATTCCCTATTTCCTTGTTCTACACCACTCATGATTTTATAAACTTCCATCACATCCCCTCGCTGTCTCTCCTCCAAGCTCAAGAGCCCTAACCTATCCAGCCCTCTCTTCCTAAGGGAACTGTTCCATACCCCTTATTTTTTGTTGTCCTTCTCTGTACCTTTTCTATTTCTACTATGGAAATAGAACCAAAGATCGACAGCCATGGCGGACCCAATCTGGGCCAGGTCATGGTGGGCCACAGGCAATGTGGTAGCCCTTTGTGGCACACTTGCCCTGATCAGGTGGACTGTTGCCTGGGCTGTGACCTGGAGCTAATCCGGGGATAAGAGCCTGGCCAACCTCCAACACACCCAGGGTCAATCCTGGGCCAACATCTGGCGGCCTCTAAACAGATGTACCTGTGGCTCATGGGCCAAAGTGTGAAAAAGCGGGTCATAGTGGGCCACCGTTACGTCTGTTTTTACCCATAGTGAATATACTGAGTACATGCAAAGAAGAAAAGAACTGGGGGACACATTCCTAGCTTTCATATTAAATAGAAATCTCTACGTTGTATTTGCAACCGTCTGTCTGAAGTATCTTCTTCCCCAAAAGGATGGAGAAGTTTCTACTTAGAAAAATTATGAAGTAATCAATTCAGGGTAAACTAAAAAATTTCAAGGTGTAGATTCATAACAGATTGGACTATTAAAGTGTATCCAACTTTCTTGTTACAAAAGCTATTCCATTCAATACTTGCAAGGCAAACACATTTTTCTCCAGTTCTCGGCACTTCTACAAAAAAGATAACTTCAGTTGTGTGTGGTTGTTTTTTTCTTTTTAAAAAGATATTTGTCAAAAAAAATGTTTTTTAAAAAACAAAACAGACAGTGGGTTTAGATGTTAACAAAATTACTTCAAACGGGGTTTAAAACTATACTGTTAAGCTATCTCACTACTTTCATTTCCAGAAGGAAAAAAACCCATAGCCATTTTACTGCAAATGTCTTAAATAGGGCTTCAATATTGAGATTGTAAGAAATAGTTTAGGACAGTAATGATGGGCTTTACACATGCAAAGCCAGGATTTAACAGCAATTTGGTGTATTCAAGTATTATTAATTAGTAATTATGATTATTATTGATGTAGTGTCACAGATGTGCCTGGTAATAAGCAATTGTGATTATACAGACAGGTCCCTGCCCCAATAGGCTTACAATCTATAATGGACAAAGAAAGGGGAGAGTCGGGGATACATTCATGAAGCTGAGAAGTTGATGGTGCATGTGCTTAGCTTAGCTACAGTACAAGGGAGGAGGGAGATCCTGAAAGATGGGACAGTATAACGAAAAGCATAAAGGAACAATCTATGGGGGTGAGGAGCTAGAGACGGCCTGACAGAAGAGGTTTTTAGGAGGGATTTGAAGGTGTGAGGGAGGGAGCAGAACATATGTTTTCAGGGAAGGAGTTCCTAGTGAATACTGAACATTGAACTGCTCTAATCTAAGTCAAATTTATAATTTCACTACAATTTAAAATAAATCACATTTGCATTCCTTTTTTTATTACCTATAAACCAATAAAAGATATTTTCTTGCAGTTAACAGATAAGCAGAAATAGAAATCCAACAGAATAACTAACGGCTGTAAAGCAACAATTATGTGATGTTCTGACATGCAAAATTAAATATCTAAAGCACTGGACCATAGCAAATCTTGCCAGGTCTGTTGACATGAGCAGTTACTCTAAGAATGTAGCCACACAAGACACCTACTGAACCTTGGGAAGCCCTACCCCACTGCGGGAAGCCTTATTTGTGTGGCTAGTGGCCACCAGATGTCGCCAGTGGCGAGGAGCTGGCTGCTACATGCTGCGTCCTCAGAAAAAAGTCACTGATGTAGCACATAGCAGTCTTACCCCAAAATGGGGTAAGGTTGCCCAAGGCATGGCATTTCATCTGCCCTGCCAGCGTTAGCTTCCCCACCACCACCACCTCCTGCCCAGCAAACAGTAAAGGGGATAGCAGGAAAGAAAAAATTAAGTAACTTTTGGGTTCTCACTACTGGTAAGAACAGAACTGGGGGGAGGCAGTTACTCTGCAAGAATTCCTTAAGATTAACAACACTAAAGCAGCCTTGCTCGTGAGGATATGCTCCCTGAATTTAAGGAACACTGAATGTGCTCAGTATGTTTTTTAAAAATGCTATTAATTTCAAAGGAAAAAAAAAACTTCCCAATCTTCCTATGAACACAAACTAGAGAGAGTGTGTTTGCTGTGTTGGTCCCAAATGTAAGAGTTGGAGACAAAGTAGTTCAAATTATATCTTTTATTGAACCAACTTCTGTTGGTGACAACATGTAAGCTTTCGGGTCACACAGGGCTCTTCCTCAGGCAGGTAACATAGCCAGTCAGAAATATATAAAGTTAGCAAATGTAGGACAAAAATATATGAGGCGGCATGGAATGGCATGGGTGGGAGTGGATGAGACAAGCTAACTGGTGGTGGGGGTGGGTGGATAGGGAGAAGAGAGAGAGAGAGATGCCAGACATTTAGAAACAAAGCTGTAAAAAAAACCCTTACTATACACCCTATATGTTTGCATTAGCCTTGTCCTCTCTCTGTGTCTTTACCACTACCTGCAGTTTCTTTGTCTCCTACACCTATATTTACAGCTGTTTTTAAATGTCTGACATCTCTCTCTCTCTCTAACTTTTCCCAACCTAGTTGGCCGCAGCAAAAGCCCCTGGTGGAGAATGACCTGTGGCATGGAGGCACCTCCATCTCCAGAGCTGCCCCTTCTGCTGTCCACTCCCTGCCAGTAGCCTGCTGCACTTCCACCGTGAAGGGCACTGACCAGTGCTTCTCCCTATAGGAGTGTGGAAGCAGTGGCACAGAACAGACATGCAGCTCAGCTTCTCCTGAGCTCAGAGTCCATTTTGTGCACTGGCTTCTGATCCTGCTGCTGGGTAGCACAAGAAGGGAACAGACTTGGGAGCTTTCTCTGTAGAGGGCTCCAGGTCAGGTCCCTTCTGCTACTGGCTCAGCAGCACCATCTAAAGCGTGGGGGGATGCTGTGAAGTGGGGAAGATTCTCTCGTCAGTTTTGGCAATGCTAAGAGAGTTCTGCATGGTAAAACTGACCAGACAATCTTTCCCACTGCATGTATCCTCTACAATTTCTTATGCTGTCCCCCTAGGGTAGCAACAGAGAGGATGAACCTGGAGCCTTTCTGCTACTGCCCCAGTGGCAGCCTTGGAAGCCACTGCTGCTGGGTAGAGTGTCAGTTCTCCCTGCCCACTATTCTGGAAGTGGCAGCAGCAGCAGCTTTTGCTGCTGCCTGTGTAGAAGGGAGGGATACTGGTCTGAATTCAGGTCCACCCTGCTTTTGGTGGCAGCAAAAACTGTGGAAGGGAGAGGACTCTGTTCATATTGTCCTCTCCTTGCCACAGTTTCTAATCTGCCAGTGTCTCCCCATCCATGTAGCTAATGTCACAAACATGAAAAGAAGTCAGTGGATACATGCAGCTACACTCCCATTGGACTCCACACTGCCTATACCATGGATGACTAGTGCAGAACCACCACATAGCTACCAGCTCTGCACCAGTCAAATTCTGCCAACTAAGAAATATGCGACTACCCGCTCATTTTTGAGTGGGTAGCGTGTCACGTTAGCACCTTTAGAAACTTGACTATTAGAAATTATCCTGGAATGATGGAGACTAGGTACATATTTAATAATAAATATGTACATAAATAATAATAAATATTTAATAATAAATAATTAAATAATAAATAGTTCAAATTAATGCAGTTTCCTAATTGGAAGTAGTGCTAAAAACTTTGTTTTATTCTTGTAGAATCAAGGGATTGAAAAGATTTGGAGTAAAGTAGGTTTACAGGTATGTAGATTGCTAGTTAAATGAGACTTTGTGCTCACCCAGTTTGTAAGTGCCTAGGGTGGTTGGAGAAAAGATTGTTCTGAAATAAAACATACAGTTTGCAATTCAGAAGCCCAATAGCTGTAAATCAGGCAGAGGTAGACTATTTCTGAAGGAAGTGAATCTGATTTTTTCTTTGTAGACAGCTTATTTTCCTATTTGAACATGCATAATAGTTTATTTTGAAAAATTGATTTCCTAAATGAAAATAATTTTGTTTTCAGGCTTCTATTCAGGGGAAAACCCTGTCTCTGATGCCATGGGATTCTATGCTTAGTAATACCAATAAAGACTTCTCCTTGGTGAAGCCTTTGCACTGAGATGACGTGGATGTTTTCATTTCAGAATGGCTATTGCCCTGAGGGTGGAACCCATTCATTTGCACCCTTCTCCTCCCTCCTTTTCTCACCCCTCATTCTAGGATGTTCATCATCCTGCTTTGACAAAGATACCAATTTTTCAAAGTAGTGGTCCATAATTATGCTCATGGATAGGAAGTTAATTAGCAGAATTTAAAAAACAGAACAAAAACCAAACACACACTGAATTAATCTCATGAAAGAAGATTATATACAGGAATGATTTTTTTCTCCCATCTGACATACATAAATTATAGGACAGTTTGGTGCAAGGATATTTTGGCTTTTAACTCTTCTTTGCAAAAACTAGTTATCTGGTGGCTGTATGGCAGTAGTCAGCTTCAAACTAATTGGTTAAAAATGCTGTTTGTGTTTGATTTTGTTCTTACAAGGAGGCGCCTGCCCAGAAACAGTAAGCAGAGGATCCAGGGAAGCTGGGGTGAGGAGGTGCCAGGGCATTTACACCTGTCCCAGGGTTATCTGTAACCAGGCATCACCTCCTTGCCTCTCTGCACACCCTGCCCTGCTCCCTCAGGCACATTCCCGTCACCTTCCGCAAGCCTCCAAAGTAACCATGCCTGCAACTGATGCCTCTCCATTTCCCCTGTAGCCGTGGCCATGTGTTTGCTCTTCCCGTCCATCTGCCAGATCCCACTAGCCTGCATCTACCCAGAACAAAACCCACATACCCCAGTTTGAGGACCAGGGAGCTACTTCACAAAGAAGGGGAAGGCAATTCCTGAAGATACTTTTTAAGGGACATACATGCACATTTTAAGGACTATTAAGACTCCAAAAACTAAGAGTTTCCTTTTAAAATTACTCTTATATTGTTTTATTTTGATTTATTAATACCAATTAGATGCTCATGGATCTACTAGACACAGAGGACATTCCCTACCTCATACTCTGTTGCTATAACATAACATACAAAACTCCCCCCCCCCCCCCGAAGAAAATAGAATTCTTCAGCTGCATTTGACTTGCAGAGCTTTAATGAATAATACTCCACAATTAGGTGTCACAAGGACTTGTGGAAATTGTTAACTTGTTCACTCAGGCATATCACAAGGCAAAGAAGCAATGAAATTCCACACTCATGCTTGGATGACTGGCCGTACAAGATCCTACCCTGCTACCTCCTGAAGGAACTGCCTACATTAGACTGGAGGAACTACCTATATTAAAAAGCAAAATGGCAAAAACAGTTGCTCTCTCTCTATGGAACAGTCGCAAATCACAAGGGTCAGCAACTTAGATTGGATACCTGTTTTTATTTCAGATAAACATGGATTGGCTCTTCTAGTTTAAAAGAATTACCAATAAAGGATTCTCATACTTTTATACCTTTGTTCTTAACTATTTGATACTCTACTTCAATAAGAATACGTCCCTCTTCCACCAAGAACCCAGTTTAATAAAAGGCTTTCAAAACAGTTTTGATGCTTTCAATTGGAAATCTTGAGGATCCTAAATTACATCTTTAGCTCCAAACATCTAACTCATTAGACAAAGTGGCCATTCATTTTGAGCCAGCAAGAGCATATTAAGACAGGATGCTTGGGCTCTTGGCCCCACTAAAAAGAGGTCCAGATGAAGCAGTGAATCTGGTAATAGACCATGGTCTGGGCTGCTTCATTAGGGTAAAGTCACAAGTGACAGCCGGGCTGCCGCGTTTCAGGGTGACCCGTAATGTGGTAACCTGGGCAAACAGGGCATGCGCCAGCTGGAGCACAAACCACACAAGCTCCTGGCCGGGCCAACAGCAGCACAGCCCAGGGGTGGGGAGAATGGGGACTGTGTGGCCGGCCATCCCTGCCCCTGTGCTGCATCTAGCCTGCCACCATGATAGGCAGCCATGATGGCCAATGACAGCCGGCTATGGCAGAGGCAGCCCGAGCTAGCTAACTGGTCCGGAAACAGACATGTAAGCTTTGGGATGGCCCACTTTGCCCGCTGGGCGGGCCCTAGCCCAGTTGTAACTTCAGCTAGTTGCTGAGGTGAGAGCCTGGGCTAGCCACCAGCACGACCTTGGATACCCCAGGTCAGCATCTGGCGGCCATGAACCAAATGCGACAGTGGCTCGTGGGGCAAGATGGGCCTAAGGAAGCTGCTGTTATGTCTGGTTTTACCCTTAGAAACTGTACCTAGAACATAAGCAAAGGGGAAAGCAGCTGTAGTCCATTTAAGGCAGACATTTTTTTAAAGAAGAACAAAAAGTTGATTGATCCATGCTCTAATGATCATCCTCCTCCTGCCAACCCATGATATGATTGTCATTGGCCAGATTCATTTACACAGTATGATTCTTGGAATTGCCAGTTCACAATTAATAGTCTTGGATAACAACATCATGTAAAATTGAGCACATATTGCCCAATAGGCTATTTTATTAATATCATGGCAATTAATATATTATACAATGTTCTAGGTATCCAATATTTTCTAAAAATATACAACTAAACTCTGATACACAGAAGTACCTGTGACGCAGTAAATCGCACAGGCAATTAAAAGGTTACATATCCACTGAGAGCAATTGTTTTCACAGATATTCCAACTAAAATGAATGTTCACTTTTAGCAGCAGCAAGCACATATAAAACAGAATAAGTTTCTTTTATTCCTATCGAATCAAAACATTATTTGGCAGATGAGTTCAAATATTAGGAGACTGTTAAAGTCATCTCCTTAGGATCTTATAAGTTAAAAACAGGTAAGACCTTTAAGAAATGAGGCTATTCTGTCCCTAATTCCTTATGGCAGAGATTCACAACCTGTAGAGGGCCAAACCTCAACAAAACAATATTACTTGAAGGGTTAGTTTGTTTTGAAGATGACTCCAAACATATCAAGAGCAATAAACTCACCTTTTTTGCTTGCTTGGTTTTTCCCTGCCCCTTCCCCCACCATAGTCAACTCAATCCAAAAGGTAATTTATTGGAATGACATACAATTGAGATACTGCCGATATATCTGCCAAAGGTAGATGGTAAGGATGGGGGGCAAGTGTCATCCACCTGGGAGGGGTCTGGATCATCACTAACTGGGAACCAGAAATTCCATTCCAGTTGGTTGCAGCTGTCTGTCCCCTAATGTAGTGGCAGCTTGCTGCACAGAGAGATGGCTGAGTAGCATCACATTTTCTCCCAGGACTAGAAGCAGTTTCTCCTCAATCACTTTTAGAAGTGAAGCCTGGTACAATCCCTGTGAGTCTGAAAAATTATCTGTGTCATGGTTCTGTCTGATCTTGTCTCTGCTCCCTTCCCTAAGCTCCGTTTTCCAGTGCTTGGGGTTAGAAACTGGACTCAGGTGCCAGCAGGGGGGGCTGGTGGCTTTTTAGTTTGGAGGGGCAGTAAGGCTGTCCGGCCCGCTGGTGGCTTTGCTGCCCGCGGGCCGGCGAGCCAGTGGGCGGAGCCAGGGCAACGGCAGGCGGAGCCAGGGCAACGGCGGGCGGAGCCAGGGCAACGGCGGGCGGAGCCAGGGCACAACCCAGCAGCAAGGAGTTCCCAGGGTGAACATCAGAAGTTGGAAGAAAACACAGTAGTCTAAAATGCACTTCAAGCTTAAAATGAATAACGTATAAACCCCAAGCACAGGGAAACAGTGGTGAAACAGTGGCACAACCCAGCAGCACATCAAGCTT
>QEPC01009342.1:1466340-1491359 GCA_003113815.1 Sphenodon punctatus
GAACCCAGATTGAAAAGGGTCTAGGAAGCCGATACTATCCAGATGCACCTGGAGCTGGAGCGCCACTGCCCGCTCAATAACCTTCCCTAAAAAGGGAAGGTTAGAGACAGGGCGGTAGCTGGCAAGTGCATCCACGTCTAAAGATAGTTTCTTCAACAGGGGGCGCACCACAGCCTCTTTAAGGCAGGGCGGCAACCTCCCCTGTCGAAAAGACGCGTTCACTACCCTCACCAGCACCGTCCCCAACGTCTCCCTGGAAGCTTTTACCAACCAGGACGGGCACGGATCAAGTTCACAACACGTGGCCCTCACAGACCCCAGGACATCCACCGCATCGGCCGGCATCACTTCCCGAAACTCTCCCCACGAAGCTGGACCAGACGTGGCCTCCAACCCCCCCGCGCTCTTCCCCCACTGTCATCAATCAGATCTATTACAACAGATCTTTAAAGAGAATCCTATACTAAGGAAATTTTGTTTGCACAGTACATTCATAGTGGAACATATTGCCAAATTATGGCTCTAGAGTAACAAAAGCTGAGTTTCCACAGATAAAACTTAGAGTTAGAACTTCCTCCCTGAACACATCTGATCTGCTCCCTCTCTCCTAATCTTCAAAGCCCTTCTGAAAACCTACCTCTCTTATGTCAGACTTCTTCTAACTTCTCATCCCCACATTTGTCACTGATGCTTCCTCTTTAATCCTTTCATTTAAGATCTCCTTCTAAAGGTAAGCGCATGCACTTGTGAATTTTCAATTCCATAAATCTATCCGTCTTCCTTAATAATGTATCTTCCTATCAATTCCATAAATGTATCCCCATTTTCCTTGTCTCCCCCTAGATTGCAAACTCCTTAGGGTAGAGACCTGCCTCTAATAGGAATCTGCATACCAGCCAATGAGTACAAGGGAAAATGAGTACAAGGGTAAAAGTGCAGAGAAGAGAGAGGAAATGTGGTAGTGTGTCGGTATTACCTCTTGGGATTTTAAATTGACAACAAAGTGTTAAATGACATCTCGGTAAGTAAATCGAGAAACAAAGTATTAATTGAGACACTGTAAAATACTGAGAAGGTTCTTGATTGGCCTGAGATTATATTGAGAACCGAGATTTCAATGGGAATTCCCATTTTTGTGTAATCTCATTTCAGCCTACTAATGTGATGATGCTTTTGTAACTTACACGGGTATATCTCCACTGGAAATTCTACTGGGAATTACATTTTTATGTTTTAAATTTAAGTCACTATAAATCCAGACTGCATTTAAGGTATGCCCCTTGTATCCTACAACTATCTTATCGATGCATGGAATTTTTTTGAATACAGGGTTATTAGTACTTTTCAAAACAGTCCTCAATTTTTAGTGAAAACAACTGGTTTTGGATTCTGGTTTTGAACTCACTATACAAATAATAAAAGCGTATCAGCATCACAGTACATTTAATTTACAAAGTATACAGTTAAGCAAAATGTATGTACCTCAGCTTGCTGATGGAGCCAACTTTTATTAGTGATGATCACAAAAAACTGGAAAACAATTAAATCCCTATGATAAAATATTAATTTGGGGTTATTTACATTATAAACGTATTAGCAGGATGTTCTTGTTTTTACAACTAAACTCTTTTAGCATATAAATTAACATTTTATATTTTTGAAATTTTTTACATCATTAGGTTTACAAAACTCCAAACTTGTGAAGTTTGCATAATTTTGCAAATAATTAGCACACAATGCATCACGTTCAATATACACAGCTTTAAAACTTGTCCTTAAATAAATCAGGCCACCTCACTATCCCCAGCAAGAAAAATATTTGAAGAATATACTTTTTAACGTTTCTGGCTGATTTTCATCCCACTCTGATGATCTGCTCACTTTTTACCATTGTCCACACTCCCAAGTTGTCTTATGTTTTGTAATGAGGCATTAACACGTGTGTACCTTTTGAATGAAGATGAGGAAATTTGACATTGCAAGTACAAAATGAACTACCCATTCAGCTTATTACATTCATAATGTTAAAATTACAACTTCATGAAGTAGATCTGAGCACCAGTGTGAAACTACATCTATTTTTTTTCAGAACTGAGGCCTTGGTTTGTTTAGGAGCTCATTCTGAAAGACTGAGTCAAATGCCTTTAAGAAGTCTAAACAAATGTCAAATGATACTCCACACACTTCTGTTGTTGTTGTTATCCTTATTAAGTTCAAAGATTCCAATAGATTAAAGAGGCATGATTTTCCTTTGGTAGAAAGTGAAACCATGCTAGAGACTTTGGGTGCAGCCACATGAGATACCCTCGGGAGGCTACTCCTCCTTGGGCAGCCTTAACCCAGATGGGCAAGTGGAATACATGATGAAGTGCATTGTGTGACCAGCTGTTGCCAGATGTCCCACATGCCAGTACACAGCAACCAGCCACTCGCAGCATGGCGAGCAGCTGGTTGCTATGTACTGCGTCCTTGGGAAATGTCCGAGGACATGTTGCATAGCAGCCTTACCCTATATGTGGTAAGGCTGCCCATGTGCGAGGGCCCTTTCTGACCCATTGTGCATCAAGTTCCACAGCAGGGCTTTCAGCAGTGGGTGCTGTCACTTGTCACTGACCGCTTCAACATCATGGCTGGGGATTGGAATTTGGTTGGGCCGGTGGGACTGAAGTGGGGCTGGGTGCCCACTTGTGTAGCCGGCACCTCAGACCACCCTGGCTGTGGTGGGATCTCCAGTAGTGGCCTGTATGCCCCGCAGGGGGGCCACTCATCTGTCCAGCCCCCTGTACTGGCCCTGCATTTTGGTGGCTGCACTTGCCCGCCACAGGGTTGCATGAGGATCGGGCCCCCGCAGCTCACATGGTTCCACCCTTATGGTTTTGCTCAATTTGCTAGGCATAGATGTAAGACTTACTAGTCTGTAGTTCTCTAGATGACCACTAAAAGCTTTTTTATAAAAAATATAGGCAACATTTACTATTCTCGACTTCTAGTAGTAGTTCTTAATAAAATAGCATACTTTTCCAGCAGTTAAGCTACTTCATAAATACTGAAAAGATACATTGTTGAACCAGTTTCAGGTATTTAAATATTATTGATGTTGTTAATGAAATCTGATCAGCCAGGTGTTGCCTCAATTAAATTTTAAAATTCAACAGCTAAGACGTTGAAAAAACAAAACAAAAAAAACAGAGAAAACCTGTCACATCTTGAAACAGTGATCTGAAATGATTCTCGGTTGCTGCCCCAGTTTTGTGGAACTCCCTTCTCCAGGAGGTTTGCTTGAGCCCAAGCCTACGCATTTTCTGGATCTAGTGTAGAAAAAATTATTTGAAAGAGCATTTGGCCGGCGGGGATACGGGCTGGTTGGAGTTTTGGATAGGGATGTGGGAGAGGGTGGGTGTTTTGAGATGAGAGTGAGTTTTTATTGTATGGATTTTATTCTTTTATATACTGTAAGCTGCCCTGAGCCTCTGTGAGAAGGGAGGTATATACATAATTTGAATAAATAAAGAATTCAAGAAAAAAAGACGTGACAGGCTATGCTTCTTTTCATATACTGCCACCTCTGCTGTCCACACTTGTATTTGCTGATTTTACAAGTTTCCGAATTTACTACTGTGTGTCATGTGGTGCAATCAAGGCATGTGATCACCATAAATAGAATTTATGCAGCAAGACATATATATTAAAAATTCTCAAGTGCTTTTAAAATTAACTTTAACAAGTCTGCTTTTTAGCAATGCCCTATAGTTTTATACATTACATGATACATCACATGCATGTATGCTGTAGGGTAGGTGGTCACTGTCAGGACAACAGGCCCCTCCCTCCCTAAACCAGGTTACAGTCTAAAAACCAAATAAGGCTGGGCAAGAGTCATACCCACTATCACCTTGCAGAAGCCAGAAGGCTCTTGTGGCAGATGGAAGAGTTGGTGGAGGAGGGGCTAAGGAAATGTTCCTCCCACCTATCAGCAAGAGTGAGCAGCCATCACATTTAGCAGACACAGGCTAGCCGGAAGCTATACACATTGGGGTCCCACATACGCAACGAGAGCAGCCAAGATGACCTTCTGGCACTCTACTCTTTTATCAGCAGCCAAAGGAGGTGGAAAAGGACAGTGCTTTGTATCTCACCTATGCATGAGCAATGAAGTGTCATATTTAGCCCTACGAACATAAGATGTGCCATACTGGGTAAGACTAATGGTCCATCCAGCACCTATCTCCAATAGTGGCCAATCTCAGTCGCTTGGAAGAAGTATTATTATTATTATTAGACATTTATATAGCGCCAGCCATGTGCCTGGTGCTGTACAGAACATAGAATTAGACGCGGTCCCTGCCTGTGGCTTACAATCTAAAAGACAAGGAGGGGGAGAAGTACCCAACAGTCACAATGGAGCAATCAATTTCCTGTTATTTACTCCCAGCTCCCGACAGTAAGAGGTTACACTTCCCAAACCTACCTCTGGCTAATAACTGCTAATGTACCTATCCTCGAGAAACGTGTCCAATCCTGTTTTAAACCCAGTTATACTACTGGCCTTGACCATGTCTTCCGGCAACAAATTCTACAACTTAATTGTGCATTAAATGAAAAAATATTTTCTTTTATTTGGTCATGGTACCTTCGCATTCACAATACCAATAGTATACAAATTCATATTTAATCAAACAAGTTACATCCTATAACTATCTGGGGGTAACTTTTTCTAAATCTGCTTCTTGGCATCTCCATCTTAAGTCTGCTATAGCATAAGCTAAAATTACCTGCAAAAGGATGATTAGCTTTTATTACTCAAAGGGGGATAAACTGTTGGGACCTGTCCTTAAAATCTTTAGAGCCAAGGTTCCTCCTCAGCTCCTATATGGAGTTTCAGTATGGAGCTCTGCTTTGCTAAGGGTAGAAACTGGTTCCAGTTCTGTTGCTTCCCAGGCCAAATGTGCCATCTTGAAATACTGGCTAAGATTAAATTTATTGAATCCTGGGTTCTTTACTCAGGCTGCAGTTTTTTTCTTTGACAATTGGCCCATGAGAAAAGGGTGTTGAACATCTTTTGCTAGTTTCATGGAGTGTCCCCAAGTTCTATGTACTTGTTCCATGTCACTCATGATTTTATAAACTTCTATCATATCCCCTCTCAGACATCTCTTCTCCAAGCTGAAGAGCCCCAACATGTCTAGCCTCTCTTCATAGGGGAGCAGTTCCATACCCTGTTATCATTTTTGTTGTCCTCCTCTGTACCTTCTCCATTCCAGAGCTCCTGGCAGGGCTGTGGGTATGACTGGGGATGCAGCCAGCCGTGAACCTGTCTGCTGGCATGGGTGGGCACCCCGGTTCATACAGGCAGGGGGGGGGGGGGGGGTACATGGGTGCCTGTCTCCATGCAGTTTTTTGACTTTCCCTGCACAACGCACTCCAGATTTTTTGGAAGTGGCCATAGCCAGTTCAGTTGTGCCACCATAATTACTTCATCCTGCCCCCACCCCATAACCAGTTAATTTGTGCCCCCGACCCCCATACAGTCAATTCATGCTGTTTATGGGTGGGGGGACCCATAAACTGTTTATTTGCGTCCCTGGGGCAGCACGAATTCATTTTGAATTGATTATAAGGAAATGCACGCAAATGAACAGGTCATGGGGTGGCAGTTTAAAGACAATATTCATGTTAGAAATAACTTAATTAATAAGAGTTAGTGAAATAGCAGCCATAATAATCTCAGAACCATATTTGCAGATTTTCCAAGATAGAATAGATATTACATCCTAAATTCCATGGAATTTTCTTCTATTCCTAGAAAGGGTTGGAAGGAACTGTCATTCTGAGGGGGAAAGTGCTTTTTATACTAGAGGAGCTCGAGACCATCACGTGGTCTATTATTTGAAGATGGTGAGCATGCACAACCCAGTTGTGAGAATGTTGGGAGCCATCTCAAAGAACCTTCTTTACAGGGCAACAACCTTCTGATCACTCTATGGGGAGGAGTTGTTTGTAAACGAACAGCTTTATCTCTGAGTCCAATGGGAGCCTGCAGCACTACTAGCAGTCAGACCCCGCCCCATGACTCCCCTTCATTGTTTGTAATCACAAAACACATGTGTTGCTGGAGGAAGGCTAGAATGGTTGCCAAATGGAAGTTTTTGCTCTACTGACCCCCACTGAACAGCATAGGAGCTGTTCAATGAGAGTTTGCTACCACCTTAACTATAGGGCCCTCTAATTTCCACTGTTATACAATGAGAAGAATAAAGCTCCATATGTACGTGGGAAATGCAATTCTCTGAAGACTGGTTACATTAGCCATATTTCCCAATGCGCACTCAGATTACGGGTGCATTGATTTTGCTACACTCTGGTGAAGTTGCCTCTGATTAGACTGGGCACAGAACTGAAAGCACAGTGGGTGTTTTTAGACAAGCACCTTCCCTCCCATTTACCCACCAATCATGCAGGTTACTGGGCCACATTGGTGTCCTCTGAAGCCCTGCAACCTGCACCATTGGTAGGTGATGAGTGGAGATGTGCTTGTCTAAAAACACCAGTTTGTTGTTTCGGTTGCCCTTTTTCCTGTTGAAAACGCTCTCTGTTGTAATTTTTATATGAATTTCTCAATTCCCAATTAGTTCAATTAAGATTTTAGTTATTAAATATGGAGATTCTGCAACAACAGACAATTATAATGACACTCAAGATGCAATATTTCAGGGGCGATGTTACAGGAGCTGAGTTCCATCACAGAGGGCTTTTGAAAAATATTTTACTTTTCAGTAACTACATTGCACAGCTTTCGGCAACATGCTTCAGGTACTTGTCAGAAAAATAAGACTTTTTTATGGCAACTGCTAACTGCAATGACACTATAATACATCACAGAAGAGGTTATATACAATTGTAACACCTGCAGAGTCAGTTTTAAGCTCAATTGAAATAAAAGCATTGTATACATACTACCCTTAAAATGTCAAAGACAAAAATAAAGAAAAGTCCTAAATACTGGAAATGCAGAACTTTCCCTAAAACAACTCTAGCAAAATCATTTTCAGATCAATATTTTTACTACCTTGGTTTGTGAATGCACTATTTTCTTATGCCAACGAATAAGCCTAAAGTCAACGTCATTTCACTTAATAACTATAAAAGCTCCACTACTAGCATTTTCTGAATCTTGTTACACTTTTTCATTTTGCTTTTTTAAAGGAATTCAAATCCACACTACAATTCAATGTTTGCTGAAAAAATGCAAGCCACTGTAAAGCGGCTAGGCTGTAAAGCAAACACCTGATGTATACCTATCACCACAAGTACTTCTGACTAGAAAGTCAAAAAGTGATAGGAAATAAGAAATGCATGAAGAGTACTGCTCCAAGGGGTGGCATTATCCACGCTACATCATACATGTAGAGACCACATATTCTAGTCACAAGTTACATAGATGAAAAAGGATGGGAGCTTTTTTGGTTGTGAAGAATACACGTTTTCCGGGTGTCGCTGGGGCTCTTTTGGTAGCAGGCAGCCAAAGGTTTCCACAACAGCTGAACAATGGTATCAGTGTTTCAACAGACAGCTATTTCCAGCGCATATGATCGAATCTGATCCTCTTCTAAAGGCAAATCGCATCTCACGCCAGCCTCTCGCTCACCTCTGCCCTCTACAGACCCCATTACATAAATTAAGAAATGACCTAGTCGAAGTATCCACCCTCCCCCGTCCCTCCAGACACCCCTCCGCTCAGGTCAGAATAACAACATGCCAACGTGATACCACCCACCCTCCTCTCCTCAATGCAAGCATGGGAGTCACCCCAGCAACAAAAAGGAGCCCACCTGCCCCGGAGTGAGAATGCTCTCTCCCCGCCTCGTTGTGCAGGGCCGGGCGCTGGGGAGCCAGAGCTGGGAACCGCAGCGGAGTCAGACCCCCCCAGCGTGCGTGTACAGACACGGCTCCCGCGAGGGAGGAGCGCGCGCGCACGCACACACCTCTCCCTGCCCCAGACCCGGGGGATAGACAATCAGCACCCACCGCATAGAGAGGTGGACGGGGCGCACTGTCATCACCCACACGCCGTGCCCACAGGAGACGAGGAAGGGGGGGAGCGTACCTGAGAAGGGAGGTCTGTCTCCCCGCTGTGGGGGAGAGATGAGGTGCGTGGATCAGAGAAGGGGGGGTGTCTCACTCACTCTTCCAGGGGCGGGGGAATGGGGCGGTTGGGAGAAGGGGGGGTGCAGGCTTGCGATGCACTTACTCTCCGAGTCCCCGCGAGCCGCTGCTCCCCTCACACCTTCATGTCTCCTTTTGCCTCTGCCGCCGCACAGCCCCTCCCTCGCGGTGCCTCTGGGGCGCTCGCGCTGCCCGATTCGGTTTGGATCTGAAGTTCGAACGGTTCCTTCCACTTCCCTCTCCCAGCTTGGGGGGGAGATGCCGGGTTACGAGGAGGGGAGACCCAAGTCCGGTGCGTGGGGGGGAGACCAGTTCAGTGCTACCCGAAAGCTTCACAATAGACACACAGCGGCGTGTGTGCGGGAGAGGAGGGGCTTCTCCACAGACCCAGACACCCTTTCCAGGAGCAGGGGGGTGTTGTTTACCCACCACCCCAAACCACGATCCCCTTCCTCACCCCCGCCTCTTGGAGGGTACCCTTCCTCTATTACACACAATATTGAGGAATCGGAGAACTGATTCCCCCAACTTCCTCTCTCCTGATGGCAGTGGTACAGTCCAGTCTGCTCCCTCGGGCGGGGGGGGGGGAGGGAGGAACGAACCAAAAGTATTGTGACGTTTACTGAAGCCGGTTCCTGGCACCCAATCAGAATAGACAAAAGGGTTAGAAGGGGAGGGGGCGGGGTTGATGGTGTCTCCAAACCGAGGAGGAGGTGCTGTCTCGCTGAGGAACGTTCCTTGTTATTAGTCCGCTTTGGGCAGAGTATGTTTAATGCACAGGTATTTAAGGTTTTTAATCCCTGCTTCAGCACTATTATAGCGAGGCAAATCTCTTTGTTTTCTTTTCTTGATTGTGAAATGGAGTAAATAAAAGTTACCTGGCAGGGGGAAAGGAGATGTGAAGCTGAACTACTCGGTCTCAAACCACCATGAAAAAAATCTTTGTTTTCAAGACGCGATAGCAGCGCAAAGGTGTGTAATGTATATTGTTAACGGGAGGCAATATAATTGCAATCTTCAGCTAACGCAAAGCATTGGCAATTTCTTGGGGAAAGCCTCTTTTTTTTTTAAAAAAAAAAGGAAACATGGCAACCTCTAATTTTAATAGTGGTTTAAGCAAAAATTTCAGATACGGGCCCGTGTAGAGACTTAAAATTCTTTGAGAAAATTACTTAAAGCAATAGGAGCCAGGCCGCTGACTTCAGTGGAGGGAGGATTAAATTCTCAGCGTTCGTTTTGGGGCTCTGTATTTGCACCCACGCACAACACGCTAACGCCTTCCATGGAAGATTCGCAAATCAAACCCCCTAGTGGATTTAATTGTAGGGAAGCAATCACGGCTTCAGTTAAATCATTGGCTAATCTTCAATTCGCTCAGCGGGTGAGAATTGCAGCCTACAATGCGGTCCTGACTCCTGTGTTAAAGAAGTTCATTTTACTCCATGGTAATTGCTTGCACCTGTCTCCTGGTTTCCGCTGATGTGAAGTTCTGAGTGACATGTTCTGGTGGTTGGAGAAGGAAGAACCGGTTGCTGATGCGTCAGTCGGGTCATACATTGGTGAAAGCCGCGCTCATCCCTTCCTGTATGTGCGTTTCTGAAACACCAAAACTAACCTGGCCTGTAAAGACTATGGCGTGTTGCATGCTGGGATTTGTAGTCCGTTGTGGAAATCCTGTAGTCCGTTGTGGAAATCCTACTAGCGTGAGGAGAATTTTGCATTTCACAATATTTCTTAAGGGGCGCTACAAAATAATAATTTTTATTTTTAAAATGTGCTGCATTAATTTGTTTTCTTCCATATGGACGACTGAATAAATAAATTTAGGAAGTGTTGTGTTATGTATCTGCCAGGACGCGGGTGTTCCGGGTGTCCCAGTAGTAGTTCTCCCCTCGCTAAGATGTCGGCCGCTATTGCTGCGCTCGCTTCTTACGGCGACTCGGGCTCGGGCTCCGACTCGGACACTGAGAGCATTCCTCGCCGTGAGGCGGTGGTGGCTAGTGGGGACACTGTCCTGCACCTCGCCTCGCCGTCTCTTGTCCAGCAGGCTCTGGTCGCGGTGGACTCGGCCCCGGAGGTGGCTGTGAAGGTAAGTGGCGCTCCAAGCCGGGAGCGGCTGCCCTGGTTCTTTTCCCCGCCACTAGCTTTGCTCCAGACCTGAGGGACACCGGATCCCCGAGTATCGTCGCTCCCGGAGTTGTGCCAGGCGCGGCTCAGCTACCAGCCCTCCCTCTGAGCCGTGATGCAAAATAGGATCCGACCCACGCTGCGCGGGAAGGGATCCCGAGGGGAAGGCTGTTGACTGCCCCGGACTCGCACAAGTCAGCCCCAGCTTCTGGGAATAGACATAGGACTGGCTCGCCGGGGACAGAACTGAACGAGGATGCAGATTTCTCTCCCCCAAACCCCCCCCCCCAAAAAAAACAACAACAGCTGGGTTCTAAGCTGACACCTCGCTCCTTCTTGTGCTTTTAGGGCTGTTGTTCTCTCTTTCTCGGTCTACTAGACTAACCCCTGGGCCAGAGATGCACAAGCTGCTGCTTACTCAGTACCGTACCCATTGGGG
Organism: Sphenodon punctatus; assembly: GCA_003113815.1. NCBI lineage: Eukaryota > Metazoa > Chordata > Lepidosauria > Sphenodontia > Sphenodontidae > Sphenodon > Sphenodon punctatus. The sequence continues at coordinate 1,477,070 of QEPC01009342.1, forward strand.
GTGCTCCAGAACAAGTAGTTTGTGGATCGTGACCATGATCCATTAGTGGCTATTAGCCAAGTTGGACTTGAACAAGAATGCCTGCCAGATCCAGAATTCCAAAATAAGCAAAACCAATTTGCATACTCCTTTATATTTATATATGTTTTGTCTACCAGAAAGGAAGGTTAGGTTATCTCTCGCTAGTTGTGCCACCAAAATGAAGAGAGATGTTTATATCTGTGTACCTTGTTGATGAAGTTGCATCATTCTTCTCTCAAGTGTATAAAGCTGTTTATTAAGACACAAAAAGGTGCTAAGTACTGATTGCTTGATTAAATCCCGATTGCTGGGTTATATGAACAGACTGGACTTCTGTGAAACAACTTGATTATAAAACATGGACTAAAGTTTAACTGGTCCCTTACTTAACACTGCTAGATCTGGTTCCCGCAGATACTTCACTGTAGTTAAGCCTTAAATAATTTTTACTCCTGAGCCATTCACATGTCAAAAACTCTAAACCAAAAGTTATTCAGAAGTAGGAAAAGAAGTATATACTCCGTTTTGCTTTTCCTTTCAAAGTAACTGTGATGTGAAACCTTTCAGTGTTTGGTGGCTGCATTGTGCCATGCCCATGAGGGGGAAATTGAGGGGAAACAACTTTGGTTTAGAGCTGCAAGAAAGGTACAGAAGTGGAGTAGTTACATTGATTTAATTACATTGTGTGTTAGTTATCTCTGCTTAACACTGTTCATGTTAAACAGTAGGGCCACATTCACACGTACAAAACCAAACTGGTTCATCAAAGTTTAAGCAATTATTCAGGTTTTAGTAACTTGCTCTAATATCATTCACATCACGTCGTAAACCGATTTAGTATCACTACCATCTGTTCCAGTGACCATGTTGTGAAAATGCACAGGATGACACCCATTTGTTCATGCCTTGCATGCAAAGCATCCTGGGATGTATTCCATAGAGTTCCTGGCAGGAGAGAGACTTTGCACTGCTGTCTGGGAATGATTCGTATGCTGTGTTCGCCAACCAAACATGAAAAAGGTTTACATTCCAAGGTACTTTTGGTTTATAAAGCCCTGCTGCTGATTAGGCCCGTACATGCACGTTGTCTCTTCCTTCTGAATCAATATTCAGTAACAATTTACTTGACACATGAACAGTTCTGAGGCATAAGCAATTATGGATTTAATAAATGGGTTTAGCTGTTCGTGTGAACGTGGCCTTGGATGGTTTCCTGGATGCCCTACTTTAAAGTGGACAGCACATGTTTTAGTGAAGGGGAACAAAATAACTGCTAGCTCCCAAAGTTAAATAAGCAAAAGCTGATCTTTTTAAAATTAAAAATCATGCCTTTGGGAGTTATTTGGCTTGTGAAACACTGTGTTTGTTAAAAATATGGAAGTGGAAATATGAAATGTGCATTGATATACTGAATCACTCCTTATCTTTTACTCCCTATCCAGAAATTCAGAGGTGTCAACTGACTACTGTTTGTAGAGCTATTCTCCAACTTCTTTTTTTTAACCCAGTAATGTTGTTCATCTTCATAATATCCTATATGAGCCCCACAGGTTAATTGTATGTTGTGTGAAGAAACAAGTTTTTTGCTTATTTTTAAACCCGCTGCCAGTGAATTTCTTCAGGTGTCCTTCCAGTTGTAATATTTTGAAAGCGGGTAAATAACAGCTCCCTATTTAACTTCTCCGCTAAACTCATGATTTTATAAACCCTCTGTCACATTCTCCCTTGGTCATCTTTTTTTCTAAGCCGATGACTCCGAATCCTAACCCCAAAAGCCACTTCTCCTATGAAAGCATTCCATACCATTGATCATCTTCGTTGCCCTGTGTGTGTATTTTCCAGTTCCAGTACTGGCTCTACAGAAGGTGAAGCCTGGGACAGGAGTGGCAGACCTGGGATGGGCAGGGACCAGAGCTGGTTTCTGCGCAGCTGTTAGCTGCAGCAGTGCAACACCATGCTGCCCTTTTCCCTTGTTGCCCTCTTTCAGAAGAGCTCCCTCCCTGGTCGCAGAAGCACCAGTTGGAGCTATGGGAGGGTAGAGGGGCTGGTGCACTGAGCAATGGCCCTGCTCTCCCCCCAGAGACCTGCTGGGGGAGGAATGTGGCGCTCCTATGGCTCTGGCCACGGCTTTTGTGAAGCGGGAGAGGGGTGCTTCTGGGAAGGGGGGGACAGAGAGTGGTGTACGGTGCTGCACGATTGCCTACCAATTGTGTGGGGAGCCCTGCTCTGGCCTTGTCCTGGAACATTTTGTGGGGCCCCTTTCCCTGTGAGGCTTGGGGCAGTCACCCATGGTAAGACTGGCCCTGTCCAGTTCTTCTTTGTTTTTTGAGATCGGTTTGACCAAGACTGTACATGGTATTGAAGGTATAGGTGCACTATGGAGTTCTGTAGTGGCATTATGATATTTGAAAGGTTTGTTCCTATCCCTTTTCCAGTAATTTCTAACATTGTTTGTCTTTCTGATTGTTTCTACCCTTTGAGCTGTTCAAAGGTAGATAGGGGCCTCATTCCCAGTAATACTATGTGGAAGATAGGTACTCAACTTATTTATACCTCTGATAATTACCCCCCTGAAAAACTCCTTTCAAAGTGTTCTATATAACAGTATAAGTAGTCAATTTAGGAGAGAACTATGCTTTCTTTTTGTACACAGTTTTGCCATGTGTACATGCTACAACACAGTGCATGGTATTATAATCCCTCACTTCTATCTATATCTTGCTGACTTTGATATCATGGAAATAAAAAAAAAAAAGAACCACATAATCATCTACATCACCAGAAAGGGAAAAAGAACACAACCCGTTACATACGGTTTTATGAATGGCATGAATCCCTGAATAATTTTCTCTTACAAAAAGAATATGTACTAAAAAAAAATCTCTGTGAGATACTTAATATCAAGGGTGAATGTGACATTAATGTACAGTCACTTAAAGTGTGACACAAGAAAAAGAGACGCTCATAGCTGAAGTTGTCCTTGGTAGCTAACCTCAATCCATCGCATCATAAAACTGTTCTTATTGAGATAGTAGACTGAAATAAAATCTGAAACTCCTGACCCAAATAACTGCATTGGTTTACTCTTTTAATTAATTAATTGTACAATTTCCAAAGTAATGCCTCTTTCTGCTATTAATATGTGTATTTTAGTAAATATAGTTCTGTTTCTATCACAATTGATATAATATTGATTTGTCAAGTCCCACCCTCTAAAGATTATAGAGTGGTTTCATTGCTACTACACAGTTGTATTCTCATATTAGCACACGTAAGGTAGTTGCAGGGGTAAATGGGGGGGGGAAGAGACCCACTCAGCAGTAGGGGAAAGCCCTACAGCCTCAGGCCCTCCTCCCTGTGCTCACAGTAAGCCCAAGGTGCAGCTGGGGCAGAAGTAGCTGCAAGGAGAGGAGAAGGTTGCCAGGCCTGCTCTCCCCCTTCCCACCACCACCTTAGGGCTTGGGCAATGATGAGTAGGGAGCCAGGCCGCAACCATTTCCTCTAAATACAGGGCACATAATGGTCCTACTCCTGTACTGAGAGGGGACACCACTACAACTCCAAACAGGATGTTCTTTTTTTAAAATGAGCTGGTTGGCAGCCTTAACTACAAGGGATGAATCACTCAATATATGCCCTATTTTTGTACGCTTCCCCCTAAGCATCCAGTGCTGCCCACTGTTGAAGACTGGGTACTAGGCTAGATTGATCATTGGTCTGACCAAGTATAGTAGTTCTTATTGCCCTGATACTTTAATCCAGAGAGATTGTGTGGTTGCTGTGTTAGTCCCAAGTGAAAGAGATGGAGACAAGGTGGTTTGAATGATATCGTTTATTGAACCAAGTGCTGTTGGAGAAAATGTAGTCAGTTTATATTTGCTCAGTTTATGTATTTCTAACTGGCTATGCTACATGCTTGAGGAAGAGTCCTGTGTCGCCTGAAAGCTTGCTCATCTTCACCAACAGCAGTTGGTCCAATAAAAGAAATCATTCAAAACACTTTGTCTCCATCCCTGATATTTTAAATTTGGTCTTAAAACCTGGATGCTTAATAGTGGCCAGTGGGATGAACTGACAAAATGTGGATACAGAATCAAAGTTCAAAGTGTAATACCCACAACCACATGGATCCTGCACTGCTGCAAAACAGGGTCATTTCTGCAGAATTCATCCTGGGGCCATGTTCAAGCAGAAATTACCCCCCGCAGCACAGAATCACCCAGGAGCTGGGAACATGTACTGCTGTGTACTCAATGACTGCATATGCCTTGCCCCCACCACTAGAAGGTTGACAACAGAGTCTTCCAGCCAAGACAGCTTGTAGGCCCCAGCACTCCATCCCTCTCCAGTCCTAGCTCCCAGTAGGGTTGTCACCTCTCCCAGTTTGACCCCGAGACTCCCATTTTGGCCTATGGGAGTCTGTCAAACCATGAGAGGTGGCAATTATAGCCCCCTAGAACGGTGTTGGGTGGTGGAAGGGTCTGGGAGAATGCCCTGAGCGCCAGGAGCTTGCTGGGGCACTGCCCGGCTTGTTGCTTCCCCCCCTGCTATGATTGGACTGGGACCGGTGTTACCCTGTATTTTGACAAGGGAGTGTGGGTGAGCTGCAGCTGCACTGATCTGGATTTTGTGTTAGCTGGACAACCGGGAGTGCCATGCCCTTCTCCTTCCAGTCTGTGGCTTGAAGATCGGAGCGGTGGCCTGCAGCCACGCCATAGATGCGCGCCTAAGGGCAGCATGCACAGGGTTGCACCCTTGTGCATGTGGCCTTAGGTGCAGGTCGTGGCGGGGCTGTTTCCATTGGCCCCTCCTGGTGCCATTAAAGACCAGACTTTCAGTCTGTTCTAGGAGTGGTCTTCTGAGGGCGACTGATAGTCCCAGATATAATCCCCTGTCTGCTATTTGGTGCAGAGGTCAGGTGTTGCCAGTATTATTTTTGATTAGGATACGGCCTCTCACGTATGTCAGCTCTGTATATCCAGGACAATGTCTCTGAGGTTATGGGGCGAAGTGTCGCCAGCACCAGCCCCGAGAAGGGCAAGGCTTCTTATGTTTATTTGCCCTGAATATCCGGTATTGTGTCTCTGATTCTGCAGGGGCCAAGTGTCACCAGCACGAGCCCTGAGAAGGTCCAGGTTAAATAAGTTGTTTTGCATTGTGTATCCAGGACTGTGTTTACGAAGCTTCAGGGACCAAGTGTTGCCAGCGCAAACCCCATGAAGGGCAAGGCACCCTACTTATTATTATCCTGAGTGTTTAAGAGCGTGGCCTTTGTGCCTTTGTTTAATTTTGGCAACTGTTAATACAACTGTTTAATTTTTGAATACTGAAATATGCCCCCCCAAATTAAGAGGGTAAAGGCAGTTGCTTCGCCAGTTTCGCCACCATTGAAACAAAGGAGGATGGATGCCTTCTTAATTACTACTGGTGATGCTTCACAGGATGAAATGCACCCTGCCGTTTTCATTTTTAATTTCTTTGACCCTTTGGGGGTGGGAGGGGGGCACTGTTTGTAATTCAGCTAAGGAAGCTTCCCCCTTTTTAGAGGTTTTGGATACACCTGAGTTGATTAAGACTCCCACAGTTCTAAAAATATGGACAACCTTCAGCAAGGGCCAGCCAATACCAGTGTACATTATTTGGAAGGGCTTATCCCGGTGTCCTTACTAGCAGAACATATCTCCTTGACAGCTCTGACCGTTAAACAATTGTTTAAACAGTTAAATTTACTTTCCATTGGTTTCTTTAGGCATTGACCTGTATAATATAAAAAAGTGGCAGACTTCTCCTTAGTCTGAGAATGAGGGATTGATGAAGTTAGGCTATTGTAATCAAGTTGGACAGGCGAGGACTGTACGTCTGGAGGAACTGTACACAGTAGAACAACGAAATGATCACAGTGATGGTGAGCTCTCCCACCTGAGACTTGTAAATGATGTTATAGCCGTTACCATTCTACCTCTGCCAAACAGATTCCTTCCCTTTTGGGATACGCCTTTAACAATAGCGGAACATCTTAAGGTGCTTTCCAATTTACCAATCACCAGAAGGAATATTTTAAATATAGACCTCCTGTGTAAGAGAGGTCATCGTGGTGTGATCGTGAAACTCAGTTCTTTGTCGCTAGCTTCAGAAATAATGGCCAGAAAAGCTCCTTAAATCACCAGCCAACCAGCCCCTTTTAATTTTATGGGGGCTAGGAGGCTTACAGGGAGGAGTCCTGACATTGCAAAGAGGGAATTGCTTTCTAGGGTAGCTCAGATTACACCAGAGAAAATGGAAATGCAAACCACGGGGGCAATCCCAGAAGTGGCAGTCTATGAAGGCTGGAAACCGGCCTATGGTAATCTACCTGAGGGGCAATATGATCTCCTAATTAAAATGAGTAAACTGTATGAGAAAATGATGACTGTTAAGTCAGGAGTCTTTCATACCAGTGCGGATTACTTGAAAACTGACACACACACATTTTAATTAGCTTAAGCTCTGAGGGACCAATTCCACCTCAGGGAGTGGGTGCTTTGCCTTTGAGTGTAGAGGACCCCTGCGGTTTGGACCTTAGTTGAGAGCAAGCCCCAGACTCTTCTACCCTAGACTGTAGTGTTCAGTTAGTCACAAATGAGAGCAATTTGTCAGGTAATTAGATTTCTATTCCACAGTTGAGAGCGATTGAAACAGATTTGCTTGGTGAGACTATAAACAGTGAAATAATTGAGGTTCAGTCTTTTCCATCTTCTGGGGATTTGGCTTCTTCCCTATTGAATCCTGTGGCAGTAAATAGTGAGCAAGTTGGAGTTCAGTTGTCTAAGAATAAACCTCCCTCGCATGATAAAATGGTGGCCTCAGGCTCCTCTAATCTTCTCCCAGGCATCTTTTTTCTCACATCGTGAGGCAGAAAATGAAATTCTTAATGAAAGACTGACTGAAAATGTCTGATAGTACATTGGGGTTGAGGCAAACCCCAAAATAATTTCATCACTGCCGAGTGGAGATAGGGACGCATATGATACCCCTATTCAATTTGTTTCATGAAATATTGCGGACTGGCGTAGGAACTCGGTAGACAAAGAGTTCCTTGATTTTTCTTTTGATATTATTTGTATTCAAGAAACATGGGAAACCTCAGACGTACTTGAACTGGATGGGTATAGATGCTGGTGTATTCCCTCCCACCTGCCCCCGGAAAGAGGTTGTCCCAGTGGTGGGATAACTACCTTTAGCTCCTTAGAGTTAGATATAGCCTCTGAGGTCATTAACCCCCCTGAGGAGAATGTTTTGACACTTGGATGTCGTCCTTCTTCCTCAGAGGTTTTCTTTCAGGTTATCAATGTTTATTTGCCTCTCCAAAAGGAAAAATTTTCCCTTCTAGTTTGTTGGGATGATTTAGTTGAAGTTATGACTTTGCACCTTGAAAAATTTCCTGCAGATAATATACTGATCCTAGGAGACTTCAATGCAAGGATAGGTTCTGATTGTATGGCTATCAGGAAATGTCTGGGTTTGGCTGATCTTGAGGGTGATAATAGCTGGAACTCAGATAGAAATTCAGTGGAGCAAGGGATAAATAAGGCAGGTCAGGAGCTTTATAAATTTGTGCTAACATATTCACTAATGATCCTAAATGGGAATACCCCAGGAGACATACAGGGTGATTACACTTTTGTTAATCACCGAGGGGGTAGCGTGATAGATTATCTCTCCAGCTTTGTATGAGTATGTTGATTCTTTTACGGTGGACTTTTGTATAGAGAGTGACCATTTCCCTATCTGGTGTGGGCTACATACCCCTAGCATGAGGAAGGCAAAGTTACTCCCTGAGCCTTGTGATGAAGTGGAGCTTAAATGGTGTAGAATCAAGTGGTCACCTAGGGTTAACAACCAAGTTAAAACCTTCCTTTCCTCAGAGGTTGCCCTTGACTTGTCATCTAAGTTAGCCGGGGCGGATAGTATCCAAATGGCCCTAGACGTATTGGATCTGCTGGAGACTGAGCTGAGTACTGTGCTGTCAGTAGGTACCGAGGGTAATTGTAAAATGATCTCATGAAGATCAGGGTGATGGGATGATGAATGTGTACAGACAAAAAGAAACTTTGAGTTCAAAGCAAATAGTAGTCATACGAACAGGTGCCAATATTATAAGCTAAGGAAGCAGTATAAAATGTTACTGGTCAGGACGAAATCTGCTTGCTATAAAGAGCAATGGAACTCCCTTTTGGTCATGTTAGAAAAGGACTCCCGTGGGTTTTGGAAAATAGTGAACGGTGCCTGGAGTAATGGACCTATGTACGCGGAACCCAAAATTAATCGGACTGGATGGAACATTTCACTAATCTTTTCAATGCCTCCATTCCACCTGATAGACTGGTGGCAGTGGATGCATTGTCAAATTTGCCCTTCTGGGAACCTGTTACCATTGAGGAGGTGCAGGATGCCATAGGCTCCCGGAAAAATGGAAAGGCTCCAGTTCCTAGATTTTATTCCTGGGGAAGTTTTCAAATTCTTCCCAGAATGGTGGGAGGTGGCATTGGTAAATCTTTTCACCTTGATAAATAAAATGGGCGCAGTGCTTCGCCTTTGGAAAATGGGGCTTGTAGTGCCAATCTACAAGAAAGGTGACCACACAAATCCAAAAAATTATAAGCCCATTAGTTTATTGTGCATCATTTCTAAGATTTATTCCAAATTACTTTTAGGAAGGCTGACTAAATGGGTGACAGAGAGGAACATCCTGGCAGAGGAGCAGGCTGGGTTTCAGAGATCTAAGATTACAATGGATCATTGCTTCGTTCTCTCTCACTTAATTGAGAAATTTAAAGTTAAGCGGGTTAACCTTTATGCCGTATGTATTGACTTCACTGTTGCATTCGATCTTATTAACAGGGAAAGATTATGGTGTAAACTCACAGAGCTGTCAATTGATATGCAGTTGCTATCTTTAATATCATCCCTGTATACGGATACTTTGTTGATGGTCCGTACTAACCTTAGGGGTACTATGACTGCCCAAATTTCAACCACTCGTGGTGAGAGTTGCTTGCTGGCCCCGACTTCTTTTAATCTTTATGTAAATCATCTTCTGGTTAAATTTTGCAAAAATGATAAATATATGGCCCCTAAAATTGGAGATCAGTGTGTCGATATTAATGTATGCAGATGACACTGTTGGTATCTTCTTTTAGACAGGGTCTTGTTTGTCTGTTGGCTTACTTTGATGCTGAATGTTCAAAGGAGGAACTGGTTGTTAATTATAAAAAAACAAAGGTCATGGTTTTCTCTAGACGTTTTAGGGTAGAATCATGGCACTTGAATAAGCATAAACTAGAACAGGTGTGTTTAATGGCATCTAGGTCTATGCATTTAAGATCTGTCAAACAGCCACCTCATCTATTGGGTTACTTTTACGATTCCTTGGAGCCAGGGTGGGTGATTTAGCAGGACCAACACTGAAGATCTTTCACGCAAAATTGATACCACAGATTTGTTTTGGTGCCCAGATTTGGGGCCATAATAAAATGGTCACATACTTTCTAGAGCCATTACAAAATAAATTTTTGTGAAGTCTTCTGGGAGCTCCGTTAGTAACATCCCCTGTGATAAATGGATATATACTACAGTACTGGTTGAAAATCTTCCATGCACCTGTCTGGAAGAGAAACTGAAGGTGGACAGTCAGCAAAAGGACTTATGGTGGCCAGAAGTTGAACAAAATATTGGCAGTCCGGGGAGCAATACTCGTGCCCCCAAACTGGGTGATCAGAGATTATCTACTATGCTATATGCGGATGATACAGACCACTTATCTTTAACACAGGTTGATCTTCGAAGGTGTATTCAACCGTTTGCTCTCTATTGCAAGCAGGAAAATTTAGTTATAAACTACATAAAGACCAAGGTCCTGGTAGTTGGCCAAGGTCACTGCCATCATAAATGTCATCTGGATAACACTTTTATAGAGCAAGCCCTAGTATTCAAATATTTGGGAGTGTTTTTTTCCGCATCAGGTAGCTGGACTCATCTTGAAGCTGCTATATTACAGGCATGGAAAACTACAGGTACGATTACAAGGTTTTTTTGTACCCAGGGTGGTAGACTGGCGGGAGCTGCACTCTGCCTTTTTAAGGCTAAGGTGGTACCTTAATTGCTGTATGCAGTAGCAATTTGGGGCCTTCCTGTTCTGGACAAACTTGAAGTGATACAAAATATTTTTCTGCATGAAATTTTAGGTGTCCCCAGTTGTGTTCCTCTTGTGATTTTGAGAGCCAAAACGGCAATGATTACCATTAAGGCTCAGCCTTTAACATCTATTCTTAAATTTTGGTTGAAGGTGGCAGTTTTTTCTCCCGCCCCCAATTCCCTTTTGTCGTTTATTTTTAATATTAATAAAAGTGACTGTTGGTGCAACTCTGTTGAGTTGGAATTGTCTAAATTAGGCCTCTCAAAGGAACTATTGTTACCGCTTGGTTATAAAGGGGCTGCAATGCTAATAAAGTGAAGGGTTCTTGATCAAGAACAGCAGAAAGAATTAAATGCTCTTTCCATCCAAAGGATTGCTCCAGGATACAAAATCACTTGCCTTAATGTTTCCCCTCCACAATATTTGACTACTTGGGCATCTTGGCCTTATAGGAGGACACTTACTTTAATGCGCTGCAATGTTTTTTCCGTCCACTATATTGGATGGTAGATTTCGAGAATTGCCTAGAGATGAAAGGTTGTGTCTACACTGTGAATTGGCAGCTCTTGAAACAGATATACATATAATCTTATATTGTCCAACCTTCAATAGTATGAGCGATAAATACATTGGGGCTTTTATTAAAAGTCTACCTAGGGGGTTACCGGATGACTTTCTAGTTCGGTTATTATTGGCTGGACGAGATTCGTCCTGTTCTAGAGCTGTAGCAGCCTTTTGTGCTTATGTGTAGTGTATCATATTAGCAGAGCTATGGAATTATTTCTTGAATTTTAATATATTTGTTTTAATGTAGGAAGCTCTTATGATTGCTTGATTTTAAGGTTTTAGACTTTAATTGTCTCACTGTAGGGTTATTGCTTGCTGGTACTTATTTATTGTGGAATATTTGTACTGTTGCACTTTGTTATGGTTTTGTTATAGCCTACGACTGACAAATACATTTATCTATCTGTCTGGAAGTCTGGGTTTCTCTTTTTTTTAATTTTTTTTATTTTTTTAGGATGTATACCTTAAAGGAAGCTTCTAAACTTATTAAGCGTAGAATCGACGATATCAAATTCTAGTCCCTAAGAGCCCGAACTTCTAGCTCTAGAATATCTCCAAGGTATCAATGCTGGCTTCCTGACCAATCAGTTCCCTCATGTTTAGGATCGGTCACAAATGTAACCCTTAGGATGGTAATGGCAACAAAGTTTTACACTGTCGTTATTTAGTTTTGCCATATAAGGACCATAAGTGTATTTGTGGCTCAGACAAGTGGAAGACTTAGTGCATTATCTTTTACTAAGCCCTTTATATGCATGACCTCGTGACCAATTATTCAAATTGGCCAATGCTGGACCTGAACTCTTCAATGCTGGACTCTTAGATTGTTGGTATACTTTCTTTCTGATAAGAGAGCAGAGGTGAACTAACGCTGTAACTGTCTTTGGAGCAGCTGCTAATAGATTGAGAACGCAGCAGGTAAAATTGCAGGATGGCTTTGCCTCCTAAGGGGTTTCTATTACAATTAAAGCATACGTTTTCTGTGTCTTGCCCATGTGGGCTTGTTATAACATGTTTTTATTTTGGTTTGTTCAATTATTGTGTGTATTGTATATTTTGTGATAAGTACAGTTGTCATGGCTATTGGCCAGTACAATAAACAAATACTATATCAAACCACTAGAACCCCAGCTCCTTTCCTCCCCAATCCCATTGCCCCATGGACTCAGTCTTCTTTCTTTCTCTCTCCTTCCTCCTGTTCCTCTCTCTACTACACACAATATGAAAATGAATTATTTTGTATATTTACTTAATTTACATAATTTATTCTGCCTCACAGAATTTGAGTTACCTTCTTGCAGAGCTTGGGCTGTGTTTTGTTACAGAATACATGGGGCACTAATATTTGGGCCAGAAAGTTAGCCTTTCCCAATGAGGCAGAATGTTGAGCAAGGGTTTTGGTGTCTGTACTAGAGGTTTATGTGAGCCTATTGTGGAGGTGGCGTCATCTTGCATTTCCACTTAGATTGTAAAGCACCGAGTATATTGCTTGTGTTATATTATTAATAATAATAATTAATGTGTTTGACCTTGAAGCCTACAGCCTTCATTCCTCTCTTTGTTGGGAAAGAAAAGGAGCTTAGTTCTCTCTTCACTCCAGCTCTCCTTAGGCTCCTGAGTTTCTCAGGCAGATATTTCTGCCACTTTCTCACCTGTATTTTAAGAGCATGTGCTTTCCCAATTATTCATATCTAAAATGCCTTTTTAATATATTTCAATCATGCCAACTCCTGTCGTTTACTTTGCTTTCAATGCAATCTTCTGAGCATTTGGCAGTAGTCTCATTTAAGTGAATGGTTCTGCCAGCAGTAAAAACTAGCACCAGCCTCATATGCACTGGATTTTACTGTGTGAAGTAGAGGCCTACCCAAAGTGAGCAGTCAGTTGGAGTAGGTTGTGTAGATCTTCATATTTATGGATGCGTCCTCTATGCATTGATCGATGACAAAATAGTTAACAATTTTCACATCACAGTCATCTGGAATGAGCACCTATTGAAATCAATAGGGTAATTCACCGCTCAATCTGACTTCAGGCTCTTTGGAAACTTGGGCACACGTCTCTGCCTGTTACACTTTATTTTTACAATTTGAAGCTTTTTTGTTTGTCTGTAACAGACTTTTAAAAACTTAAATTCTGTAAAACAGTGGAGCATCTTGGTTCTGCAGATTCCTAGATTTTCATTTTGGAAAATATCATTTTATAGCTGTCCTTGAACAACAGCAAGGATGACCCTTTTGTGATTCTTGACAAGTTCATTGCTGACCACAATGTTATGCATAGCAGTGTTGAAAACTGACTAGAACATCTTTGCTTTCACTCTATTACTACTTTTTGGAAAAACTATGAGCAGCAGATGTGTCAGGTCATTTTGCAGGCTCTAAATGGCAATACTGCATTGGGTCATATCCAGAAGGTTTTCAGAACCATAAAGTATACAAAGCTGTTCAGTTTTAAATGAAAGCTTAAATTCTGAAGAAATAGATATTAACATCTACTTTCCAAAAGTGTTCCATTCTTGCTAGTAGCAAATAGGAGGATGGATGTTGTTTCATAGCCTTGACTGAATGATGACTCTCTCTGTTGCTATCATTGCCCATTGGCTATTTATTGGTGCATATATTAATTTCCTTTTGCTCCTGTAGCTCTAAAGTCTAATTTGGTAGTCTCCAAATTCTCAGGGAGGTTGCAGTGTGCAGATTTTGACAGGAGCATTAGTTAACATCTCCAAATTGCTTTGAATATGAATGGTGATATGTGCTAAGTGGATGCCAGTACGTTTGGGCCTTGCACACAAACTCATTATTAATTTAAAGAGATGATACTTGAGTGCCAGTTTCAAAAGCCTGAAGAACTAATAGAAGTAATGCATTCCTGCTGTTTAGAAGCTACTATATAATGACTGTTACGAAGTTTAATAGCCTTGACTACGTTACAAAGCTTTTGTTACAAAATGAGGTGGTTTTTTAAAAAAAACAAACCAACACCTTTTGATATTTATTAGACTGCCTGTCTACTCCCTGCCCTAAACTTATTTTTATGCCCCATCCTCTTCAGGCAGGTGCTAACCTATGCTTCCCTGAACAAAGGAACTAGGCTCTGCCTGGTTCCATTAAATCTTTCCCCCTCCCATGGCAAGAGAACTCTCTAAACTATTCTTAACTACTTAACTAACCTCACCTTAACATGGGTGTGACTAGATACATTAATCATCTTAACAGGTAAAGGTAATACCTATTACATAATACCTTTACCTATTCATAGGTAAAAAATAAATCTGGGTACTATGGCTCTTTTTACACGGGCGGGGCGGGACCCACACATAAACCAGAAATCTGGGCATTCGTGCCTGGTGAGTTTCATGTACATGCCACGGTGGGTGGGTACGTGCTCCCACAAACACGCATGCACACCCACCTCCACCCATCGCACATGCATGGAGCAACCAGCAAAAACGGCGAGTGCTCCGTGCGTGTAGGTGGGTGGAGATGGGTGTGTGCCCGTCTACACTCTTCTCCTCCACCCCCC